>AZLU01000023.1:0-320276 GCA_002224055.1 Pezizomycotina sp. ARF18
CCCGAACACTAGATATAGCTCCCGCGCTAGTTACTCCGTATAGCCCTTTCATAACTTTATATTTTCTACTCTAGTAACGCGTATATTATAGTATTAATATCCGCTAGTAGCTTACTATTATCTAATACTTTAGCCTTATTAATATACGTTACGGTTACCGGGCTCTATCGCCTTTTAATTTTAGTTCTAGGTATATATTTTAATATTTCTACCTTCTATATATCTACTTATTTAAAGGACGTAGCTATAGCCTTATAAATCTTATTAAATAGGAATATAATAGGCGTTAAAAGCCTAGATTTAGTTAATAATATCTTCTCTAGTATTATTAGATACTACATTAAGTAGTCTTATCATAGAGAGTAGCTAAATCCGTTAGATCTAAGCCTTAAACTAAAAGAGGAATTTTTATAATCTATACTAATTCTTTAATATTTACTAGCTCTTATAGTTATTTATTAAATTAAATATTATTTTAGTACGTATATAGATTTAAATAATATAGTTTTAACGTACTTTTAGCGCCTAATATAATATTAGATATAAAATTAAAAATCGTAAGTCTTAGTTATTAGCTAAATAAAGTTTCTTTTTACTATTAGGCTCTATATAACGTATAAAGTCCTTAACGAGCTATATATCTCCTCTAATAGACGCTAAAGATACTAATATCTAATAGCTATATTAAATAAATAGTATAAGAAAATAAATAAAGAAAATAATCTTATTATCTAAATAAATTTTAATAAATTTTAATAAATTTAATTAATAAATAGCTACTATACTTATCTAATATAAGTATAGTATAAGCCTTCTTTCTTTAATCTTAAGAGCGTATAGTAAAAAAATATATAAAAGTTACTTAACGCCTAAATTATTGTTAATATATTACTATCGCTAATAGTCTACTATTACCCGGGCGTAATATATATCCTTAATATTAGTCTAATAGATAAGATTTACCTCTAAATATTATTATCGGCGCTAGTACGTTACTATCTATATTAATATATTTAATTATAATAATTAGCTCTTAATTATTATTATATATCTTAAATTTTAAGATTTATAAGCTTTTAGGACTATAATCTAACCGTTAGCGGTAAATTCCTATAGAAAGCCTTTTTATCGACGTTATATATATTATAATTTTTAAGTTTTATTTATATCGGGCGTTTAAAACTTTCTAAAAATAATCGACTATTACGGCTAGATACTCTTTATAGTTACGCTTATTATCTAGTATATAGAAATATATCGCGTAAAGCTTAGGATATTATCTTAAAAGCGCTTCGGCTAGTTTTACCGATCTAGATGCCGCTAGCTAGCTCTCTAGCTATATAATATAAATATTATAGTATATAGAAAAGCCCTAGCTATATAATTTAGTATACTAGACTTTAATAGTACTCTCGTAGCGTTAGTAAAAAGCCTATAGCTAGGGCTACTTCTATATAAAGATTTTATATGGGCGTTCTTTATTTTAGTACTTTAAAGTTAAAAGGGAGACCCTATAAAATAATACCGTTTTATAAGAGATAGTCTATTTCTAGCGCGATAGCTATTAAGGGTTTTATTAGGCGTACTTCCTTTACCTAGGCGTTTAGGCTTAAATACGGTAGTTAACTGGCTATAGTAATATCTAAGCGCGTTAGTATTATTTAATATATTAATAAATAGAGTTTATTAATTATAATCTATATAATCGATAAGCTTTTTATTAGGATATATATATATAGGGGGCCTAGAGCTACGATAGTACCCGGGAATAGCTATTTTTTTTTTTTTATATGGTAGTACCGTTGTCTTAGTAACTGGCTCGCTGGCCGGTACTGGCTTGCAGGATAGTGCCCCACGTTAGTTAAGCAGGCCTCTTCCCGGGCCTTCATGCCTACTATCACACCCACCTCTTGAGCGAGATATCACTGTCGGCGAGAGAAAGCCAACTCTTAGCTCTAATTCCGGTTCCGCGGCCCATTTTGTGCCCCAAGCTACGAGCCAGACGGATCAATTACAAGGCAAACTGGCGACAATCGAGCGCAATACCAGAGGCCGCACGAAAAATTGAAGGCTATCCACTATTATACGTTATCCAGCAAATACAGTATTTGTGGGTGTTATATGCCCTCTAAGGAGCTATTTCCTACTCCGAAAGGTTATCGGCCGTTTTCTTTAAGATTCACTAGAAGGGAAAAGGGTAGTAAAGAAACGAGTATTTGTTCAACTGCATGTACCGAGCGTAGAAGGCATTATCATCTTCACCAACACCAACATGAATCCTGTTTATTGCGGAGAATGAACCTATAATTGCCCAAATGAAGTGCGATCGTATTATCCCGTGATCGATTCCCGCCACATGTCTTGAAAAAATATATTCAGTCGGATAGCCGGTTTCCGACCTTAAGAGCCATGCTTCGCAATCGCCCTTTCGGGTATATAGCTACCATCATCTTAATAACGAATGGACTCAACGCTTAATACTTAATATCTCCTTTCCGCATCCTCAAATTCTTTCAAGTCTTGACACATATTCCAGTTCCTCGCTAACCCTCTGTAGGCTTTGCTTTACCATCGAACTCGCTGTCTTGCTTTCCAATACTTTAATCTGCTTAATTCTATTCTCAAATCCGATGATTAAGATCCCGTACTTTTGTCGGATTTGATTTGAGAGGCTCCAATGCGACCTCTTCCTGCGGTACGGAAGTTTCTGGGGACGTCTCGGCGGAGCTATTGTGGCACTCTGGAGTTGCTCGCGGCGGACACTGGGTCTGACCGTAACCCCTTTCGTCACCCGCATTGGACATCGAATAGCTACAGGGGAGTGTACCGGTCCTTGAGGAGACTAGATAAACAATATGCGGGTGGGTAAAACATGAGAACGGTGAGCTCAGTATTCGATTTCTTTCTTTTCTTTTCTTTTCTTTGTGGTTGCCCGACTCGCGGCCGTCGTGCGTTCGCTCGTACTAGCACGTTTTTCGAAATAATTCATGCATCGTTATACTCTCGCAGATCTGGCTGGCGTCACCATCACGTCCTGATTTAGGTCCGAATAGGTGTTCGCATCCATCTTTACCTTTAAAACCTTCTTGGGCGTGGTGCCCTCAACAAAAAATGTTGCCCCCGCATGCCCTCCCGGACTAACGAAAGATATAACCTTGTCCTCCATCAATGGCGGAACGAGCTCCCACGGGTTCAACGCCTCACGCCAGGGCCTAATGGAAAATTTCAGGAATTCAGCCGGCGCGACAACTTTGAACTTTTCCCTTCTAGCATTTGTTGTCTTTAAGAAATAGTATTCCGTCAGATATTTCGTGGCTTCGGTTGGGTCTCGCTGTGCATGTCCGGTCAGAATCGGTAGTTGCTGTATAAACGGCAGAACGAAAATGTTGCAAACTAACAAGTGATCTTCTTCGGCCAATTGCTTACCGAGAGGACCATTTGCCTGAGTCGATCGATTCATCCGTCGCCTTCTGCTGAAGCTTGCGAACTTTCTCCCATCCGTCTATCGGGACATGATGCTCTCTCTGAGTACTTGCCACGATTCGTATCTGGTGAAGATTCCTTGTTGATCGGGACCCGAATGTTCTTTTGAATCCAAACTTCGGCTTAGAATAGAGACATCGCTATTCAGAATCCGTCCTCGTTTTTGCCGGTGTTTTACCGCGTGTCTGCTTCTTCGGAATTTGTGTGAGAGGTCCTGCTCCCTCGACACACCAATGTTCGAAGCCGGCCTTCGCCCGTAATGCTTATATTCATGGCGGTCGAATCTCGGATGTGTAGAGTTCGCACAGAACCCGTATTATGGCTATCGATGAATGGATAAAATAGAGAGTTACCAGTCACTTGAAGATTGTATATCCCGTGTAAATCTTGTTAATAGTTCGCGCCCCAGATAGTGAGTAGCTCTTGGTGGTTGGAGTACTAATCCTTTTAATACCTGTATAGTTTGCTTGGTTAGGTCTAAGAGCTGTTTGCAGTAAGCGTATTTGTCCGTGTAAACAAAGACGTATGTCCCATCAGTTAAAGTTGTGAATTATGAACGGCTTTTACCTGACCAAAGAGGTGTATGGAATAATCAAGATTAATCGGTAAATGGGAACATGTTGGCCAATATCCGTGAACAAAGAATGCTCCTTGCGCGCCATTAGCACATTCTGGCCTCTTCCTGATGCTTTGCTAAGACCTTCGCTCTAGAGTACCCGCGTAGTAGATAATTATCAAATAGTTCCAGCGCTGCCTATACGTGTTGTGATTCACGTCGACAACCATTAAAGCCTACGCAAAGCTTCAATAATAGTATTCGTCGTAAATAAGAGATCTCTATCTGGATTAACATCTAGGTTTGCGAACAATACAATCGGAAAATTACCGGGAGCCCCATTTTACCTTGGCGGCCATGCTCGTGGAGGAATTTCGGTTGCTATCAATGGGACGACTTATGAGAGCGCGAACCACGCTCTCGATTACCTGGGTGCTCTTGAGGATGAACACTAACAACTTCAAGCGATCGAAGAGATCAAGGCGGCCATTTGAAGAGGCGAAGAGGTCGCCGTCGATCACGTGATGCACATCTGGGAAATAGCTTCCGGACCCGATATCGACCTTTGTATCCTGGCCAACACACCTTCGCTGCCGATGAGAGGTGTATTCGAATTCGGAAGGTCGCTGAAAAAGCAAGAAAGGATATTGGGATGGGATGGGATGATTCAACCGTTCAGGCTTTCGTATCTCGCGGAATCCTTGAAGAACAGCACGAATTTCGGCAACATCTAACACCTGAAGAGGCAAAGCGTCTAGTAAATAGTGGTGTCGCTTTGCAGCTCCCCATGCCCGATTTTCAAGAGAAAAAGCTAGTGCTCGCGACAATACTCTGCTGCTGCTGCTGTTACTGTATTACCGGGGAAGGGGACCCCAGCCCCCCTCCGCCCTTGGGCGTAGGTTAGTATGGAGGCAGTTACTCATGCTAGTGCTCACGACTCGTATTTATTTATTTATTTATTATTATTTATTTATTTATTTATTATTTATTTATTTATTTATTTATTTATTTATTTATTTATTTATTATTTATTTATTTATTTATTTATTTATTTATTTATTTTGTTTTGTTATTTTGTTATTTTGTTATTATTTAATAGCTTCTCGTGCCTGCCTAAGGTGTTGCGTGCATACTACTTAATCATTGCTTAAAACGGCCCTAACAACACGTCGAAAAAATAATTCAGAAAACGAGGTGGAAATTCACTCTTTTCCTCTTACGTTCGTGCCTCATTTCAGGGGAAAATCGGGCATCAAATAGTGGCGGAAAATTCAAAGGAAACGTGGAAACTTGAGCCAAATTACGTTGATTGCTCTACTCGAATTAAATCGAGGCGTGCAGCGGGGTCGCTTTTCGATATTGGCGCCAGTCGTTATGTTTCTTTGGGCGCGGCGCTAGCTCCTCTGAATTCGCTAGACCTAGCTAAACTCGACGCTATCATCGACGAGGAGGGCTTCCTGGTAAAGCACGATGTCTCTAAACATTCATGGCGTCTTCCACTACATTCACTGAACGCACGGTTAGGTTTGATTTTTCTGCTGTTGCTCTAAGAGCTAACACGTCTTCAGAAGGCAAATCCAAACTGGATGACGGTGCTTTTGGACTCAATGCACAACAAAGTGATGTGGGGACCCTAAATGAAGATCAACGACAAATAGGACATCATGTCCCGGCCGACATTCGGAGCCAGGGCAATCCCGATCCGCAACAACTCCGTAGCGAAATGCCTTCCGTGCACTCGAGAAAGCGAGAGTGGCATCAATCAAGTGTTGAAAGGGAAAGCGGCGCAGATAATGAAACCGCTAGATTTAGCAGCAAGCGGCGGAGAGGCCTTGCTGATATTACAACTCCCAGGTAAGCTCGAAACCATACCGTTATAAAGATGGGATTAATGCTCACTTATATAAGGAAAATGGGTCCCCTCTTCTATTTGAAAGCCACCAAATACTCGAGACTTCTTCCATCGTCGAACTCAGGGAGCCTATGACGAAAACATGCTTCAATAGATCAGGTGGTATATCATCAATGAAAGATAATTCATTGGCATTTGAAAATATCCACGAAGTTCTAAAGAGAAGTCAGCAGGATATCAGAGAGCTTGAGGAAGCATTAGCTGAGGCTCAAAGTAGCCTTGTGAGGGAGGTTATGAAAGATGGTCTCGCGCGCTTAGGACAACAAGACCAACAGCTGACCGACCTTGAAGCTGCAAAAGTAGAAATTGAGAACGCGGTCGGTTTAAGCTCTGCCACCACAAATCTCATCCTGAGCGGCCTTCTCAGCAAAGTATCTGAGGTAGTAAGGCTGTAATCGAGCAAGCTTTCAGAAGGGAAAAAGGAAGTAGTAAGGTAGAAATTGGACTGAAATGGTTTAAGTTTATATGCTGGATTTGATGTTGAACTAGGTTACTAGTAGTAGTACCTTTGAAAGGGGTGGTACTACTATACTATCGTATTCTGCAAGATTTATATATTAATAACCGGAATTTGCCTCTGCGTATTGCGCAAACGACTTATATAGAAGACATGTTCAGCTTTCAAGTTGAATAGAGAGGACAAATTATAAGATCACCTCACAAGGGGATAATGTGGCTCCACGTTGGATGCAAAATTCAGCTTGAATCAACCTTCCAGAGTTCAAGAGCAACTAGCGCTCAGGCAACCATGGCTTACTACATTAGTTACAATGCATCGAAAAAACTATGGAAAAAGCCGAAAAACAATAGAGTGACCAAGCCTGTGGTCGAGTAAATGTGTTTCGCATAGACTGATTGCCTCAATTCAAAGAAACGAAAGATACTCGGGTGCAATAGCAGAGACAGGGATAGAGAGAGAGATGAGTGCGCATATTTTCCTTTCAAATACCCTTAGAATGGGATAGTAAATATCAAACATCATAGCCGTATAGGATGACCGAATTCAGTGGACCAGCGTTCCTGTATCTTCAAGTTCTCTTCCAGGGTGACAAACGCTCAATACGAGTCTGAAGCAAGTTCTCCAAGACTTCGCGGATTCCTGCTTTTCAGGAGAGCCCGACGAAATTTGAAGCTCGCGTGGCACGTCCCACTGGAGCACACGGTCGAGCAGCACTCGCTATTTGCAGCACAAGCAGATCCAGTCGCCTTACAGCTGCACTTGCCTGTGCTGGTAGTGCAAGTAGATCCCGGGCAGCAGTCGCTATCAACAGCGCAAGTGTTTCCGGGCGTGCTGCAGCATTTGCTTGTCGCGGTGTTACACGTCGTCGTCCTGCAGCAATCGCTCGCAACGCTACAGACTCCGTTGCGTGGTACGCAGCACTGGTTGTTGCTGGGCGCGCAGAGGCGGCCCGAGCAGCAGTCGTTGCTCGAAGCGCACGTAGTGCCCGAGGTAGAGGAGCAGGAAGGATTCACTGTGCACGTGTGAGACGTGGTCGAGCAGATCTGGCCTGTATCCTGGCAGCAGTCGTCGTTTATAGTGCACGCGGCGCCTAGGGCGCGGCAGCCGTACTTCCAATGGGTTGTACTGCCGCCGCCGGTGGCCGCCTGTCCGTTTCAGGGTGCCGCCTGCTTAGGCCTGAACCCCGACCCTTCCTGCAGTAGGGTCAAAGCACATATCGTAGACATCAAAGAACCTATTTCCGAAGGAGGTTCGTTAGATCAAACGGGAGGCATTGGGGACGTTGTGCGGAGTACTTGCCTCCTACCAGTGTTAGCAAACCCTCCGTAGGTTGCCCACTTGCCGTACATCAAGTTCGCCGAGGACGCCTGGACTCCTGTGACCGGTAGCGGTGTCCTAAAGCCGTGGACGATACCACCGCCGGGCGAAAGCGGTGACGTACCAGCAGTGCTTGTGTCCACGAACACGTCGAACCCTAGCGATCGCTCCGGATAATCCTTCAGTAGGTTTCCGAACAATGGCTGGGAGTTCTCCACGATGCTCACGTCGCCCAGCCAGATCTTAACATGCGCGCCGTTCAACAAGTTCCCTCCCGTAGCAGCATGGGCCGTATCGAAGAAATTCGCAGGAAAAGTCCATTGCTGTCTTGTCCGATAGTCAGAGTGAGCGTCTGCTGACCGGTATCTGGAAGGATCTGGCCGTACATGCAGTTACCACCGGCCATCGAGATGACGGCGCCCGTGTCCTTATCGTAAAACTGGACGCAACCCAAAGGTCGCGTCCAGTCCTTAACGGGGTCGTTGGTGTTGGTAAACACATTGTGGGGAAGCGAGTAGTACACGCAATCGTCGTTATTACCCGGCCCGAACTGATTGCCAGCCCGCCCGATCGTGTATCCCATATTGATATTGCAGTTGGGACTACATACCCCGGTACTGCTGTCTATGGTGTAGACAGTGCCCCCTTGGGCGGTGAGGCTCACAATAGATCTCGACAGCTGGCCCCCCGTAGGAATTTGCTTGCCGAAATTGAAGTTCCCCCAGCCTATGCCAAAGTAAGTTGTAAACCCGCTAGTGGGGTCATCCCATGTTGAGACGTCTCTATTAACACCACCCGCGATTGTGCAGGACGTTTGACCAGCATCTTTTATTATAACGCGAATCGGTTGTTGGATATGATTCGGCCACGGTGTTGCCTGTGCATCAAACCCAGCACAGTTCGTCGCCCACATGGTTGCAATCTGGAAGAAATATGTTAAAATAGATCAATACTTAATATCATCTTTTTTCTTTCTTATGTAGACTTACTAAGACGGTCAGAGTTGCGACGATTGACTGAGCCGAAGCGGCTGTGTCTGTAGGAACACCATTACCATACACCATGTATATGCCTTATTGTACATAAATAGGGAGCTTTCCTCCCATCATGTCTATCAATCAACTCAAGGATCGATCCCTCTTCACGGTGTTCCAACAGTGCCTTTGCCTAATACTGTGAGTTCAACCTTGGCCCATCTCCCGAAACTGCGCGCGAAAGTTGACATCACATAACGCATTACCTAACACCTCTTGCATAAAACTCCCCACCTCTGACAGCAATGTATAACTATTTCAAAAACTTACACTACAGTACCTGAATCCTGCGTTGGCCACCACTGATAGCCGTTGTAGTGATTGGGGTCTATTGCGTTAAGGTTCGCCAAGCCGCCGATTTTGTCAACCCCGAAGACAATGGCGGACGAGCCAGTGTCGACTTGAGCGTTGTAAATCGTGGTATCAGGGTCAGGCATACCCGCCGGGTTGACCTTAGCACCAGTCACGGGCTTGGGGTAGACGCTCTGGGCGATGTTGACCTTGTACTGGAGATAAGGGTACACGTTGACGTTGTCGGTGAAGGACTCCGTGCCTATTTGGGCGCCGGCCCTCTCCGGTATCCTCCATTGAGGAAGGCATTCCTGTTCGGGTAAGTGCCTGATCGCCCGACGGTGCTTACTGTGCTAGCAGAAGTCACCGGGTCGTTGAGCACCGGTGGATTAACCGAAGCCCGTGCAACTAGCCGCGCCAGGCTCTCTCCAAGCTCCTGTGGAGAGGGTGCTGGGGTCTGCTGGGGTTGTGGAGACTGCGCCGGCGTCTGTAAGTGTTGTGGAATTGCGCCAGTGACGCCAGGAGAATTCACGGCGATTCCATCGGCAATAGCACAGAAGACCGTTGAAGCGGCGAGGAAGCGGAAGAGATTGACCAACATACTTTGAGAGAGAAAGAGGGGCGAGCCGTTAAGGAATGAGAGGATGTATGCTGGGATGATGAAGAATGAGTTCTTCTCTCTTGCTTGGATGGCGAGACCGGTCCATTTTATAAGCCTTATCGTAACAGTAAACCTGAATACATTGCCCCTCTTAGAGCAAGACACTGATCTTGATCTACTTGCTAGGAAAGCCCCATGTATTGACACTAGCAACTTTCCTCCTCATCTTTCTGAGGTTACTGCCATTATGCACTTAGGTATATGGCGAGCGTTTGTGGTTCAGAGCTCTATAGAGCTCCGTGTCGGAATAGCTATGGAGCTTCGCTTTGTGGCAAAACCTACACATCGTGAACTTAGGTCCTGTTGGGCCACCGCAATTTAACTTTATTCTTGACTGGGGGAGTGCAGAAGAGTACAAGTATCACATTGTGCGTGTCGGATGCGTTTGCTATTGGTTGAGTTCAGCATCTTACCATACTAAGCATCCTTCGCAGATTCGTTCCACCGGTAAGAGAGGTCATTGGTACATGATAGAATACAATCCTGCTTTCTTGATCGCTGATTTTTTCACTACAAGACCGCCAAGTTTCGGTGTATCTATACGACCAACTCAAGTGCACCTACAAACAGTGGGGATTATCATAAAAAAAGAGACAGGAAGTACCAAAGAGGCTTGCAGAATCCTTCATTAGAACGCCAGGCAGGGATAGTGACACCCTATATGATCTTCTCAGGAGCAACAACTACATAATATAGTTAGAAATGGAGGGATCTTCCAAAGATCGGACGAAAAAATTCCACAGTGGGGTTCCCCCTGAGAATAGTACAGTACATATACTAAAATAGGCAGCCAAGAATGACAATCAGTCCTACATGTAAGCCGCTAACCGGGCGGGAGATCTGCAGACGTAGCAGCACACGGTGTCTTCTGCAGAGAGTCTCTTGCAGAGTTTGACCATCGCAAGCTTTGTAAAGACTCGTGCTCGATGGACGCTAGAGAGTACCCACATGCGAGGTGAGGGGCCAACATGAAAGCTCGGATGAAATGCTAGCAAAGTAGCCAGTAATATTTCAGATAGATGAGGGGCCTTTTAAAAAGCTTACGTCGGGACGTCGATAAGGGGCAGCCACTGGGGAAACCATCATGAAATCTACGATAAACCTTCCCGAAGGAGGCTAGGGAGCTAAGGAGATATTCTCGTCAAGCAAGTGCCACTGTGGTTCTACACACTTCTCTCCTCAGCATAGCGCATCTTGGCGCGTTGAGCTCGAACCTATCGCGGAAAACTCAGAGTGGAGAAAGGTATCACGAGCAGCGTGTCCATCCCGGCAGGCGTGCCAATCACCATATATATGTATGTTTCAACATCCACGGTTAGAGAGCCCCTCATATATTACCAGAAATTACCATTCAATCTTGTACAGAATGCGCCCTAATTCTTCCCCAGTTATGCGTACGCCCTATCCTATTTCCGTACCATGACGGTATTTCCTTCTGCTCTTGGGACTTCGATCTCTGTAAATAAGCACGGCACGACCTCATGAATCGATCCAGCCTCTATCGGGTGTTATAATAATAGCAAAACTGGTGCACGGTGCTTCATTTTAAAAAGCGCAGCCAGGTTCTGCACTGCTGGCTACCATGCCGTCGGCCGTCGACACTATGGTCCGGAGCTCCTTGAGCTAACAAGGGGGTTGGTTTCTGTTCTGGCTAACGATACGCTCATATTGTGAATTGATGAAGTAAAGTTTGAGAACCGAGCACGCGATGATAAAGCCTCCGGCTAGCGGCTCTATTTGCGTTGTGAAGAAAAGAGTGTTCCGCAGACAATAGTGCATTGGCGGCTGTTCAAAAAGGTGCCCTGCGCCTTAGTAAAATCATGGCTCCACAAAAGTTTATTTCCATCGCTAAGCGAGGCCCAGTTTCCCAGTAGCTTGTACTCAATGCCCAGATAACGTTGGGGTGAAAACCCCGTTATTGCAGTCAGAAGTGCATAGCTATCGAGTCAGGTTGATTGTTTTGCCAAAAGGGAAAATATGTAACGAGGGGGCGGATGCATCTGGAATGTTTCGAGGCTAAAAGGATGTCTTTTCTTAAATCTGCTCGTGCTAATCTTTCTCTGCAATTTATTATAGCATGTATCGTATTTCACGCAGAAGCATATAAGCAACACCGCGTATGAAATGGAGTCATTTGATTTCTTTCCTGGGCGGGCTTCTCGTACGCAGAACGCGCCGCAAAAATGCTATCTGGAAACTCTAGGATTACCGTACTCTGCTAGATAAAAAGGCATTCGTCTATTTCGATTAAATAGAATGTCTTTATTATTATCATCATTATTATTTTGAAATTCCCGTTCTCTTCGTGCAAGTACTGCAAGGAAAATCGTTGGCACGATACCAAGGCGCCGAGTATCAAAACCTTGTGACGAAGTTCTTTTGTTTCTGATAAGGAAAAAAAAAAGCAAGTAACTGTTGAACTTTTTCAAAAGTTTTGCCTTCAACGATTATAAGTCACGGCTGCCACGAGATATATAACAACGGTTAAATCGAGACTTTATATACGCCGTTTATTTAAGTATAGTAATTACTCGACAGGAATATTTTCGTGGCTTATAAGGCAGGAAACATGGTGCTATCTGTGCCCTCTCCCGAAAAACCCTTATTTCCCCTAAGCCAAGAAGAGTATAGTAAGTCCGGAAAATACTGAGATTGCCAAAAAACACTAAAAACCTCAGTAAAACAGAACATTCCGCTTAATAAGCATCAACGCTACAAGAAACAAACTTTCAATCTTTTTTCAAGTTTTTTTCTAACCCTTAATTATATCTTTTTCGTTTCGCCGACGCAGTGCGCGCACATATAACAATAGTCATAAATATACTAAGTAACCTATTTTATTATTTATTTATATATAATGTATAATAGCTAGTATATACGTATAAGGATTAATAAATTGACGGTTAGTTAAGTATACAGGTACAGCAATTCTCTCGCATCTAATCCGGACACCCGAAGCATTCCAGGAAGACTCAACAAAAGATTCACCACGATCTCGAATCCTTTGTCTGTAAAGCCCTTCTACTTCGAAAACGCGCGCGTTCTCTGCTTGGGGCCGATTATTCGAAATTTTAAGCTCATTTCTCTAGGTTATGATGATCCTCCATAGACCAGGGGCCGCGCGAAGGTTTCTAGAGAGCCATTTTCAGTATGGCGCTCACGAGATTGGGGAAACTGGTTCTTGTATCTTATTTGTTTATATTCATCTTTATTAAGTGTAATATTAACTACGAGTAAGTAAGGTACCAAAATCTAGGCCATAGCCCCCGAAAGGTTCTTTCGTCTGATCATTTGCAAAGGAATGTCGTGCAAGGAAATTAGAAACTAAAAAATAAAAAGCATAACAACCTTCCATTATCCCGACCCATAACACCGATATCCTCCTCGATTTGCCATAACCATTTCATTACAAATAACAAAAGATAGTGGAGTAGTTTGTGGCATTTCCAAATTGGAGTAATTCCGAAATCTCTTCGGAAATGATGAATGAATTTGAAAAAACCGGGCGTTTAGTTGTGATAACCGTGCTTATCGTGGTACTTGTAGTACTTGCCCTTCCAGATTAAGTTGTAGTAACCGCCGTGCCACTGGTACCTCCAATAGCTACCGTGGTCGTTATAGTTATAGTAGTCTCCGCGCCAAAAGAACTTCCAGTAGACGCCATTCACAATGTAATTGTAGTAATCCCGTGCCACTGGTACTTCCAGAAGCCGCCGTGGCGGTCGATGTAGTTGTAATAATCGCCATTGTGTCTGTACTTCCAGTAGTAAGAGCCATGGTCGTTGTAATTGTAATAGTCACTGTGCCACTCGTACTTCCAGTAAACGCCCTTGATTATGTAGTTGTAGTAGTCACCATTGTGTTTGTACTTCCAGTAAACACCGTTGATCTTATAGTCGTAGCCCTGGCCCTTGTACCAGTACTTCCAGTGATGGGAAGGGCCACTGTTGCCACGAGCTTCAATATCGGCGGCGGCGGCAGGTCAGCGATAGCTACGGGTTCGGCGACGGCGGCAGGCTCAGCGATGGGAGCCGGGACGGGGTTCGCCTCAGGGTTAGCGATGGGACCGGACCAGCAAGGACGCCGGTGGTGAGAGCGAAAACGGAGGCTATTATGGCAACTTCATTTGATATAGGTATAAGAGACTTTTATTTAAGCGAGGGTATGATAAGTAGTAACGATTTTCTGGAACGATTGACCAGTAAAGAAACGATTGTCTAGAGGAGAAACAGTTGAGATCGTTGCTGGATGCTGGATGAGAATAGCTAGCGAGACAAATGAATGGGATGATGGGGGTTTTTATAGACCAAGAGCACGGCCGCAAAATCTTCCCTGTATATTCTACTATAAGAAACAAACAAAATATAGCCTTCATACTGCTCTATAGTAATCACGACATTACCTGTCCGAGAGGTATCATGGCACGTACATGTACATACATAATGTGCGAAAATAGTAACAGTCATATGTGTGAGAGATGCCTTTCCCTACTGGAGAATATACCGTAGTCTCCACACGTTTATTTTCGGTTCCAAGCGAACTTACTAGAGCCTCTCTTGGGGACAAAGAAATGTCTTTCTTTTTTCTCGGATCCGTGGTACCGAAAGAGAAGACCTGGGTGGCGGAGCAGGGAATGGCTAAGATTACGCCCAGGATCATTAATAAATTGTATTACTATCTTACCTGGATAAAGAGGGGTTTCAAATTAGAAATCTGACTGCAGGATATCAAAGCAAAAATACCGTACTCACTAAACCGAACTCCTACTACTGCAATAATGATGATTATACCAAGGCTTTCCCAATCTTCTCAGTTACTTACCGAACATGGTAATTATTCGATTATTATTTTTAGCAGTCTAGGACTACTTATCTATCCAAAGGAGTTGGCCAGGACATTTTCTTGGTAGGGTATGTATGGTGAATTGGGGGCGAGCTGGCTATGGTGGTGCAATCTGACCACAAAGCACACCATTCCTTCGTCGTTGTTCGCCCATTTCAAGTATCTTTTCAACAATCTTGTCAAAATACATACTCAATCACCACTATGGTTGCTGCCTCCAAGAACTTTGTGTCGGTTCTCGGCAGGGCCGGAAACTATTAAAAAAAAAAAAAAATCTGCTGGCGAACCGTGCGCATAGCCTCCTCGGCGAACGGCCAAAGGAGCAGAGGGTTGGCGCGCCTTACTATAGCTAAGACAGATGCCCTTGGCACTGACAGGATTACTTCTCATTTTAAAAATCGGTTTTTTTTATATGTTTCTTGAATCATCTTATATTACAAATAATCATTTGCGTTAGTGAATGCCTTTTGCGTGTTGACTCTTGAGTACCCTATTGACGTGCGTTTTGCTCCGTATCTATCGTTCCATATTACGTTAATTGCCATACCATCTGTGGGGAAACTCCACTAGGAAAATGATTAAATATAGATTTATTTTCTTGATCCGAGGAGAAGCGAAATTTACGGTTCCCACATCTTCAGGATCACGATATATGATAGTCCCACGACGTGACCGTGAAAGAAACAAAGGAGACGGTCCGTGTTTTTGTTCTGTTGCTACCGTTGCAGAGGGTGATTTACAAATTCAATCGGAGACAAAGGGCTCGAGGTAATACATGTTGTCTAGGCCTAAAGAGAGAAAATGAAAGAGGCCGGGATAACAGAAAAGGGAAGAAAACAAAGTACCCTAAGGAAAGCGAATCCACTCGGGCTCACGCACATGTCCTTCTAGAGGGCTTGCTGCATGATGCAAGGGTATAAGTAAATACCCTTCTTACTATGAGTCCTGACTCCACAAGAATCCGTCCTACAGAAATATTAATCTACGAGTCTGTACTCACCCCACGAGGTGGGGCTGGCCTCGCAAGCGCAGGCACTTTTGTGGCCCGATATCCTGCCGGTACTATTGGAGATGTTTAAGCTATAGCCACTCAGGGAAGCTTTCTTAACAGGTATACGTATTTTGCTCCTACTGTCCAACTTTGGCAGGAAGCAAGGACGGCTATTGCTCAATATAGGAGGATATAGAATCGGTATGCAGTGCGAATGGTCTAGGAATCATACAATTTTTCAATGTCACCCATATTGGAAGAATATGAACGGAAATTTCCATCCCAATTCTCTCAAGATCGTTTATTGGGAGCAAGCTAACGTGTACGGAATGAACTAACTAAGATATTATATTTCCAGCCGCGAGAACTTTACCTAACGGTCCGGTGGTGTTGCTGATTCCCCTTTGATCGATTCATCCACAATGCGCGATGAAATGTCAGATGGTAATTTTTCGTCCTTCATGTCTTTGGATGCTACGGTAGTTAGATCTTGCGACTTAGCCATTTTCGCCAGGGATTCATTGCCGCTCCGCATTCTTCTACTCCTCCGTCCCATGATCTCCAAGACACCTGAGCGGCTTCTGCCGCTACCGATCCGGCGTCTGAATCCCAACCGGCTGGTCAGCAGACGAGGAGCATACTGTAGTATGAGTGTTCTGATAGCCGGGACGCATATTGCAATGATGGTCAGGCTAAATTTGGCCTGTACCCACGCCGTTAGCTTGCAGCCGTTGTACGTGATATCAGCTTCCTTGAACATCTGGATGACGAGGATCAGGCGCGGGACTTCGGCGGCCAGCGATAGTGCACCCAGAAGAAACATTCCAGTTACAGCTAATTTTTCCCTCTTCGTGAGTGAAAGACGCCAAACTACCCTGATCGGAAGGATTCTAAATCTTCGTTAGAGTAAATCACATTTCGATGAATCATGCAACGCTAACGGAACAACACACAGTATAAGAACGTCCCAAAAAGGTACCAGGGCATTGAGCGTGGAAAATATCGGCACCCGCGGTATACACTTTGCACCGGTAGGTCCTTCCAGAAGGCGACGGGTTTGCATTGGAAAATAATCAAGAAAATCGAGGCGAACAAGTGCACAAGTCCGAGCGTTATAATGATTACGATAGCCCTGTGGAAAAACGAGAAATCTCTGGAGCTTCTTCGAGGCACTATACACCAGTAGAACGTCATAACGGCAATCTTATTGAGCCATACTACAACCGAGAATATGATTTCGTTGAGGTAGAGAAACCATGTTCTCGACTCGAGTTCGCGCCGGTTCGTGTCCCATATGTGGTAGCAGACCTTGCGGACCTCGTTGGCTAGTTTTAGGGCAGTCTCAGATTTAGCTGCTTTCCTAGGCAGGCGGGTTTGAGGGTTTTCTACGTACATTTACCTCCAGCTACGCAACATCGTCAGTCAGGGCATAATAAGCGGCATACACATTGCACATAGTGTGCGGCGATACTATTTACTCACCAATAATGTCGGATGACTGGTAAATGAACGTCCCTATCCAAGCGATGAATACCATCAAGTCGTCCGTTCGCACCTGCTTTACCACATTCAGCTTTGCGAATAATCTGAGCGCGACGAAGATTCCAGCTATCCCACCCATATGTAATTATACGCTCATGAAGATTTAGAATCTCTCCTTTTGGTAGGCCCGCTAGGAAAAGGTCGAGTATCGTGACGAGCGTTGTCGTGCTCGCTACCGAGTCCCCGAAAGCGTTTTTTCTAGCGTGCAGGTCTTCTTGCAATGTGCGAATAAGCGAAGTTGACGAATTCTTTTCGGGATTTTTCACGAGATCTTCGACGATATTCCACATAGAAGCATTCCTGAAAGGCGAAGCGTAGAGGACAAGGACGCCAAATTGTAGCAGCTGGTTGGTAGCCGAAGCGTTCAGGTGAAGTAAGGACATGGCCGCAATTACTTGTGAAAAGGGGATTTTGTTTCGATCGCGTTCACGATATGTCGAGATCCATTGTAGTGTTTGTTTTCTTCATTCTTTGTTAGTTGACCTGCAAATGTAATGAATGTCTGTGTCCCAGCATAGGGTAGCTGCTTTTATAAGGATTGATTGATAGGTAAATACCAATATCGTAAGACGCACCGTCGCGATACGCATAACAAATGGCATATGGATGATGGATCCGCTCTCGAAAACTCAACTTCGCAAATTTGAGACCTGCACGGCGCCACCGGATGATTATCATGATATCTTATTGGACAAGAAGTCGAGCTGCCAGTAGATAACTAGGTAGACCTGGAAGCTACCCCACCATTCTAGGCGAAGAAGTTCTCCGAGACCTGGATTTTGTTGGCTTTCTCGGGGGATTTCGAATAACTTTTTTGGGCCAATTTTCGTATTTCTTGGATCCCGCTGATACCTAGCTATACCAGTAAAGGAATAGTCAAATTATCATCCGTTGGCGTTAGCGAGCGGGGTCACAAACAAACCAAGCACACGTCTTCATTCAATTGCCTCGCATCCCAATGCGAGAGAAACGGCGCTTGTTGACTTAACATGTTCGACCGCACTAATTCAAAGACTTTTTACTTCCCTCTAGCTTCAGCGCGAAAATAGCACCCTTTAAGGTGAGGCATGGGGCGACAGAACCATGAAAATTAGATACGTCGGATTGTTGCTTTGTGTGTGAAGCTGCTGGCGCAGATGTATACTATATCTAATAATATAGGATAAGATCGAACTTATAGATTTGACTGTAGAACTAACTATTCTAACTAAGGGAATATACGATACTATATATAATAAACTAACGATACTATAATCTTAATAATATATATAATCTACCTCGACGGCTCGTAGAGCCTTATTATTATAATTTTTAATATCTCTAGCTAAAATTTAATATCTCTAGCTAAAGTTTTTTACTTTTTAGCTATACAGTTCTCTATCATAAATGTTGGGACACCTGCTCAAGTAGGTCTAGATTTGCCCGGAATGACACGTTCTGCTTATAACATAAAATAGTGCTAAATGACGGGATCCGGCGATATTAAATTATTATAAAATGTCTAATTATAAGATAGGTATTAACGCTATAGCTATAAATTTATTAAATAAATATTTATAATATAATCGGTAACTCGCTAATAATCTTGTTTATTAACAATTTAAATAGAGGTTGTTTATAAGAATTTTATTTAATTTATTAAAGATAATATAGTCGATAAATCGATATTTATCTTTATAAATCTAAGCCGAGGTACCTAAATCTATAAACTAACCTTTATTATTTAGATCTTAAAAGAAAGCGTAGAATATTCTATCTATAAAAGTAAAAAAATAAACATAACCTATCTTTTTAGTTATATCTTAACTCTATATAATTATCTTCTTTAAGACTATTTTCTTTATTTATTTAAGTATCTTATTAAAATTCTTTTTAAAGTAATCTATTTTAAGATAATATATCGGCTTTTTAACTACTTTTCTTTATAATAGTTATATATTTAAGAATTAGAATTATTTTTAGTTCTTTATAAGTATCTAATTAAAGTATTTTTTAAACGATTACTTTAATATTTTAAAAAAGAGTCTATTTTTCTTTTTTAAATAATTTTTTTAATATATTAGCTTAAATTTATATTTATTAGTTTTCGCTCTTTAATTTATTAGTATTAAGTATATTAAGTTTTATTTTATTTTATATAGTTTTTTAAGAATTACTATCTTAACTTATTTAAAGGTTAGTTTTTCGATAATCTTCTCTAATCCTTTTAATATAGTTAAAAAAAATTTTTTTATATAATATTTTTAATTTAATTATTATCGCTATATTTAAGAGCGGCTTATAAAATTAATTTAAAAGTTTTTTATTAAAGATATTATTATCGATAGTAAATTTTTTTTAATAATCTATTTAACTCGCTTATAGTAGAATTAGGCTATAAAATAAAGATATTAATTTTTTTTTAAAAAGATCTAAGATATTTTAAGTCTTATTTTAAGTTCTTAAAGTTTAGTAGTTCTAATAGGTTAAAATCTTTATACTAGTAATTTTATAATATTTTAGAGTTTAAAATTAATTATTTAAGATATTATATAATATAATAGTATAGTATTAATAATATTAATAGCTTAGTTTTTATAAATTTATAAATATTTATTTTTTAAGAATAGTTTTAGGTAAAAAAATTAATTAGAGAATTTTTTAAGAGCGTTTTTAAAAAATTAATTTTTTTTATTATTTTAATAAGATCTTTAATATTATTATTAATATTAGTTTAAGGCGCTTTATTCTTAGACTTTAAGCGTATATTTTTAGTCGGTATAGAAGTGTCAGGCATCGAGCAGGCTCGGCACGGCACGTGCTGCTAGGGTTGCTAACCCTAATGGTATGTCAACACCATGGCCTGACTATCACCAGTTCACCACTGGTTATTCTAAGTAATACTCAATACATACCTTTTACCTAACGATCTCCCGTGAATCAGTAAGAGGCCTATCGACTCATACCGAGTGCTAGCAAGTCCCTTACATTATAACCAGTGGTGAACTGTGATAGTCAGGCCATGGTGTTGACATACCATTAGGGTTAGCAACCCTAGCAGCACGTGCCGTGCCGAGCCTGCTCGATGCTGACAAGAAGACTAACTAGAGGTAGAGCTTTATTAAAGAGAAGCCGAGGTTTAAGAAAAGATTTTTAGCTTTTTTATAGCGTCTAACTTTACTTTTTATATATTAATAAGTTTAAAGCTAGGCTTTGTTTTTTTAAGATAGGAGGTTTAAGAAAGTCTACGTAATAATATTATTCTTATATTAAGTACTTATATAAAGAAATAGTTATTAATATTATTATAAGTAGTTTAAGCCGTTTTTAATAAATATTAGATAGCTTTTTCTAAGACTCGATATTTTTTTTTTTTTAATATAAGTATTTAATATCTAGATAATAAGGTTTAATAAATAAATAGTAATTATAAAGAATATTATTATAATTTTATTATTAAGAAGTTAAAAAACTCGAGGAAAATTCTCTAGCCTTAAGAGATTATATTAAAAGATAAGAATTAGTAATTTTAAGTATTTTTTTATCTATAGTATCTCGAGAGTACTCTCTTTAAGCCTTTTTCTATCGGTTAGATTATTAGAATAAGTTAAGACTTTAATCTATTATATTAGCCGTAGCTATATATATATATATAGATTATTAGATTAAGGAGTCTCGATAGTAAAGAGATTGTCTTATTAATATAGAGAGCTTATAGCGTACTATAGGAATTATTAGTAACCTGTTGAGGCTTAGTTGTACGGCTCGAGGAGCTTTGATTGTAATAATATTTATTTACAACAATTTTACTCATATCTATAAAATAAAAAATGTCTCTTCTTAAATCTTAACCCGACTAGTAGAATAAGATAGCTACCCTAATCCCTAGCTCTTAGTAGAGATCGGGGTAGGTCGGGAGGGAATTTTTTATCCCCCTCAATGATCCTCGTGTATTTTCATACGTTAAATCGTGGACTTACCCTGTGCAATGCACCGCTCTTAGAACCCAAACTTCGTTATTGGTAATCAGCCAGTCGACGGTGCCCTGAAGAAAAATGAACTCCTGGCCGGTGGGAATCAGACTGAGGCGAACCCCGACCGAATCGCCAGATCGGAACCCGCGCCACTTGCCAGAGCGTCCTCCCTCGATGAGACAATGACGGTCCTGCCGCCTACGATGCGGCCTACAACGAAAGCGCAGAACTTATCAGGAAACTAGGATGGTTCCCGCGTGAAGCCAATGGCTTATTCCACTACATTTCAAGGCGGACGGGCTAGTAAACCACGGCATCCATCCCTAAGCCGAAGATAATTCGAAACCGCAAGTAACGAACGAAACCGTGGTGCAACAATATGCTCCGCCAACTTCCGACCGTACTCCAGCCTCGACACCTCGCCGCGTCCCTAGTATTGTCGGAGATGAGAAGAAATCGCTTGATGCTAGGATATCCGAACTGAAATATGACGAACAAGACGAGCTTGAAATCCTTAGAGAAATTGTTAAGGATGAGGTGGGAAAGATTTTGCCGCGCCGAGATGAACTGAAAAGATGGGAATTGGCCAAACAGCGCATAAAGGGCAATGCCGCGGTATCGGAGGAGGTGAAGAGCACGCTTTTAGAGAGACCAGAGGAAAAGGCTCTGCAGAAGAAGAAGGCCCGTGAGCATCATGCTGCTGTATAGGACATTACCATGAGGAACATGCCTTGATGAATTACGATCATGATGAAAACGCCGGCATTATCTTTTCTACTAATATACTCCACCTATCTTTGTACCAAGCGGTTCTAGCCTTACGCTCCTATTAGGTTTCTCCATCCTAAACCTTTTATTATCTGCTTAAGTATTATTCCAAAGCTTTTCCCCTAAGACCTTGTTCCCAAACCTACGCTATTATAGAGTTATTAGTAGACAAAGTCTATCTTTCTAAGCAATGAGTAATCTGGTTCCGGCGAAATCCGCCAGCGTGTCGCGACGCAGTAATATTAGTAATATTAGGAGACATTCAAGTTCTTAGGGTTGTATATCTAAGAGTCAAATTCTCTATAAATACCGCTAATAAGAGCATCAGATTTAGGATCTATACTTATACTGCTTATATTTTCTCAACGGATTATATAGGAATTCTCCTTGACTTGCTATAGTTAATATAATCATTCTCATCCACCTTATCCTATGAATTTCTAAACCTGGAATGCCTTTGAAGTGGTGGTAGCGATAAGCGATAAAGGGGCGGTGATTAATAACAACAATAACAACAATCAGCGAGAAATTGACAAATCCAGTAATCAACAACACCCAGAACCGACGATGACAGAGGATCACGACGTCGCGATGGAAGACCAGAATAGCGATCGAGCAGACGAGTCGTCACCATCAATTATACCCGCGCGAGAGGGTGCTCACGCCTCTCAGGCCAGCGAAGAAGACCAGTCAACGCCGTGGCGCGACATCGAACTGCGCGCGTTCTCGTCGCGTGGGCACGATTCGGCGGCGCTCGCTAAGCAGCTACGGACGCTGCAGGAGCACGTGGGCTTCAAGACTGCGCGTCGCATGGTGAACAGACAGGTATACCGCCGCATATCGCGCTTCATGGGGTTTGAGAAACCGTTACCGGAGGACTTCATCATCCATACCGGAGACGTCCAGAATGCCGTGTATGAGGCTCTAGCGCACAAACTTGGCGATAGGGAGACGCTGGACGACGCCGGTTTAACCGAAACAGAATTGAAGGAAGTTGGAGGGGAGATCGACTCGTATGGATTTTTGGTAAAAGATAGTAATACGACGACGGTCGCGGCGCCGACTGTTCCGTCGAGTGACCCTGCGGTCGCAAGGGACACTATCACGGTAGAAGGAGACAACGATCTGACGCGGCGGCCAACGAGTAATGGATCGAACGGGACAGAGTCTGGCATTCAAGTGAAAGGCGAAAATGACGATTACGACGAAGCTGATGAGTACGACGACTCTGAAGTCGTCTCCGATCTTCAGCAACTTGAACAAGCTGGGCAGCCTCGCGAACAAGAGAACGTCCAGCGTTCTGAACTACGGTGTCTTCCATGCAGATACAGGCATAATAAGGTAAGTCCCAAAGGCAGCATTAATGCGGAACTATTTCTAACGGCGATATTCCCTTTCTAGTGTGACAGACGTCTTCCGGTTTGCAGTTCCTGCATAAAGTCATATGGACCAGATAACCGGACACACCTCTGCGTGTACACAAGCGCGAAGATAGTGGGCCCCGTCCTCGTCCCGGAGATATACAAAATAGGCGATAAAATCGAGCGCGGTCGGCCAAAGAAGAGAGGGCCTTTTGATTCTCCGCCGCGTCCATCACAAAGTGGCGCTACCCCAGTTGTACCTAGCAGTACTCCTGGCATCACCATTATTCCTCTCAAAGATGGGCAACTTCCACCACATCACGGAAAGGGTCATTGGAAGAAGTTGCGGAGGCTCGAAATCGACAGGCTGAGGAACATTCTCCTGCATTGTTTACGTTCGTAATCCCTACCCCCCCGTATCTTCTTTTCCATGATTCCGATTATGAGCATTACAATAACAGATTTTTCATCAGAGCGCGACCTTGGTTTTAAACCACCCGCAATCCACCGTATGCAGTACGATTTCTTCCTCCCCGAATTCGCTACTTCGAACGGCTACGAAATTATAGCACCCGACGAGTTTCTTGAGCTATTCAAGACGCGCGATCCCTGGCGGTGGCCGCTGAGCCTGTGGAGCATGATCCCGCACATGATCAAGGACGGTATCATCTCATTCGTCCGTCCAGGCGTTAAAAAAGACATCCCGTTCTACATCCGCGATTACTACGTCCGCGAAGCGAAGAAGGAGAAAGATGGCTGGGAAGACGTCCTAGGCGAACGACCATCAATGGATGACGTACCCGAAGACCAACTAAACATGCCAGCGAGGGATAACAGGCAGTTTACCCGGAAAAGGCAAAAGAAAGAGAATGTCGTATCACGGTCCGGTCATTGGTGCGGACGGAATTGTAACCGCTAATAAGAGGCAGAGGACAGCTGGCGATCATTCGTCGTCGGGTTCAGATTCGGATTCGGACGTGGGGAATTTGTCGTCGTTCGTTTCTCCGCAGACGCCGAATACATCGTTTGTGGCGGCGTCCGCTTCTTCAGCGAATGCGAACCGTGTACGTCCGACGGCGTTCTCTACGAGTTTCCGACCGAATCAGCCTGCGCCTTCGACGACGCCGTCCGAGCCGCCGAAGGAGGTAACTCCAGGCCGCATCAGGGATCTCGTGCAGTCGCTAAATGGGGAGATAGCGGACTTGAGGAAGCTCGCGGCCTCTTCTAATAACGCTCTCGTCCGGATGACTGCCCAGGAGGAATGTGAGCGGCTCAAGTCCCGCTTTGATGAGCTGAAGGAGCTGGAGTCTGCTGAAAGGGAGCTTGAGAGTATTCCAGGCCTCAATGCTGCTGTGAGAAAGAGGATGGCGGACGCTCTTCTGAGGAAAGCTATGGAGAAGAAGGAATCTTGATAGATTAGAAAATTGTCATTAATTACTTACTCATTTGTCAAATTCGATCCAAATCGGCATTTTTACTCATGGTCTAATTGTCCTTTCGATCCATTATTTCAATCATTGTACATTGGATACTTCCCGCGATCAAATAGTAAATATCAATCGAAAACAACCTTTCATTTACTTCCGATCGTAATCAAAATTCTAAGGAATATATATCTTGGGGCGTTTAACTGAGCGCCTTGCCTGGGAGCGTTCGGTTCCCATACCAGTACCACCTCCGCCAGCTTCGCAATGCTCTGTTGTCAAGCTTCCAAGCGTGTGTTGTTAGGGTATTAGTTACTGGGATTTGACAACTGTTAAGTATGCAGACTCATTCTAATTGCGCGCGTATATATATGCCTATTCGACAGATTCTCATAGATTTGTGTTTATAAAATATCAATGCTAGTATTCGTCCTTCGAATCGCCTAAAACCAGCGTCACTGACATTTCAATGGTTAAACTCCGCTCAAATATGGATTGCCTGTTGGTCTACCGGCCTATCCCTGAATCTACTGGGACTGGTTTCCCCTTCAAAATCTCGATGGGATGGAACTATCTTCATCCTCCGAATCGCCCATCACCTACATCCATAACTGCGTTCATGTAATCGGTCATATCGAAGCTCGGATCCTGCGTTGTTGCGGGTGCAGAACTTCTTGATTCTAGTGGAATTTTCAAATGCTATCCGTATAGCAGCTATACAACGACCTTTGAGCCAGAAATTTATTTAATAGGATGCCGAAACATATTATTGGTGCTGACATCGGATCCTACGAGGTTTTTAACAAATTTTCTGCATAATTGAATGAAGCTGGCTTGGTAGTTTCTATCTACTGTAAGCGTCTCGGACATCTGCGACAAGGATAACTTGCCTACAATTGACCTTGTCCTGTGCGATATAGAAGAGACGTGCATACGTCAGGACACGGGATCCTTTTAGCCGGTTCCATTAATTGCATCTCTCCGTAATCTTTTTCTCGAAAGGGTTGCATTTTGCCGTAGAAGTAAACTTATCTGCTCGTTCCCCTCGTTAACTTTTATCGGTTATTACGGCTAGTGGAATCGCTCTATGCGATTCAATGCTCGATATTTCTCTATTTAAGAGGTGGCCCTCACTTCATTGATCATATAGTATGAGCAACCAGGCAGAGACGAGCATCCAAGTCCGGCTTCTCTCAAAATACCACTTTTTCGATTCCAGGTACCGGATCACCGAATATAGTCTTCAGGATACATTTGATTACCTGATTCTATAATTCCGGAAAAACCCTCGGAAGGGATCAACGAAAACGAAAGAGATCAGCGATCGAGCTTTCACCGTTGCCACCTCCAAAACGTTGATTTTGCCTCCCGCTTGCAAATTTCTCGTGTCCCCTCGTGGCGGCGATACGGCACTCTAAACTCTAAACGAGAAACGGTATTTACCGAGATTGGAGAAGCTTTGGAATACAGTATACCCCAAATCCTTTTGGAATACTGATGAATAACTAACCATAGGTTATGCTGCGACCTCCGACTGCCGTCGGTAGTTCCGTAAACCGTTATTCTCGGCCGTTGCAATGTGCAGAGTGGAAGCTTGGCACATTAGCTGCTTGAGTTCCTGCAGGGAGACTTGTACTAGCGCTGGGCTGACCCTCGGGCCTCTTTCCTATCGCCTGATAATTTTTGTATTTTCCAAGTGCAGAGAGCAGACTTGGAGCCTTGTCGCTACGAGTATATTGTGGATATCCTCGAAGAGAGCGTACGGAACTCGAAGGTTACTTGAGCCTGGCAAGAGTAACAGATGGTCATCCGTTAACACGGCTGCAGTCACAACCGTAGCGTAAACATAGCGCTGGCAGTCCTGATATGATCGATCATGTGTGTTATGAGCTTCGTTGTGACCAACCTCCATGCAAATAATGTGAGGTATTCCTCGGAATCGCAACGAGCATAGGGGATACAAACCCCACGAACTTGTTTTTTTAGCCCGTTTTGGAGTCCACCTCAGGTACCCAAGGCTTCAGTGCTTTTCTATGCGGAATCTATCTTCTTCTCGTAACTGGTGATCCCAGGTCATTGTAACAAGAACTGCCGGTCTGAAGCGGTTACACCCAATCCACTAGAACCTATAGAGTAAAGCAACTGAAACTCGGAACTTAGCAATCAAAAAGAGATTGGTATCCAGCTTTGTCCTTGGAGGCTTGGGGAAATTCTCGGAGTGGAGAAACCAAGTAACTGATGAGCTGGTAGAATTCCGTAATAATAGCGATCCGTTTTGCCGGGACTTTTTATCGGTGCCTGGGCAATTTTTCCCAAGCCGGAAGCTAGCGTTGCTGCCCACTCGGGTGGGGCCAAAGTAACGAAACCACATGGCGAACGGTGTCCTCCAATGACGAAGAGCAATAGAGTGGGAATCCAGACCAGCCAAAGTGGCAACCTGTCGATTTAGGGAAGCGAGAAGCGGGAAATGGTCGGTTTTTTGCGAAATTTCTCAAAGATAATAATTTCTCGAACGCTTCCACGCTGAGTCCTCTTGCATTTTCGTTGCAGAAAATAGTTTAGCCTCATTTTATATTCGAAACACAAGGGTTGCTCTTTGTATCTGTGCGCTAGTCAATGGCCGTATTCTCATCCGTTCCACACTGTGTTGCGCTCCAAATGCTCAGCAACCTTCCACAGAGGTCACAACACTGACCCGATTTCTCGTATTCCAATGCAGCATGATAACGATTAGCATTCCACTTCATTTCGCTTTGAGTAATCAGTTTGACAGAGAGTGTTCCCACTCCTGACCCTCGAATCAGATATAATAACGCACAGAAGAGCATGGAGAAGTTCTGTGTTCCTATTAGTCGTTATTAAACAACTCGTGGGGCAATGTGCAGCGCAGAAGGGAAAGCGGGGCGTAAAGCACCCGGCGGGCTAGACTAGATGAAATGAAGCCAACTGAAGCATAGAAGTTTCTAGTCTCTATTCTTTCTACGAGCTTCCCTGCAGCCTTAAGGGATAAACGTGTTTTCCTTTTGCTTCGGGCGCTCGAGTTGCAAATGCTACGCTAAGACAAGATTAGACAATGCATTAAGACCATGTTAATCAAGAAGAGACAATATGTTCCTGTGTGATACCGAAAAGATACTTTGCTTATAGAGTGTGGTATTCTGGTGTTTGTTCACATCAGTGTTTCGTTGAAAACGAGAAACTGTGGGAGAAGTATTGTTTGAGACTTTCTAGTAAACGATTTTGCTTAAATATGCGTTGGCCCATCTGAATCACTAGCACCGCGACGCTTGATAGAAATTTCATATTGGGCACCATACATCGTGATATGGGACCGCCATAGGTGAATGGCGACACTTCTCATTTAATCAGATACACTGGTAAGTCTGAATCTTTGATGCTATTGCCTGTGACATTGAAATACTTATGAGCATGACTTAGGTCATAGGGAGAAAATATGAGTATTAGTTGTAGAGCTATGGGATTGGGCTATAAAGAAGACTATCGGGTATGAAGCTTAAAAGTACAGAACGTTACGAACGGAAGCGTAGTAAATGCATATGAAAGGTGCCCAAAAACAATAGCAAAGACTAGTATGTATAGTAAAGAAAACACCGCCCAAATGATCATTATATACACAAGAATTGACGAGAACGAAACGAATTAAAATGCCAAAGGTCCCTGAATGCCGTCGTGAGGAGGCATCCAGTAAAGCCAGTATCCCATCGTGAAACTTATTTCTTCTGCACTTCCTGTTCTTCTTGATGTCCTCCATCACATCCCTCAACTTAATCGCCAGCTCCGTGAGCCTGTTAACCACTGCCTCAGCCTCCGGCCTCATCTCGGGGCGTTCCGCAAGCATATCGCGGCAAACGCCAATGACATCTTTAACGACGATATCATGCGTTCTGTCTTTCCCTTCTTTCTCCTTCTCCTTCCGCTCTTTATCCTTTCCGTCCTTAACTTCTTTCTGCTCGCTGGCCTCGTTCGAAGAGATGAGCATGTCGCACCAGCCGTGCACTGCACCTAAGTTGCCATGGAAGCTGGCGTCGTCTCGCTTCTTCCGGCTGAATGCACCGTAACCGACGCCACCGTGCGACGTGCCGGGCAGAGGAGATGTGGGCCTGGAGCTGGCTGTATATGTCGTCGCGGTCGCAGTAGACATACGCGCGCCGGTGCTGCTGGAGAAGACGGACTGCGCGGGGGAGCTAGCGGCGGAAGCAGGTGATAGCCAGCTAGAGTAGGAATCGTGGGAGTACACCGTAGACGGCACGTTACTCGAACGGTCCGCAGTAGTAATGGTATTGACAGTGACTTGCGAGTTGAAGAATGTGCCGGAGTGTACGTGGGACGGCAGAGCAGGGCGGAGGAGAGGCGCCGTGGCGCGCCTGTGCGAGCGGAACTGCGAGCTTTTCTTTTTGGAGGCGAACGTGATGATTTCGAGCATGACGCAGGCGAGGCTGAAGATGTCGGAGCGGTAACGGTAGGGAGAGTCGGAAGTCAAGACGGTGGTCATGGCGTGAGTGGATTCCGTGTCGTCATAAGACGATGCGGTTCCGGTGGTGCAGATTGCGGTGCCGATCGTAGATGAGTCGTCCGCAACGGTAGAGGGATGTCGGTTGATGCAGTTGTTGTGGTAGTATTGCTCGCCCTCCTGCGGGATGGAAAGCTGAAGGAGCGATTGCTGCCGCCCGAAACAGATGAACTGTTGGAGGATGGGCAGGAGTACATGGGATGAGTATGGTTCATAGGATAATCCTCCGGTGCTCCGTACTCGAACATCTCGTTGTGATTGGCAGCGCGAGCGGAGGCAACACGTGTGCCCGGGAGAGGCGGGCAGGCGTCTAGTCCAGCATCGGCAAGGAGGACCTTTTTGCCTTCGCCGACGACGAGGATGTTCTTAGGCCGAAGACCACCATGGCGAATGTCACGCGCGTGGAGGTATGCGATCGCAGAGGCTAAAGACGTCATCCAGTTGAAAACGAGGACTCGGCGCTCCGATGGCTGAAGAGCGTTGAATAGGTAAGATGGGGTGCGAAGGAAGGAGTCGAGGTGATGGATTGGGTATAAGGGGAGTAGAGGATGTTGGCGACGCGGGAAGAGGAATTTGGGGAGGCAAGGCATGTGTACGAGGCAAAAAGCTGAACGATGTTCGGGTGATCGACGATTTAGCCTTGACAGTTTGTATGAATTCCATGAATTCGGATTTGGTTATCGCGTTTGGCGCTGGGGCAGCGGCAGAAGAACCTGGCTCGGGGGAGGTTACACGCTCCTCATCCTCTTTCAGAGGAACTGTAACCCGCGTGTAAAAGGTCTTGGTCCAGCGACCGTTGGGAGGAGCGACCTTGTCAACGGTGTAAACGCCGCCGAAGCCGCCAAGGCCCCCCGGCAATTTAGTAATGTTCGCGGCACCATCGGCACTAAAATGCGAACCAACTTTCTCGATGAACTCGACGGGGACGGTCTCATACGTAGCATAATCGATATGGCCATCTTTACTAACACCTCTGAGCAGGAACTGGTACTGGACTTCCCAGAAGCGCTTGTCGAGGTTCTTATTCGGGCTGCTGGCGAGCCTCAGTTTGCTGACACCTTCCATGGGGATAGGAAGATCGTTATCATCCCAACTATCATCGATGATGCCGAAAATCTGCTCAGGTATTCCCAGCTTCTCGAGGATGAGGAAAAACCTCCGGGTCTTGCTAACGATCCACTCCAAGTATGTCTCATCCGTAAGTTCGCCGAAGCCGACCGGCATCTTTAGCCGCTGTCGTAAGTCAGCTACCTTCGGCATGGCATCGACGACGAAAGCTTGGGTTACGGTATGCCGTATCCGCCGTTCGTCCCACCAAACCGGAGCAGCATCCTCAGCTAGCTTCTCCGCAGAGCCGAAGCCCATAATAATAGCGTTCATTTGCAGGAATTCGGAGCCGATGGCTTTGGCCTTATTCGCGAACGCGCGCCTTCTCTTGTGGGATTTCGAAGGGGCGCCTCCACGTCGGGAACAAGATAAAACCGAGGCCTTAGAGGTCTAAAAAGGTTACCCTTTAACTTGCTGTTGCTCTCCTGCGTAATATACTGCCAATCCGGGCCCGCCATCGTCGTTGTAACAGCGGTACCTGGTCTCCGGGCACCAACATCCTCCTCTTCGGACGAATCCGCTGACGATTCTTCTTGCTGTTGTCTGCGCGGCAGGTTTACTGTCGATGAGGAATGGGCATAGTAGAAGGAACGACCAATTGTGCCGGGTTCGAGGAGTTGTTTAGGATTGGATTGGGGTATTTGTTGGTGAGCCTGCACCGAGCAATTTGAGGAAGCGGCCTCTTGTTGGGAATACGGAGATGGGAAATTGAAGCCGAGGAGACCGAAGTTGAAGTTTCTTAAGTCGTTATCCTGATCATCACCGCTAAGTGTTGTGGAAGAGGTGTTAGCCATACCGGCCGGCTGTGTAGGGCGAGTTAGGAGCATGACGGCTAAAAGAGGGTAAGAAAGGTTCCGATGTCCGAAAATAGGAAGAGATCGACGAATCCGAAAGAATGACTGAAGCTCTTGAAGCCTTTTATGATATAATATACCAGTATACAGAGCAGTTGTAAACCATAATTATCTTTCTGGATAAATAAACTTCATTATACGCCGGAGAAGAAGGGTGGAGGAGGAGGGAACGCCTGTATAGTTATACACTTCCTACTTCACAGGCTCCGCCGTCATGTATCTGCTTCTGAAAAAAACGTACTGGTTGTCCGAGACCTGAAATAATACATAATATAGGGCACTCCGTGTATAATCTTCCCAAAATTTACTTTTCTTTTTTTCTTCTCCTGAGACTTAACAAAAACCCGTTAGAGAGAATAAGATACCCCGGCTTTGCAAGGAGGTACAGACAGTTTCCGCAAAAGGGGGTGCTACAAGATGTACCCCTGACCGCTGACACCGGACCAAGCCGTAGTCTTGCTATCATGCCACAGAAAAGGTACATCGATAGTGAGGATTTCAATAACCCCACCACGTCAGTTACAACTTACTATCAGTATAAATGCTACTTTTTGATCTTTTATTTAATAATACTTTTCAAATAATTAGGTGTGTGGCGTAATATACTAAGTCCTTTTCTCCTTTCTAATTTAGTCTTAGCTCGAAAGGCGGTCATAAGCCACCCATGTTGCGGAATACATCTAGGAGAAGAGGCCAGCTCAAGCAAGTACACCCTCTGCTTTCAGTCTAGGCCCGAGTAAACCGTTTTCTAGGGCCTTTCTTTTTATTGCCTTCTCTTTGATCCAGTCGCTTGGTAGCCGAACATTTTATTTATTTTTTGAAGGATGGATGGAGGAAAGCATCTGGAGAAAAAGAAACTTATTTCAGGCGCCCAAAGAGGGAAGCTGCCTAGAGATCGAAATAGATGATTTTATAAATTTACTTTGTTTCTTTTCTGTTCACTTCCCATCTCTGATACGCTCACCAGTCTCTTCCTTATGGTGAGGTACGGAATCTTCCTCCTGCGATACATACTTTCATCCATGCGAAAGTAATCCGCAATAATCAACAAGGTATTGATAGAAAGTAGGAATCTCCTTGCTAATTACTTCTTGCATCCCTAAATCCCGTGCTGTTCCGCAGATCCTTGGATTTTTAGAACGTTAAGATCGCTAGCGGAACGAAGAAGGGGCTCGATTGTAAAACCCTGCGTTTTATTCAGACAAGAGTATTCGTCCAGCCTCTCTTACCTTCTCATTTTAACACCGAGAAAAAGGTCGACCCACAGACGTTACTGTACGTTTAGCAGAGAATAAAGTAGCTCAAACGAAGGTAAATACGTTATCCCGCCTTAGGTTTCGAAATTATGAGGAGTAATCCTGATCTTCTTTATGCATTGCTGCATTTGGTTCATCATATGAACAATAAACCAGCGAGCTGGGAATTGGTATATCGAGGACTATCGGCTTGCGGATTCATAATATTACATGCTCTCTGCATTTACCAAATTTCTGGACTGCTATTGTCGCGACTCCATCTGTTTTATTGGCTAAACACGTTTTCAATTACGTGAGAGCATGGCGATCTTTGTTCCGTTTAAAACACATTTAATACGGTGAGGAACAGTCCGGCTCTTAAGAAACGATTTTTGTAGGTTGAGATTACCGAGGTCGTTGATCTTATGCACGTATTCTAGCAGCTTTCACTTGTTACCCCGCAGAAGGCTCCCCAAGATCCAAAAATTCCTAGCCCTTATTGACAGAAGTGTTCTTTGTCGATCTCCGCCGGTGGAACAAACCTGAATCCTTCGATTGCGCAACTGATACTTATGAACTAAACTATATAGAATATATGTCGGAGAAGTACTTAAGTACTGAAGTATGGTTCGAAAAGAGTTAAAGAAACACCACCTACGAAGCCTTAAATCCTCACGTCGTCCGTGCGTGCGTAGATGGCTTTTCACCTTCGAAACGGGATTGGCCTGTGTTTCTTTCGGTTTTGCTTCTGCTTCCCTTCTCTCTCGTGGGCTTTTTGGCTGGCACGGCACATGGCAAAAGCCTTCTCTAAGGAGGATTTCTTTTTTACTGTTGCTCCACCCCCACCTATACATTTTTCTTTTCTTGCTAGGGTATAGCGAGGTTTTTGTCGGCGTTCAAAATCCTGAGATTGCGCTATTTTTCTTTCGGTATTCGTTAAAAAAAAAAAAAAAAAAAAAAAAAAAAAAGTACCTTTAATCTACGTATAAAACTAGTATAAAACTAGTGCCTTTATCGGTCTTTTCTGATTTCCGTCGACACCCTCTTGTATGCGCGTCCTAGGGTTCTGCAGATGCAGAGTATTCTTTCATTCACAAATCCTCACTCGAAGATTAGTCTTCAGAAGGCTGATTTGTCGATATTTCTGCTTTGCAGATGCAGATATAATTTTCGAGGCTAGCTTATGCAGCCACAAATGATGGCTATGGTCAATTGCTCTCCGATTCGCTCTCGGCGGTCCCTGCTGCATATTCGGTGCTTTTGAAGAATGTTCCACGCATGACTCAGTTCAGCTCGCAAAATTTTTGTGAGACCTGGTATGCTAATTATATGACCATGTTGCACAACTTGCCCTCTAATAAATTATAAGGCTGTTGTATACTCGGAAGTTATTCATATCTTCCTTGAAATCTAAATATAAACATCCATTCATCTAGTAAAGCCATTGAGGCAGGACATAGGCAACTTGACATGTATAAGATGGGTCTAATGTACTAATTCAACCTCTGGCAAAATATAGTCCATAGTAACAACTAAACTGCGGTCACTGGGCTAAGGTAGGGCGAATCAGAGGAAGGCGAGCTAAAATTGAGTTGTTCCTGAAGATCCTATGGAGTACACTAGGTACAAGATAACAAACTGTGGCAACATGTTCAACTCCTGAATTCTCTCGTCGTGATTAGATTCTTGAACCATCCCGTCCTGTAGAAGTGTTCGTTGGCCACATGGCTAAAAACCGCGCTTTCCCTTTTTCCTCGCAGCGCTCGACAAATTGCCAACCGACCTCTAACTTATCTCGCTCGGAAAAAGGTTTGCCTTCAAATCGTGAACTTTGCACAGTAATAATGCCAAGGGGATTATGGTGGCGTTTATTTAGTATCATTTAGCGTGTTTTCTACCCACTAAAAAGCCACCAAATGTTTTCTAAGATCATTTCTCATTACGTAGGTGGTGTTTTCTCCCTATTTTTCTTATAGGGGAGCTCTTGTTTCTCCTATCTGGATTCTCTCAGCGTAACTTCTGTTCTTTTCTGCGTGCATCCTTATGTCCCTTTTTCTTTCCATCCTGACCACATGAAACGTGGTAGAGGGTGACCTGCAGATTTAGCCCGACTTTCTGCACAGCTTAACACTAATCCAATCGTTTTCCTTCCTTGCTACGGGATCTATCTCGACAACTTGTACTCAATTACTGCATATGCCTTAAGCAACGCTGCTCCTTTACGGTCCACAACGCTGCTTCATGTGAGTACTTCTTTGCGATCTCATTAAAACGTTTCAGGACCTGCCCCTGCGGCACAGGTTTTGGTAGAGTGAGACCCGTTCCTCTGGGATTTTCCGGTCGGTTAAAAGGGTTACGACGATCTCGAGGAAGCTCCTAGGGTTCGTTGCAACCCTGACAAGGTTCATTCCCCTCGGCAGCCGCCGGTGTCTTCAAACTCTCACTCCAACTACCATCGAGATACAGTATACTGTATACGAAAGGTTTATTCAACGGAGAAATTTCGAAAGACACAGGCGTTCTGGACCCCGCTTAGGCCGAGCATCCGGCGCTGCCGGCATAGGTTTACGGTTGAGTACGAGCTTGAGGAGAGTGTTTCTCCGGCGGACAATCCCCTCTCCTAAGTTTCTTCAAATTGTTACTTGGGATCATGTTTTGCCGTTGGGGATGTAAAATTTGTGAGGACAATAATCCAAGTCGCGGTGGACTAGCTAAATATCCAAATAGTGATACATTTAATGCGAAAGATAGGATCACACATTGTGGAGAATTAAACCTTCAAATCTAATCGCAGAGAACATCCCAAATTTCCGGTACCAACTCCAGTTCGCAATTCTAGGCGATCTTTGCTGTCGCGTAACCTTCCCTGTATGTTTTACATTTCGCTATGGGGGAGTTTCGTATAACCAAAGTATATTTCCCATTCCAATACAGAATGTGTTGGAAAAAAAATTTGGTCAATGGAGAGATAGAAGGTTTAAAATACACCCCCAGATAATCCAAGCTTATTTCTGTGGCAATGTCGGTTTGTCATGGTAGGATGAAAGGAAATTTGTCCATTATTCTTAATTATAGTTCTTTGACGACGAGAGCCGGTCTCGGATCAGGATATTTATCCCTAATTGTAAGACCAGGCAGCGAATCGCCACGGAATCTAGCGCGGTTGCCTGATCTTCTCACGAGGATAAGCGCACCTCTTTTGACTGCTTCTGTTTGCCCAGCCATGTTTACTCAGTGTTAACTTTCAAACGGCGCTTCGATGCGTAACGTGGAGATTTATTTATCAAATGGCTCGTCCTGTTTAAGCTATATGAAAGAAGTTGTCTTGAAACGTTGCTGATAGTGTTATTATACTTAGTGGCGGGGAAAATGATGGGCGGTTTTACCAAAACAGGCCATCCCGACAGTTTCTCTCGTGGCAGCGGCACGATCTCGCTCGCTTTCTCGGCACCTGTAAGAAGAAAAATATGTTTACAAAAATGAAAACAAGCTTCAACGACCAGCTGCCGAATGTTTAATTGCTAGTAATAAAATCGAGCGTGAGTTTTATAGAGAAAGGAGCTGTCGCTTAACCAGACTGGTAAGTATACGTAACACCCTCATTGCTTTCGGCGGTCCTTGCCTGAAAGCCGGCCTGGAAATTACTTTGAAGTTGAGATGAACGAACGGGCAAGAGCATTTTTTGTAAAAGAAAACACGGTTCCAAGTATCAGTAAGACTTTATTTATAGCATGCCGCTCCAATCTCAACTCGGAAATTCCTGTGAGACTTCTCCTAATCCGGGTCCCAGAGGTTAATGTTGTTCCACTCGTTAAGCGGATACCAACCGAGATACACAACCGACGAGGCTATCATTTATTCCAGGTGCCACAATATAATCATCAGAAGCGTTCTTGAAGAAACGCCACAAATTCTAATAATATACTCAATTTTTCCGCCGCTGTCTCGTTATCATATAACTGCAGTTTTTACCCTGACGAGGCTTTTAGCTAGGTGAAAGGCAACATGCCATCAAAAAGTATGACGAAGATACTTGTGGCATTTTGCTATGAATTATTAGAGATTTATTATAAGAGCTCCGAAGTGTCCTACAAGAATTTTCTTTTGATTACGTCTTTGTCGTCCTGGGGATTTCATTTTCTGTAATTAACAGCACTAACCGAAGGCTATATGATACACATGGTCATTTAATAAACTTGCCGTCTTCCTGATACAGGGCGTATAAATACTCCGAGGTTGTCAAGACTTAAGCATCCTCGCTTTTTGATTTAATCGGACCAATCCCGCTTTCGCTATACTTTCTTATACAGGAAAGATCTGCGACCTATATGGTGTGACTACATCTTTACTGAGAACACCTGGAACCGAAATAAAAAACGGTTGCTTCTTGCTGGTTCGCTTGAAATTCTTCGTGGTATCTTTTCAATTTCTGATGATGAATACCTCGTTTTTAATGTTCACGGCTGCCCGACTAAAGCCGAATTCACGAAGAGCAATTGTGAGTATCGACATCAAGGACTCCCGAATGAGGGCTGTCATGTATTTCGTGACGGCCGAGTGCTATTCTATGAACCTGAGTGATAAATAGGACGTCACTTCCTGGCGTGGAGTCCGAAAGGGAATGCTTATAAAATAAGAACCGGGTTGGGATCCGTTTGGAAATTGATTTTCCGCAAAGGCCGAGTTAACCAATTTTGGAGTTAATAATGCCCGAGCTATATATAACGAAATAAGGGAACAACCCTTGCCCCTCCCTCCACGCTTGTCCCCCGGTCGCGTGAATACCCTTCTGGGCATTATATGACCATTTATTTACCTAGTTGATCGGTTTCTTAGTCTGTATATAATCCATGTTCTCTATTTCCGAATAGTGGATAACACGGTGGATCCACAGAAACATACGATATGCGACAAGTTGAGAGTCAGCATTGTAAGATCAGAGTCAGTAAAGAATCGTGAAGAAGGGGCTGCACAGGATCACGACTGGTTTGGTATCTTATACTCCAAGTCATACGCAATAACATGGTTCTAGGGAGACGAATGCGTTCAACAGTTTTAGAACCTTCGAAAGAGGTGCCCTTATTGGAAGCAACGAATGACTTTCTCCAGTCATGATTGTGCTGTAGGATCATGAGCGAGGACTGGACATCTTAGGAAACAATGTGGATCAGCAGCGCCGTACGTTCTCCGGTGACAAATATTTCCCCCTTAGTCTGCGACAGGACTTTTCCGACGGAATATCCCGCTAGAAACCAGAACGCTGAATTAAAAGTGAGGTTGATGTACGTATTTGGCTTAAGCGTGAATAGACGCGACATGGTAGAGAGCGGGGAACTGTCAAGGAGATGCGGCCAAATTTCCTTTGCAAGAAGCTTATTATATACTCTTCGGAAGATGTTGATTCCGGAGACACTTTCAAAGGCTTTACAATTTTAGAGCGACCTGGCTCCATCTTTGATGCTGCGGCCAAGGCCGTAAAGCTCACTCGCTTTTGTTCGGATAGCTTTGTTTCCGAAGCTATTATATGGGAAATTGTGTATGAATCGACCTCGGATATTGATATTGTTGAGGTATTGGGCATAGAACAAGGAGACGGTGCCTTGGCGAATTGGGGCTGTGGACGGGTTAGCGTCCCCGGGAATTTGCGTACAGTGTTGTCGGGGTTGAAGATGATTGGGCGATAGGGCCAAGTCTCATTCAGCCCTGTCAAGTTCTCCACGGAATAATCTCGTCATCTTGTGTAACAGCTGATTCCCCAGGCTTCTCGCTTGAGGCTGAAAGAGCCACTAGGCGAGAGTCGTCCCAACGTCTGTCATGATGTTGAGAAATTCTCATCGTCAATTCGAAGAGTGAGAATATACGATGTAAGAAACGCCGTTTCTTAGTGTGGCTAGGACATAGGGGTAACCAGATCATGTCGACTAGTAGAGCTGTTACAAGCTTAGGAGGTATTGCGGACACATCTTTCCAACTCCACTGAGGCCAGATCGGAGGAAATCCTATCTATAAAAGCAGGGCATTCTCCCTTGTCTATATAGTTCATTCTGATCTCATCCGTACATACAGGTCATCGCAAACATCCAACATAGAGAGATATAATTTCCCGTTACCTAATTCATCCTCATTTATATAGCATCCCTATACCATCTGAGAAGTTTCCCTATACTATCTGCCCTATACCATCTGCATTTGAGAAGTTCGAAAGATCTTACGATGAGGCAAACATTGATCTCCGTCTTCGCTCTGTCCCTAATCGCTAGTTCGACCGCGGCACCGCATCCCGTTCCCAACGCGGCGCCAGCACCAGCTGCCGCCGCCGCTCCTGAACCGTATCACGGCGACAACGGATATCATTACCACGACTACAAGTCCAAGCGGGACGCCATCCCTGAAGCCTACCACGGCGATTACGGTTATCACTACCACGACTATAAGAAAGAAAGCGATCTGCGTCACCCAACGGGTACCATATCAACTATCCTGGGGATTATCATTACCATGACTATAGGAAGGTCAAGCGGGAAGCCTCACCGGAGCCTTATCACGACGGATACGGCGCTTCGGATTACATCCGTCAGGGTGTCTCGGGGGCGGCTACCATCCATCTTCAAAATCAAGTACGGAGGAGGGGCGATAGCAGCGTACATTGATGATCCATACGAGACTGGAGGCGAGCCTCCCGCGATGGTCGTTGCGATTGGGAAAAGGGATGATTCCAAGCTAGCAAAGAGAGGGTCTGTATTACAGGTGGAAATGGCTCTTGCAACTTTCAGGTAAGCACCCTGCCCGCAAACCGCGTTGTTCATCTTCCAGCTCTTAATAATTACATGTTCAAAGCCTTAACATTAACGGAATCATAGTGCAAAAAATAACGTTTCAATTAACTGTCTAACGGTACCACGTTGAGGCCGTCCAGCGGTAGTTGTGGTGGATTCCTGGGGCGTAAGTTCTCCTCTTGTGTGTTTGGTTGAGTGAAGAGACATTGTGAGCTACGTTATTCCTGTGAAATAGTATATGCCAATGTAATTACTTAGCACCTGCAATAGTGGGGGTGGTGGTTTTGGTGGGGTCAGCTCTCTCTCTAATACTAGTTCACAAATGTACTATCAGGGACCAAGATCTTCGGAACGGGTCGCCGTTTTTGGAGACCACCTTTGGACTGAGACGCGTGCGGAAGTTCATTGGAGAAGAGAGCACAAGTTACACTTTTGATGTTTTTTCGAGACTATCTGTTTGTTTTTTCTCGCACCCGCTCTCGTTTTTTGTTTTTCAAATCCTAGCTTTGCTGTTTAAATCGAATCCTGTAGTTGCGATGAAATTAAATATCGGTTGGCCTCCGCAGACCTACTAGTGATAAGATTATAAGAGAATTAAGCGTGAGATAGGTGAATTGGGACCCTCTGGCTATTCCAATCTCGATCAACAATGATATTTCCGACGAAAAATCTAAAACACTGATTCTTAGCTCATGGGCTTAATATCTGGCTATATCCGGTAGAGGCGCTGGAAGATGATAGTTTTAGCGCCGATCAAGATTTCGGCCGCCATGACAACGTTCGAACCAGCCGCTCTAGTACTAGACCTCAAGATCATTTGTCTTCTGTTTGTGTTTCCAGAAGCGAAAGATGGTCTGAAAACGGTAAGCTACTAGTGTCGATAAAAGTTTGTTTTGCTCCGATGACCGATGGACAGGTTCCCGCTCGCCGAGAATCTCTCTGAGTAGGTGATTTGTCTGAACATATCCCTAGTCGGGATTTTGAAAGATCTCGAAAGACTGGTACTTGTGGCATTTTACATATTTTCACTCTACGTCCTTCTCTTAAGGCTATTAGTGGCTACTTCACGATATTCGGACGTTTCGTTTCTCCTGCTAGATTCTCATAAGTATGTCTAGAATGGCGACGGCTAGTTCGCGCAGGAGACAAATACTTGAAACTAGACACTTACTATAGTTTTATCAGTTTCCTATATTTTATGGGATCATCACGAAATTACATAAACCTCGTTCCGTCTCGTCTTTTATGAAATAAAGGCAGCTATCGCTGTCTCGTAGGTGAGATAATGAAAAAAGTCTCCATCGGATCTTCCAGTCGTCTCTATTCACGCAGGATTGAGAACATCGCATTTTTTTCGGAGAGATAATTTCAATGTAGGTTGAGAATCTTGAAACTACGATGTCTTGTCTTTGGAATGGATTCTTGAATTGCAAAAGGCTCGGATCGGATTTTCCGAGTCGAGACGTCTTGTCATGGCATCTCCTCGAGTAATGTGAAATTGCATCACTGCAGAGGCACCCAAAAGTTATAGCTCATAGCGGTCAGGAGTGTAGATATTTCGAGGCTTCAAAACATTCTAGTACCCTAGTATTCATGTGAAACAATATACTAATAGATCGCATAATTTCTTGCGTACTTGTCAACGCTAGCCAACTGAATTGGAGATATTTCATATCTATATTATAGAAATCTATATCAATTAACACTAATATTATTATATGCAAAACAAAGCTATGCTATGTTTCTAATGCATAACGACAAATTGAAGAGGAGAGGATAAGGAGGATATTCGGAAGCTTAGAGCATAAAACGAGCGAGGAACTTCCAGCAAAGGCCGCGGCAACGACGACGCGGGCGGCGTTGGAGGTAGCGTCCGAAGAGTTGCTTGGTGGAGCGGCGAACCGGTCTGAGTTCCGGAGCTCTTGGCGGTTCCAGTGCTAAGTGTAGTACTTCGCTGGCGCTGGCACTGGCACTTCCCGACACGCTCCCAGTGGCGTTCGACGTCGGCTCCGATCCGAAAAACGTGATGCCGTTGTCCTTGGCCCACTTGTAGCACTCGCCCTGGCCAATCTGCGTGGCGATATTAACTGCGTCGGGGCTGATCTTGCCGACGCACTCGGTGAAGTCCTCGGAACCCTGGCGTCTGCAGAGAACTACCGGTTTGGGCGTCAACTGTTGGGTGCGAGGATCTTCTCGCAGAAGCAGCCCCAATCGCTGCTGTCCTTGCACTTTAAGGCGGTGAAGAGTTTGGTGAAGCATTGCTCCTGTGATCGGATTAGCCTTTGCAATTAACTAAAGTAAGATTTTAGATGGTAGTGAACTTACGATGTGAGGAGATGCGGTTGGGATAGCGGTGGGAACGGCGGTTCCGGTAGCGACAAGCGGTTCGTCGCTTGTATCTGTTTCAAGGGCGGTTGGGATAGCGGACCCGGACGGCGATCCCGTAATCTCGGAAATTAGCGAGGCCGAGGCCGATCCGGAGGCGGCGGGTGTGGCATCGGTTTCGGCTCCGGAGGCGGCGGCGCTCTCGCCTGCACTTTGAGCAAGAACGTAAGGAGCAGCAGCGGCGATAAGAAGGAGCTGAGCGGAGAACCTCATTGTGTCGGGTTGTATATTAAGTCGTTAAACTGGTTGTTCTTTGTTGGTAGTTAGGAAGTGTCGATCATATGTGTTTTGGATGAATATTAGAAACAGGAAAAGCCTTTGGAAACGTGCGTCGAGGGACACGATCCTTTTATATTGAAGCTCTTCAAGAGAAATAGAGCGTTTGAAGATTGCAAGATTTCAGTAATGCGAAACTATCCTAATATCAATGCCATTATCGCTTGCCTGAAGGAATCAAATTCGTTCTAGATGCGTATTGAAGTGCATGAAATCTCTCATTGCAGTTATAAACTTGGCCGGCGATCCCCAACTAGTCTCAATTTCGCGAAAACAGCAGCGATTATGCAGGAAGATTTTCTATGGAGATCGCATATCCGTGCCGATTACTCATGAAACTTGCGGTATACGGGATCGCTGATAGATTGGGGAGCCAAATTTCGAATTTCGTGAGGTCTACGCGACAAGAATCGAGTCTGTTTTGATTCAGGAACAGCCGGAGAATATCTTTAAAACGCGATTCCTTTGTTTGTTTATCGTTTCAACTTTACAGTTAGTTATAAGATGAAACGGAGATCAACGCTAAAAAAGCCCTGGGAATATAGACTGAGGCTTTCTATATGAGGGATCATATTAGATTGAAATATGATCACCAGCCTTTTTGCTACGCTCGTAAGAATGATTAATACTTGCTATTGTCGCGAAAGATTTACAATGGAAGAGATTTGTTCGTGAACGATCTAACTGTTCCAACGATCTGTCAAATGCTCGATTAAGAAGAGGTGTTAATAAGACAGCCTGCAGGCCAATCTGGTGTCAGAGGTGCTGCTTACGGCTGGAGCTATACCGCTGTCGCGGTAATCATGCGATGTTCGAACGTGAACCACAAAAAGTTAGCGAAGAGTATTGCAACTTTGCCAAACGAGTGAGGAAGAGAGCACCGTTAATAACGTTTGGGCCATGGTTGGATAGATAAGGAATTGCATCTGCATATTATATCTAGCTTAAGAAGCAAAGGCATGCTACTAAAAAATATATCATTGAAGTATTCCTGATCTATTCTATTGCTGTTGCAAGACATTCTTCTACTAACACAACTAGCTTTCTAATTGAACAAATAGCGGACCGGGCGGTCCTCTAAACAACGATCGCTAAAGACGCGACCCCAGCACTGCCATAGCCAAACATTCGCGGATGAGTAGCTAGCGCCTGAGGTAGAGCTAGCGCTCGCCGCAGTCCCGTGCTCGAACCACTAGCCTTTGATACAGTCGAAGACCCAGTAGCTGACGAGCTGGCTGATGAACCGTCGCAGTAGCAGCGGCACCGCTAGCGTTCTCCGTCGGCTCGGCGGTCGCGAAAATACCCATAGACTTCTGGAACTGTACTCCAGCAAACTGCTGCATTTCACTGGCAACTACAAACCAAATTTCACGGAGATTAGTGACTGTTTAAAATATTTGGAGACCCGGAGACGGGGAGAAAACTTACTCTGCAAAGCGTCGGGCCCAACTTATTCATGCAATTCTCAAAGTTCGTTTGAGTTTTATCCGATGCGCTGGACTCGGTGCCGAAGCCGGAGCTCGGGTTGAAGAGGCAGTTCCAGTCCTGGTTTTTGCACTTCTGGGCCTCGAATACCGGTTTCCAACAGGCGAGCTATTTCCGAGAAGAGGGGCTGCGTTAGCAAAAGATCTATTATCTCAGCAGGGTCAGGAACCTCGCCATACGATTTCAGGGGAAGCGCTAGGCATCGCGGTGGGCACAGCGTCGGAGTCGGCAGTGCTAGACGCGGCCAGAGCGCCGGTCGCGCTGACGGCGAGGATTGAATGTATGAAAACTTCATTTTTCGGCGATTATATAAGATGAATTTATGTTACGACGAAGTAAGTAGGGAGGATGGAAAACGGTTTGCCACGATTTTTGTGGGATATAGGAGTTATATAGGGGGTTCGTCTAACTTTTGCGAATTTTAAAATATTTTTTTATCGAGATTCGAGACTTGGCCGCGAAGTGTCGATGTATCGATGGTTTAAATAGAAAACATCCAAAACATTTAGTGAATCAGGAGGTCAAGATAGTTATTGGTTCTAATGGTAAAAGGCATTTGGGTTGCATTTCGTTGACTTCTCATGATTCTAGTCATTTTCGCCTCATTACACTTAGGTATGAGCTGGAGGCATCTACATAGAGCGCCGGAAGATCATGTTGGCGCATTGTTGGCTTCAAGGCTCAGCGTTTACCAGGTTTTAAGTTCCAGTTTCCTGTATGGAAACAGATCCTAAATGCTTTCCTCCTGAGACTTGATGTTTTGATATAGATAAATTCTGGAAGTTATAATTCAATAGCATCTCGCGGGAAAGTGTAGATTAAAAATTTCTCCTGGAACATATAAGATCTTCAGAGTTTCTCCAAAACAGCAAGTGAAACGACTTTGGCAGGAAATAACGCCCAATCTCCAGCCAAACACTCTCTGTTACCTTCCTCAACCATACATAGAGTTCGCCCTCTGCTTGAAATAGCTGCTCATGAGAGAAGCAATCTTTCATAAGGCTGTCACCAATTTTCTTGAGGTACATCATTCCTTGTTGATTTTACCGCCACCAAGCGACGAGAGCCGGTAATACTGTGGTCGCGAGCGCAAAGAGGAATAATTTCATGGTTTGTTAGATATTATACTGCAACGAAGCAATTTTCTGGACTATCCTTGTGTTCTTGCAAAGGCGCTGTAAATTGAGATTTCAATATCTATAGTAGTGGAGCCCTTCTAAATAGCGTGGTCAGAATTGAGTTTCCGTCCGTGGCTTTTGCAAACAAAAATTATAAATCGAGATTCTTCGCGAAATGTTAAGATTTAATAGGTTCAGCTGATCGACCGTGAAACAAGTTTAACCGCTTTATAGGCGGAACATAGAATATCACGAGACGAGATGGAGTGTTCTGGAGCGGGAAGTCTTCAACTTTGCTGTTGGTTTGTTCGCTAGAAAATATCTCCACCACGCAAACTTTGAAAGAATCTAGCTTTACGTCCTAAGAGCTTGTATAATATGGTGAATAATTCCGCAGTCGCGGTGGATGTTGTATAAACCGTAACAGAATATCTGAAATCGGAGTCAGAGCATCTGTACCTTGCAAGGAGATAATTCTGCTGCTATCGTTAAATATGAGGCGACTCGTGTTATTCTTAACTCTACGCCCACAATTCTCTCCGCGCCTACGCCAGGATGGTTTAGTAGTGTCGTGAATACTGTAGCACCATATTTAGTGAAAGCCACGGATTTTGTTGGTAATCTGTTCGCTGAATCCGATAATCAAGCTCCCGGCGCTCACCAGCGGATTCTTGAAATAGAGTGACGCCGACGCCAGAACAAACACCGGAGCCTGAGGTCATTCTGAACAGGGCTACTCTCGATAACCTCGCGCTTTCACTCATCGGTAATAAAACGATGGAGGAGATCTACGACGATAATTACATCGGCCTCGTCCTCAACTACAAATTCCGCCGTGGTCCGAGCTAGGTATCGGGTTCTTAACGTGACAGTTTCTGGAAATTCCATAAAGTTGGACGCCAAGGGCACCCTAAAAAAGATGACAACTATCGACTATACAACTCCCCGAGCTCAAGAAAGTCAGTATTATGTCTATCGAACTACTACCTTTGAGACGGTTCAAGGACTGGAAGCGGAGTTCTATCATCAACCGTGCTATCGCATTAGAGCAGTGGTAAACACAGACGGGGACATATTTGACGCTGCTAACTTGATAGGTTTCTTCAATACATGTATCGACTCGTAATGTGCGTGGAATTACACTGTTCCGTGAACAGGCCCTGGCGAAAACGTAGCTCCGTGGTTTCTATAGTTAGCTGGACTTTTCGACCGGACTTACCTACTTTACTAGTCGCAAATTTGTCAAGTCCGCTCAGTCGATGGGAATAAACTTGCTCAACGCCCTACAAAACACCGGCACCGAGTATCTAGTTACTAAGAGAGCTTAGGACTCTTAATAGAAGCCGCATCGAGGTTATATGAATTAGAGATTAATCGATTAAATATCATTTTAAACGATCGAATCGTGGTGATCGATATGGATGTTTGGACTTTGAAGCAGGTGCGTGCAACTACAATTACTCGTGCGTGTCTCCAGGGTTTTTTTTTTTTTTTTTGCTTTTGCTGCAGACGCGGTAACCCGCGTCGAGCGGTCCTTGACGCCAAAAACTCTGCGCCTTCTTTAATTCCTCACAACTTACTTACTCTCTTTGATATCAACAACATACGAGCTACTTCTACTGTTCGATAAACTCCTATCATCATCTATCATCATCACGAGACCTCTTGGCTAGCTGTTCTAGCTCAGCTTCATTGAACGGAGACCTACCTTCTACTCTCAAGCCTGATCTTGGATGTCTGAGGTTTTTGAGCACGTTATTGTCAAAAGAAACACACACCCCGGTGGCACGATGAGTACCTTGGAAGCTCACATCCGAGGGTGCCTCGCGATCGCGACGAAAACTTCGAGCCTGAAGCTCCAGCGGACAGTTCTTCAGTAATCAGGAGAGGCCAATTCATCGAATCGGTCTCCATCACCAATCCAATCAAGGTCCAAGAGCCTGCAGATGGCGGCAAGAGTAAGGCCACATTCTTTCCCTTTCGCCTCTCGTTCTACGATAGTTGCGCGTGCTAACAGACCTAGACGACGCTACCCCAGAGCTACCAACGCCATCGATCCCAACCTCCTCGACCCTTCTACTACGCCGCAGCAGCCCTCATCGCAGCCTACGACCGCCATGCAGGTCCGACAAAAGCGCAGCTCGAGCAACCTGAATCCATCACTACCCTCCTCTCCCACCCGCAAGCGCCGCTCGCCATCACCTTCCCTCCCGCCGACACCGCTCTCAGACACTGGCAATCCCACCTACCACCCCACCAGTGACACCGTCTTCCCTCCGACTCCATCTCCGTCAAGGACTTCCCCTCCACCTCCCGCGCCACCAAATCAACCCTTTTCTCCATCGACGACGACAACAGCAGCAGCAAGCATTCCTCTTCTTTCACCGAGCGCCTCCGCCGCATCGACGAGGGACGCGAAAAGGAGATGAAGGAGTACCTCACCACGACGAAATCGACCAGGCTCGCGGGAGCTAACAAAACCCGCGCGTGGCTAGAGAGCGAGACACTCGCGGGGCTCGTCAGGTCCAGCGAGGACGAGGAGCAGGCGAGGCTGAGGGAGGTCGAAGTCAGGTGTCTCGAAGAGAACCGCGGGTCCTCGCAGCAGGAGAAGCAGCTACAGAGGAGGCCGTCGCAGATTTCAGGGGAGGTTTCACGTCGGAGGAAAGTCACACTAACGAGGGAAGAAGATTAAGATGAAGGATAGGATGGCAGGTAAGCCGGCTGCTAAGGCTTCTGCTTCTGCTTCCTCTAGGTCAAAGTCGCGCTCTGTTTCTTTCGGACCGTTCGCGGGAAGATGACGCGTAAGGGGAGCTATACGGACGACAGTCAGTTGGGGACGATGAAGCGGAAAGAGATGCTGGGGAGAACGATGACCAGGATGAAAGCGACGAGAAGGAAGTCTCTGGAGAGAATACCACGAACAGCCCTCCTGGCTCTGTCAGTCCCTCAGAACTTGAAATCCCGTTGGTTGCAGCTGCTACCGATGATTATAAGCATCTGAGGAAGGGCATGCCTGGCTATTTCGACCCAAATATTAAAGCGAAAAAGTAAAGCCGCAAGAGGCGAAGAAAAGAGATTTTTTACTTCGAACTACTGTTTTATTGATCTCGTTTCCTTCTGTTTCGAAGCATTCTATAATTTTTATATCGTACAAGCCTGCCCATGCTTAGATCTTCATGATACCATTCCTACGACTACGAATGTCCAAAAGTTACAGCTTTTCATTACTTTAAATTAGCAACCACCTTTATATATAGGAGTTCCCGGCTGGGTTCTATTCCTAAAAGTCATCAAACAAATTAATAAATGCCAATATCAAACCACTCTCCGCTTGAAATCCGAAAGATGGATAACCTGAGACATCTGAGGTGATTTGTGCCCTGACGTGTAAAAATCGCTTTTCTGTTTTACCTATGAATTGAGCTATGTCTCTCACGAGATTCTAGACCATCATGAACGTTGACGGGAGCAACAAACAAAAGCAAAAAGAGGCACCAGGCCAAAGCAACGAAAGATGTTATATAACTCCTGTCGGACTGTAAAGTATGCCGTAGAATTGCAGCGTAGGGTCATTCCTTTTTAACGAGGTTAAAATCCACCATGAAGTTATCCATATATCTCACATCGCTAGCCATCGGCCTCGTGGCCGCTGAATACGACGCCGACTACATCCGCGGCCTCCACGCAACTTACGATTCCACCGCCCTAACTTCCCAAGAAGCCATCTCCCGACTATCCAAGGGACACCGTGACCTCATAGGCGACCTAATCCCCGCATCGAAGACATAACCAACTTCATAGGCCCTGTAATCCTTGACCCCAAAAAACGGCGGAGCAAGCAAACAGTCGCATACACAGAAGACCTCGAACGCGCTAAAGAAATAATAAATAACGTTCTAAACCGGCTGAATTACTTGTTAAAATGGAAAAAAAGGTGCTGAAGGGTTTATGGGAGGCGCAGAGGGTGATGGAGGGAAGGATGCTATGAGTGAGGAGCACGCGGCGGTGTTGAGGGTTACGCAGAGTTGGGAGGATATCGCTGCGGACGCGATTGCGATGGTGGGGGAGGCGGAGAGCGATTTGAGGAGGTTGTTGAATAGGAGGGATATTGCGTCGCGGGGTGGGAGGGCTGGGTTGCCGGCGAGGCCGAAGCGGAAACCGGGGCCGAAGGGTAAGGCATACTGGCAAATGGCATGGCCGGACCTCAGGTTCGGCGGCGGGAGGGCAGGGTGAAGGCGGGCAGAGCGACCAAGTAGTACACATTCCACCGCGTCTGCCGGCGCAAGAAGTTTACGAGCTGCGAAACGAACTTCTGCAGCACGCTTATAATGATCCTATATATGAATTTGGCTTTACACAAGAGCAGCAGCGGCGGCAAGAGCAAGAGCAACGGCGACAAGAGCAGCAGCAGCAGGAAGATATAGAAGCCGAACCCGCTTTCCAATTTTTCACTCGAGCCGAATTGGAGACGCTTGAAGCTGGCCCAGCGCAAGAAAACAGCAGCAAAGGAGGCCGGAAAAAGACAAAGAAGCTGCTACAGCTTCCGAATTCTTCACTCAAGCAGAACTAGACGCACTAGAGGCAGGTCCTGGGCTAGTGGCAAGGACGACTTCTTTAGCGTAGATTATGAGGTCCAAGCTCGAGACTTTTGGGGGGGACGACCAGTTTTTCGACCCTACCTTGGAGGGTGGCAAAGGAAGTCTGGTGAGGATTTCTTCGGTTAGGGAGGAACTGTGACATCCAAAGCCGCAATACTAATCCATGGATCGAGCATGGGCCCTCTTGTTCCGGTTACCGCGGCGGCGTGCCTTTGTTCTGCTAGAGGAGGTTTCTTTCCGCCTGCATATATGATCACGACTCAACTTGATTGTTCTCTTTGGGTTTAGGCTTAACTTTCAATAGTAGCGAAGATACAATATATCCTGTGGCCTATAGATCTAGGGGAGCAAAGCCTGGGCGGACATCGTGATGTTCTAGTACGATCTAGTCTAATGATTCCAGTATCATGTTTCCAACTTTCGGGTTGGAGGGGTTTTCTAAGACCTTTGTCTTAGTTCTCAGATCTCCGTATAAACTAAGATGTAACGCAAGGGGACTAATAGCCTAGATCAAAGTTTCCTACGTTGTCTATAAGAGATGTCTTACCAGCAGCATCTGACCAGTTAATCATAGAACTCAGGCCATTATATCTGTAAGTGAATCTCGAGAGGAGACAATTCACCTTTCTATCTTCTTTTGTTTGTCACTAAATCAGCAAACACCCTCTGGATTCATCAGCCATGAGAATCCCAATATACCCAGCTATCTTAAGTCTCCTCGCCTTCCTACCCTCACTTGTCAACGCAGAGCACGATGTCGACTGGATCAACTCGCTAAATGAACAGTATGGCGAACTTAAACTCCAATCACTGCAGGAGGTATCAGACATCGCCAATCTTCACAGCGGACTAGCGCACAAGCTCATGACCGTCATAGGCGAAACCACCGTCGCATTCAACAGCAGGAAGGAGCGCAAGTAGGTCGAAAGACATCCTACGAAGGGAGGAAAAAGGCCGCTGCGGATCACGCGTGGTGTCAGGATCAAGTTGAAAACGTCGTCAAGCCGACGATAGAGATGCTAACGACCGAGATGAAGACTTTGGGTCCGCTGTGGGAGTAGTGAAGGATTTGGAGGCGAGGAGGGACATCAACCCGGAGGAAAAAATCATGCTGAGGGATATGGATGGAAGAATCGGGACGCATATTACTTGATGGGGAGATGTATGACTTTTTGGGCTTGATGGTGACTGGGAAAGCCAAGGTAATAGGGAGGAAGGAGATTTCGAGCCCGAAGATGAAGAAGAAATACTTCGGGGATAAGGGGACAAGGAGGAAGATGGTGACCTTATTTAGGACGTATAAGAAGGGTGTTTAGATATCTAACCCTTAAAGCCGTTAACAGATGTACTATGATTAGCTCTTTACGACGAAGGAACGGAGAGTCTTGCATTGATCGATACGTCACTGTGATGGCACCTGGACCATTATATAGACTTCCTGATCTTACCGGGAGCTTTGAGCTTTAACGCAACCTGGCCCTATCCTCTAGTCTGCAAGAAGATCCACTTACTATCCTCATCTTTTAAGCCATAAGCTATAAACTAGTACTGCACGCATACTCGACTGTCGCGATGTGTTAATAGCGAGTTTTAACATCCACTATTGAACTACAGAGCTGTTATTACTGATTCCCTTCCCTATCAGGCAGTCACCAACGATTTTTTTTTTTTTTTTTTTTTTTTTTTTTCCTTCCCTCATAAACTTCAAGTAAGTCGAGTATATCTTGAGAATGTATCACGATCGTCGAGCACTACCGCTTTTAAAAAACTTGATAGAAAACAAACACTATAAAACCCTTCCGTGCCCCGGTATTTCATTCAAGGAACCTTCCCTCCTTCATCCTCTTCGTACTCTAACTACCACCTCTCAGTATTCAAATTTCTACGGACACGACAGAAAGCAAAAGTTCTCAAGTAATAGCATTCATCAACTTGACGTACTAACTACCTACCTTCTTCTCCTTATCAAGCTTTTTCTATTATCCTAAAACTTCTATCATCTCCTCGGACCTACTTATCTATCAACCCGTCCATCTATCGACCATGTCCTCCGCCGAAGAAGGACCCACCCTCTCTCGCGCCGCCACCATCAGCGACGACCAGCTCTGGCCGCCATCAGGGAGCAGCAGGAAATCCACGGCACTGGCGTCGGCCTCGAGCGTCTCCGCAAGGAAATCTCCCTCCAGAAAGACTGGCCCACCATCACCAAGAGGCGCATCAAGGCCATCAGGATTTGCACCGCGAGCGTGAGGAGGACGGAGACGACGAAGATGACGAGCCCGATGAAGAGCCCGTTGAGGAGCCCGTTGAGGAGCCCGTTGAAGTTCGGGAGAACAGGAATGCACAGCGTAAGTACACGGAGCTCCGTACAAGTCCAGATTTCCTGCTTTTGCTTTCTTTCCTCGATTTTGGATTGTTCACCAATCATGAGTTCCTGAGCGAGATTCTATCCGCGAACCCTACCATGCTGACAGACAGTTAACAGATCCGGAACCCGGCAACGAGCTCTGGAGGTACTTCCTCTTCGTCATCATCGGCGGCTTGTCGATCGCCGGCGGCTACCTCCAGCAGAAGATGAAGTACGAGCTCGGCGCGAGGTACGAGACGCTGGACAGATCCAGTCGCTGAGGAGCTCCATGGCTGCCGCGGCGAGTTCTAGCAAGGTTGCCGCGACGTCGAGCGCGAGCATGGTGGCTGCCCAGGTCGCCATGATGAACACTATGGACAATGCGGCGAAGAAGGAAACGAAGACTCCGAGACCGCGACGGAGAAAACCAAAGTCTCCAAAACCCCAAAGAAGGACAACGAGGACGGGGAAAAGGAACTTTGAACTACGACGCTCGACAGATTTTAAGCATGGACATTATTATACGGAAACTTTTTGGAACACTTGGTCGTTATAAAAAAAGGAAAAAAAAAAAAAAAAAGTACGAGGACGACAACGACGCGGATTTTGGAAAGAAGTACAAGTACACGGATGGGTATTCTTTGACTACGAACTTTTTGGAGAATCGGCGTTTTTGATTTTTGTCCACCGTTGCTTTTCAAGCTAAAGATGTTGGCATCATGGCTCTGCTAATTATTTTCATTGCCTTATTGATGAAAGAGGGGTATAGCTCCAAATATGTTCATCCAGGCTTATTGAACAGCTGGTCATGGAGCTTATTTCAGGATTGGGAGAAGGAGATTGAATCACTTCTCACTATACAGGGCATCTTTCTGGGTGCCAAGGTCTTTGGGTTGTGTATTGAACTTCACCAAGTTTAACTCATTATTAAACGGTTTATAAATAATCAGACTTGGGTCTCTTATTCAATCCTCTTCTGTATCCACTAAGAACACTCTCTTTCCTGATCAAACTCTCATCTCACCAGTTTCCCCTGCTATAAGGTCGGGCGAGGATTGACCGCTGGTATCAGTAGTCCCCGCACCAGCCTCTGCTTCAAACTGCATCCACCCTGTCAACACCCTTCCCGTCGCCACGTTCGTAGTATCTACCTGGCTCATACGCATTCTCCCCTTGCCAGAAGCCCAGATGATATGCGCGCCTTCATTCACCGCCTGCTTTAGGTACTCTGCAAACTCCTGGTCCATCCACACCGACTGGTTCTCATTCTGATTTTGCGCCTGGACGGGGGCTTCATAGTAGTGCCCTTGCGCTCCGGCCTGCTGTACCAACCACCTCTGCCGTTCCCCTTCGCCAGTGATTGCTGTAGTTGATTAACAGTCCCGATCGCAGCCCAATATACCCTTCCCCCTCTGCACCACCGCGACCGCATCACCCCTGACATCCTCTATCGCATTTAAAATAGCAACCTGCTCCGCCGTCAATCCCTCCCCTTCAAAACGCTTCGTCTCATATACAGCTTTCAATATACTCCCTGCATACCAGCGCTCGACGGCGGGCCTGTAACCTCGTCTAGCTTGAAGTGCGTCCAGCCGCGAGGCTGTACGCCTGTATCTTTGCTGGGATATCGAGGCTAGCGGTGTACCCTCGACGGTTTTAGTGTTTGCCTTGTCTACTTCCGCGGCGGTTGTGTCGGCGATTGGAGGAGAGTTTCGGCATAGGATATTTGGGTGGGAAGGCAACTGTCATTTCTTTTATGGCGGCGTCGGTTTCGATTTTTAGCTGTTGGAGGACGGATTCGACGTCTTGGGGTTTGAAGCCTTTGCGTGGCTGGGGTTGGAGGTGAGCGCCAGGAGCGCGGAATGGAGGAGAGAAGGGAGTGGAGCTTCATGTGTTTCAATTTTTCTGTGTGGGAGCTTTGCACTTTCTCCTGGAGTTTTCGGTCTCGCTGTTCCTTTCCAGAGGTCCTGTGAGTATATCAAGACTAACTACAAGTGTGATCGAATTAATTCAAGAAGCGACCCGGAAAGAGCGCTTGCTGAAAGTTATATATATGAATTAGCGCTCTAGACTCTCCGATTATAAGCTACGCTAATTCCTATAACTCTGGGGAGGGAGGCCGTTAACATAGCACCATATCAATTTCACTCTCAAGTATCACGATTACACTTCGTGTCCCGACTGAGGGTGACGTAGGTGCATATCTTCTTTCATGCAAATGTGGAAGTCTAGGCCGATACTCTGGAGCTTGTCGTGTGGTCAACGAAGTTTACCTATGAACTCTCTCATGAAAACGCGAACGTTAAAGCACCGTACTCCCAAACGCAAACAACCAAGGGTTGTAAAATATGAGGACTCTACCAGAAAAGCACGAGCCTCTCACTATTGAACAAGCTAATTAGCCCAAGGAGCACACGAGAGGCCGTCACTCCTTTCATTTTGATTCGCCAGTGGTTCGCGCCGAAATACCATCATGATGTTTAGATTCTCTACCACAGTTTTATATCCTCCCAGCTGCTTGCATTGCTAGACCCTTACGTATCTAGGCCTCAGCCTTCTACTTACATCCCTCAGATCCTACAATCATTCGAGAAATATAAAGCCTACCAGTAGAGGAGCCTAGTTGATTCAATCCCTTAAAGCTGGAGTCGCGACATCCGCTTCAGACAAAGAAAAATGATATCAAAGAAAAAGTTATGCAACCTAAAACTTTTTAGCGTGTTTGACATACCATGGGTTTGTTTAATTTTCATTAAATGACTCACGCAGGGATATGCTGATATATAAGGACAAAAACCCCTGTTATTTCTTCATCAAAGGTCCATCCGGTATGGTGTAACGGCTCAGCATATCAGATTTTCATCTCGAAAGTGTTCTGGGGATCCGGGTTCGATTCCCGGTACCGGAAGAGTTCCATTCTTTTTCTTTTTTTTTTTTTTTTTTTTTTTTGACCCCCAGGGAACATCGCCATGGATATGCCAGTACTGTACAAACAGCCTGGGGCTCGACTGATAATGTTGAAAACAAAGCCATGCAGGGCCTCCGCCAAGTGTGGATGTTATGGGTTGATTTTTACAAACGATCGGGCCCCGAGATTGAGGTGAAAATAAAGGTTGATGCGGAGTTGTTTCGAAAGAACCGCCGAGAATCATGGAAACAGTTAAAGCTTCTTCACTCGAAACGCAAAACCACTTGGGAAATAGTCTAAGATCGTTGTCAATTTACTTAAGTTTGAAGCTTAGAAGAACCAAAATTTCACCATAGCGCATGTTACTTGGAGATACAATAGACTTATATTTTATGAGACCCAAAATTTTTGTCGTTTTGTTTCGGCTTTGCGAAGTCGAGCCCGCCAAGTTAGTGTTGAAATCCACGGACTGTTGATTTGGTCAAGAGCGTTCTACAGGTGCTCCAAGAATGGGGTCCTAATGACGAGCCCCCACAATGTACGTACGTTTCAGCAGCAATTCGACGGAAGATAAGATCCTTTTTCTAATATTCTATATAATTATCGCCATTTAAACGCGGAAATTGCCATGTTGCGCCAACAATAGTGATCCTAGGAATTATGGGGTCGCGAGAGACACAGAAGAGAGGTGCCAATTCGAGCTTGCGAGAAAACGCGGAGTTCTAAATTCTAGCCCTGTCGTTGTCAAAAATTTCGAGGATAGTGAGGATAGAAGCAATTTTAATTTGCGGGTCATGAGCGCAGATAAATAAAGCCTGTCGGCAGACTCGAGTGAATACTTACAATTAAGCCATTTGTATGGCTCTCTTGATTTACCTGAGTCGTGTCTCGGTAATAACATCAACGTGTCTCGATAAGTGGCGAGATTTATCAATTTTGCGAGGTCCTTCTACGATGTCCGCGAAATCGAACACGGAAATTTCCAGAATACGTTTTCACCAAAGGTCAAGCGGAAGATTCTTCGGCGGTCCTGCGGAAATTTCCATGGCCTGTTCATCGCAATTCTACCGCGATAGATATCGCGATAGATATAGTCACGATAACTACGGCCCTGCTAATGTTCTCGCATTATCAGGGTTGGCGATATTATTCCCCATCCTTGCGACGACGGCTTTCATTACAAATTTTTAAAGCAGCTGGTCAAAAGTGTCTCTGGATGGAAAGATATAAGGATATCATAGCTTGAATTCCGTACATTTCTCGCTCACGAGTATCAGGACTTCAGCTACGCCGAGCATTCAATAACGAGAGCAGTTGTCTTAGATTTGAAGCCTAGGAACTGTCCTATAGATAGCCGCAGGGAATAGATCGCGTCTTAACGACCTGGTTGACTTATACAGTGGCAGGATTAGACTTACCGCTCAGAAACTGCCCCCGCACTGACAAATATTTAAGCCCTGGTTTATCAAGATCCCCAGTTTTGTCAAGGTGAGGCACGAGATGTTTTAATTCTGTCAGGTCTCGTCATAAAACATCGAGGGCTGATAGACTTGATTCGGAAGGGAAAGTTGATCTTCGATCTCTTATGAAAAGCACGAGTTAAGCGGAAAATTAACGGTGTTCATGCAGGTGTCAGACTTGTATGCGGATAATTTAACCCAGGTTCGAGAAGTTTATGCAAATGAAATCGCCACGCGAACCATTATTATATGACCAATAACTACTCGGATGCAGATCCGCTCAGTTCAGGCTCCAGTCGTTTAATAACTTCGGATCGCGGTCGGTATAACAGGCAGTTCGACTTGTGAAGATACTTGCTGTTTCCTTGTATAATTTGGTAAAATTGGAGTGTGAGGGCGTCTTACGTTTCGTGTATCAAGTCTCTTAATGGAGAAGGTATTAAAGACCCTCCTTTCAACGATATGAATTTCTAGACGAAGCACGGGGGTCTAGGAACTTAGAAACAAAATACTATCACTCCAGATTATCCTATAAAATATATTAATACATTGTCCGAGTTTGAAACTATTTGGCGAACTCGTTTCAACAATGACCCTTGCTACCGCGAGACGAAGAAAAACAACACAAAGAGCACTTGGCGGCTTATGAAGTAAGCTGGGCACGCGGGCACATTGATCAATTGCCAATGTTTAATCTTTATGGCATGAAGCTTGTATAGAGATTTGGCTTTGTGATACTGTGGCACTGGAACTGGATATGGTTTGCGCGGCGAGCTAATCGTGGAAAAGAGAGGTATAAACTATTGCGGGAGTAATCCATAACTTGGTTTAATATGCCAGGGCAAAGCGCTTCTCCCCTTGTCCCATGTATATTTCTAGGCCTTTATTCAAAGCTTACTCCTAGTGGGTTTCTGTTCATTAATTTACAAAGTCGGTGGTTTATGCAGAAGTCTGTGGTCAGGTTTTCTAGAATAGAAATAAATTATAGCGGAGAGCCGGCTGACGGGATGTTCGTGAATAGAGATCTCCAAATCGCCGACACAGGCAATTTCCGTCTTGCTATTAATAACCGCTGTATAGCATATTAGTGGTTTACGCTCAGCCAGGGTTGCAAAAGCCTTTGGCGATCGATCGCCGTCGCTATCTTCACCGTTGCTTTGCCTTTTATTCCTTTAAAACTTTCGTCTCTGCTAGTAGGTTCTGACACAGAAGCCAAGTCTCCATCGTGGTTGGATCTGCAGGTACAAGAGACGATAAACCCTGCGGTTTACAACAGCCTCATTTCATCACATATCTACAATTCTTCGAGCTCACCTTGCAGTTTCGCAGGATTGATTATACGCGATTATGAGATACTTCGAGTACTCTCACCCTCACACACGGGGATATCCTTAGAGGAAAGAGCCCAAAGAAATAACTCCACATCTTATACTTTTAGCGTTACAGGCGAAGCCATGCAACACCCTTCCTCCTATGAAGGGCCAAGGCGATTTCTCCTAGTATAATGTTTATTTGCTTCAAATTCGCAAATGCCTTGATTCGATAAATAGATAGCGGCTCCCTTTCTTTCTCATGATATCCCATCTTATCCCTCAGCGGTCTCGCGCTCTGCGTTTTTTTTTTTTTTTTTTTTTTTAATTTCTTCTTTTCTTCACGTTCTTTCCTTTCTTTCCTCGTTCCTTTTCATTTTTTATTACCACGTTCCCTCTCCAGATATTCCTCCTTGTATCAAAGCTTTGACGAGCTTATTGATCAATACCTTACATTCATTTGTTATTTCATAATATCCGTTCGCTAGCGCGGACGCTCAAAACGTTCCTTTTTTTACATAGCACCGACCATTTCTAGCGCGAATTACCCTCGTTTTCTGTGTTTCAATTTTTATAACTGTATAAAGTATTCCATATATATGCCTAATACTCATAATATAAAATGCGTACCTTATTCACATCGCTTTTGGCGCTTTCCAGTGCTGCCCTGCCGGCCCTCGCTTTTCCGGCGGACCCGACGGGGGTGTACATCCCGGGTATGCGTTCAGCTCTTCCCGCCGCCGATGTATATAACTACAACCGCCCAACCAAAACATGTCCTCCCGATTTACCAACAGCAACGCCAAGCCCTTCGAGAAAAATGAGCAAAGGCTGAGCGGCAAAAAGCGTGTACTGTACCCTGCAGTGCATTGGGATACAGACGTGGATTCGCTGGACCACCTGATTCCCAATAAGAACCTCACGATGTTTGGTCACAGCACGGAACTGATCCGACTGTACCACAGCATATCGCGCGAGGCAACTATACGTTAAATCACAAGTCGGTATACCTCGGTCACTCCGCGCGTGTGAAGGACGTTACTTGCAGTAGCGACGATCGGATGTCTATTAGGTTTCAAGATCAGGGCGCCTACAATTGCGCGAAGAGGCACTGGCCAGAATGCCGCGAGCCGGAGGGTGAGGAATTGTTTCTTTCGGGGTTCTACGAGGGTTGCGGTGACCATTACCGGAAGGGCCAGAGGAGCTGGAGTTTGGTGAACGAGCTCCACTTCGACGACGATAAACTAGAGATCCATTGTAAAATCCAGCATATGTCTCTCGAGGATGCGCTGCACAGCGCTGACCTGCAGTTCGGAAAATACATTCCAGATGAGGCCGTCGCTGGGACCGCAACGCCAACGTACGACTACGGAAAATGGGGAGACAGCTTTGATGCAGAGCTTGATGACAAGATCGGCTACTCGGTAATTCCTCAAGTGCTCCATGCAGCGATGATCACACCTGCCCCGAAGTTCGACAAGCGCTGGAGCTGGAACCCGATCGCAAACATCAAAAGTGCAGTGCAGAAAGTCACAAGTTTCGTCAAAGAAGAAGTTGCGGTTGCGACCAGCGTAGTTAAACAATTGAATCCTTTGGGAACTCACGGTTTCAATCTTCCGGATATTAATCCTGCTATAAACTTGGGCCCAGGAAGAGATCAAACTCCCTGGGGAGAGGCTGGGAACTTTATCGTCGACGTCTCAAACATTCAGGCCTATTGCGTCGGCTGTAAGTTCCATGGGCAAGCACACTTTGGCGGTAACATACAGTTCGCTATCCCGGACCTCATCAGAGGGAAGATCGGAGGCAACCTTGACTTCAGCGGAAGCCTGGATATGCAGCTCGCCCTCGGTATCCATGCCGATGCTCCTCCTTCTATGAAGGTCCCGTGGGAGGTTGCGCAAATCTCCATTTTCAACGAGGGTATTCCTGAGATTAGTATCCCCGGGGTTTTCGAAATCGGTCCTTATATTGACTTGTCGTTCATTCCAACCCTCGGTCTCATGCTCAAGGGCGATATACTAGCCGGCTTCCATCTTACTATTCCTAACGTGCAAGCGTCAGCCAATCTCGCCGATCTGAGCAAAAGTACCAGCAGTGGATGGGACAAGTACACATTCACGCCGATCTTCAAAGTCGACGGTAATTTCACTGTCAGCGCGAATTTCGGTCTTCCTCTTTCTCTCAACTTCGGCATTAATATCATGTCTGGGAAATTCGAGCGGGCCGTCGCTCTTATTGAGAGGCCTTCTATTCAGTTCAGTGTTTCCGAGGAGGTTCATCTCGAGGCCGATTTACATGGCGAAATTCATTTCGATAATACCAAAATTGGCGGATCTGGATCCTGCAAAGGCGCTAACCTTGGGTTCTCAGTGCAGATAGATACCCTTTCCAGATCAAGGGCTTCCCATCAGTTTCAACTTGCTGCATATCCCGATCTACGAAAAGAATTGGTGCTGGAATGGCGGTGTGTTCCTGAACGACGCGAATCATCCTGATGGAGTTAGCGTAGGCGGCATGAGCAGTGGCCTTCCATCCCCTCCAGATAATATAGACTCCATCATTCCGCACAAGCGTGCCGCGCCCGCGCCAGTTTGGAAGCGGGAACCGTTCGACCTCTCCAAGCTAGAGCCCAGCCAACAGATATCCGATCACCTCCCCCTCCCCTCGCTTCAAAGCGGCAATTGAAGTCTCGTAGATCTTCGGATCTCAGCGGCCAACGCTCTGCGAAGCTCGTGTCCGCCGACGGGCAATTCTTTATCGCCTCGAATGAAAATGGCAATCTCTACGCATTTCCTACGTCCGCTGAGTACGGCTCGAACAATGCTACAACTTGTAAATGGCAAACTACGGAGGACGTCGTCACGACGGATTTCAGCGGCCGCGCGCTTTACATGTACAAGGATGAATATAAGCACCTCGGCGTCTCCCGCCTACGCCTTGCTGATCCAGCCAGCGGTGTCCCCAATGGCGCCGAAGATGTCTCATTGGCACCCGTTCCAGGATTGGTCCCCGAAACTTACGTCGCGGCGGGCTACGCTAACGGCGCAGGCAGCGTCTGCGAGGTCATGTTCACTTTGGTCTGCCTCTACAAAGAGGACAAGCAGCCACCGAAGGTGTTCTTAGCCAAGGACATTCAAAACGGAATGCAGACTCTCGCCGACCCAAAGAATGCGGATACCCTTACCGGAGGGGAAGTCGATACCTGCATGTTCATGCAGTGGCATGCGCAATACTAATAACTTTTACAACGTTGTTTTTGCATTTTGGTTTCCCTTCTTTTCTACATATAACACCTAGCTTTTTTCTCTTTGTTTTAACCTTTGTTAATATCTGGGCGCGTCTCATGTTGACATCGGAGTATTTCTTTGTAATTCTATTATTTTTGTTACCGTATCTTTCTACCGTTTTTCATCATCGTGACTACTCGACGAGTTGCCTAGTGAAGAATGTCCTCATACTTTCTCTATGTATTTCCCTCACTTCGCATCTCTCATAATTTGAAACCCTATTCGGATGAATATCACCGGAGGGTCTTATGCCTCGCCAGCGTCTTGGTCTTTTTACATTGCTTCATGTAAAAGTATATTGTTCCAAGTAAATACAACACTTCTCCTCGTAGGAGAATAAGGGTATCACAAACACTGCAGTGTGTATGTACGTTAATGATACATAATACCGTTTTATGCCTATATATAAGTCGTCACGCCATGCACGTAACAAATATGTTCCAACGAACTTGAATTTCCGTCTTAAGCGTTGCTGTCGCGGTCTTGAGACTCTGCCTCGCCTGTTTCAATGCGGCATGAGACGCTGTTTCTCATCTTATCCTCCGTGCTGAGTGTGACAGCGACCGAGGGAATGGTACCTCCTAATTTATCGGTATAATACGTAATGGTCTTTATACACTTAACTCATTGACTGAGCGCGGCACAGACCGCCTGATCGTCGTCCGCCGCATGAAGATCTTAAATGCGGGACGCACACAACCAATATCGCCCACATCTGCTCTAAGAAAGCTGTTATGCAATTCACCCCGAGTGATACACCTGGCGCAACCATCGTCCCGATCTGCATCGCGGCGACTGTTATGCAGAGGAATCCGAACCCGAACGACAAGAAGGCAAAGAGCTTCTGCCGCGGTGTTATGTTCCGCATCCGCCACAGGACCGGCACAGGGAGGAAGTAAACCATCAAGTCGCTAAGCAGGTGCGGGTCGAAAACCAGGACGAAAACCCAGAGGTTCGTGTACGGCTCGCAGTACGTATCGTCGGTCGCCCACACTCTTTTGATGGGAAGGCAGGGGAAAGCGCTTAGGAATGTTTGAAGCACCCAGTTGACCAGCACAAAACCGAGGGTGAACTGCAGGCAAAAGTACGTTTTCCTCATCCTCGTATCTGGCGTTATGATGCAGGCCCGGTAAAACACGAGCATGTGAGTTTTGATGGCGTACATGCAGGTGAGGTACTGTATCCCCTGGGTATAGTAAATCTTGAGGGCTACTGGATGGCTATTGTGAATTTCGTCTGCTTTCCATATACCCAGTTGCCGGCTTCGCGGTCGAATGCTCCGAGGCGGTGCAGGACGGTATCGGTGATAGCACCCACAAAAGCGCTCAACCACGCTACCCATACGAGGACTTCTAGAAGGACTCTTGTGCGGCGGGAAGCGGAGGGGTAGATCGGGCGGTAAATTTGGATGTAGAGGCGTAAAAGCACTAGAACTAAAGTGAATGACAACAGAACCCGATGCACCACCTGGAAGAAAGGACAGGTTTAGTAGCATTCTAGGAAGATGAAGAACAGGGGCCAAAAAGATTACTAAAGCCTCGTTAGACTTATCACAATCTGATCTCCTCTGATTATTGTGATCGAGGAATATTGCTCCTATTTTTCTCTTGTTGTTCCGCCTCTTTCTCGTTGTACTCTCCAGTCCGTTAATCCGAAACAGAAGGCTGCAAGGAAAATTCTCTAACAGCCGGGAGACTACAGTTATTGAAGCTTTCCGTAGACCGTATTAAACATCCGGACGACGATGTCACGCAAATTCCTGGAGAAAGAATTCGTCTGGTAAACAGTCCGGAATATTATTCGAGAGTATCGCCAGATCGAAAATCTCCCACTTCAATTTTGAAAAAGACAGCGGAAAACTTCAATATTTATAAGGCCCCCACTCCTCCGAACGGCGAATACCTCCGTTTGCTTAGTCGAGATCAAGGTTCGAGACCAGTGTGCCTTAGCAGGGTGGGATTTCAGCCAGACCTTTTAGGTTTTGTTGCTTTCTCACAGTAACTGATAAAACCAGACTAGCTCAGCAATATGAGTGTAGGGTTTGGTGATTCGTGAATTCTGCTTGGACGCCACCCCTAGGCCTTCCCTCTACAGGTTCGCCTAGCTAGCGCCTCTCTTAGGCTCAGAGTTTAATTCCGGAACCTCTGTTTTTTCCTCGACACTACCGCAGGAAATAGTGTCACGCCTAGAACGGAGGTCGCACAACGTATGTTCACTCCATTGTGTAGGATTTGAGGCCGGTAGCGACTGTTAAGGAACACGCCGTTCTCGGTCATGGGTCCAAAGAAGGATAGTGAAATGAAAACTACTATATTAGAGTTCAAGAACTAGCTAGCTACACCTTGCTTTGCAGCTCTTTCAAGCAGCCCCGACGGAGTGTCAAAGGACATTCTTTTAATCATTTGGTCATGAAACCAGATATAGAACTTTTTCTAGGACCTAATTTACTTCTGGTTCTTGTAGGCTTGCATCCTCTCGACTGCGTCGGCGAGTTCTTCATCGCTTGGGATGTTCACGATGATGAGGTACAGAACATCCTGCTGCATGAGGCGCTTGATACCCTGCGGTTGGTATCCAGGATCGCCCTCCTTGAGCGCACCCCACTTCATTCCCTTGCCGCGCCTCTCCTGTTTCCCGCCTCCGATGACACCGCCGCTAAATATGTTGACGAGTCCGCCTTGCATGTGCGTTCGCTGGTACGCAGGATCTGCCAACTTGCTCTTGAACTTCGGAGCTTCGGGAGCGTTGAGCATGGAATCGGGGTTTTCGGAAGCGTAGCGTGCTTGAGCGCGGCGATCGAAATAGTCTGCGACAACTAAATCACAGAAGAGTTCATTAGCATTCATGATTCATTTTGAAATAATATAGCAACGCGAAGCGGTAGAATCGAGGTACTTACACTTGCCGCTACGCTGGAATGCGTTCTTCTTCTTGGTCGCCTCCTCTGATTCATCCTTGCCTCGGCCGACAGCGTCCGCTACTTCCTCAAGGGTTGGATAAATAAGCGGCGCGGCTTCAGGCATCGCCAGCTCACCGTGTGTCTTACCGCTAGACAACCTCAAACCCTGCATGCTCTTTTTCATGCCGGCAACAGAGTCATCAGTGTAGTATTTCGCTATGGTCTGGTTCATATCTAGCTCCTTGTGCGTGATGAGGCCGCCAAGGGCGCCAAGAATACCACTGATCGCACCGTTGCCCTGCTGCATCGCGGCAGGTGCGACGTCGGGCTTGAAAGTCATGATCATTGCGATCTGACCCCTCGGCATGAAAAGCTTCTGGTTCATGTCATCGAGGAAGTTGTTCGTGCGCTTGCGCGATTGCAGCTCCCGAGCAGTACCGGCGGCGATCTGAACCGCGGTTGTAACAGCCATAGCGATAACCGAGGGTGCGAAACCGGCGATACCAGCGGATATCATTATGACATCCCAGTACTTAGAAGCCTGACTGGACTGGTGGAATGCTTTGAGGAACCGGAGGAATGTTTCCTGGTCGATACCGGTATCTTCAAGTACTGGAGCGTAGGCGCGCACGAAGCCACGCTTTTTATCGCGCGGTCGGCGCTGGGGGATAATGACGGAAAGAGGCAATTTGACACCTGTAGGAGCCTTCGCGCCCTTTAAGACCAAGCGGGTGAGGGACGGTATGTCATCCCCGACGAGCATCTCATCATAGGTAGGCGGATCAGCGCGCTCTGCGGCCTCGTCGAGGGACCAGTCATCTTCGTCCAGCTCCGCATCGTCAGAAGAGTCTTCTTTGTCGTCTACCGGTGTTCTGGATCTCCTTTTCCCATCGGATCGAGATCTGGATAAGTCTCTTTCCTCGTGGTGTGATGGGCCTCCAAGTTCTCCGGATGGGTCGCTGGGCCTCTGGCGCGTTCAGTACGGCTACCTTCAGGGCTGAGATCAGGTGCTTGCGATTTTGAACCTGAAAGGCTTCGGGCCTTTTCCCTGTGATGAGCGATCGCTTCAGCCGCTAGGCAATTGCGGGGTGAGAACTTTGCTGATGATCTTAGGCATTGTACGAGATTGAGGAAGAGATTCTTTTGTTACTTCAAAACGACGGAAGAGAGGGAGAATCTTGTCAAAGTTGTTTAATTGATGAGTATTCAATGCTTGTCTTTGATCAGGACATCGTGGGCCCAAACCCTTTAAATACAATAAAAGTCGCGATACGTGACACTCCGATCTTTGACGGCGGGTCATACTACTACTACAATGCCTGCGTGTGTAATAATATTTATTCTCAGGATTTGCCTAATAAGACTAATAAACCTGCTAAGCTTTTTCTAGATCTGAAAGCTTGCGTCCGCGTGTGCGGCGGTGGCTGTGTACAACGTGCTCGCTGTTCTTTCGCGAGCCAATAGCTAAATCCGCTCATGTTGTTGTATAACTTGTATTTCGGACTAAAACACCACCGGAGCCTCTCGGATTAACCTCGTATTTCGTATTTCGCATTTCGGCTTTTCGGTGTTTGTCTTTATCTCACCGCCTTGGGGGCTCTGTACATGCTTGTTTTCCATTCTAATTGGCTAATTTTACAAAGGTTCCTGTTCAACGGAGGACCCTCTTCCTCAAGTTGTTATTGTTTCTCCGAGTTGTCATCGGATGATTCGCAAGCCAACAATGGGTTCTTCATTAAACTTGCAGAGCGCCGGACTATATTTCATTGATCCTGTTTCACGTTGGTCGATAAAATGAATTACGCCTTACCTATATGCCTTCCATATAAATACTAGTTCGGTTTAGCGGAGACAACTTGGAGGCACACATATACTGTAAATGGGACGATGGGCTTGCACAGCTAATGAATGACACCTAATAACAAGGGCTCAGGCTGGAAACACGATGTAGAGGAAAACTTCCCCGCGTTCGTGCTCGAAAGCGATATCTCAAGTTGACAACACCCTGTGCGCTGACATGTAGGACCAAGCATGAAGAATTCGATAATTGTCATTCTATAGACGTGTATTCTGATAGCTCATTGCCCTCATGTTCCCCCTTTCGATCGCCCAATTTCAAGCCATTCCAAGCCCAATTTCTTATCCAGGTTATGCAGCTTTCTTTGTTCCCGAGTTCTCTGCCTGTGGTGGTGCTGTATGGATGCCGCTCTCGTCGCGAGGTAGTTCATTGCAATAGTGCACATCCAAGTACCAAGCCTGAGGAATTTGTTTCAAATCTTCGGACAATGATTTCCAAAGTTCAGTCCAGATCCGCCGAGCTTCAGGAGCAACAGAATTGAGAAACTCCCCTTAGCAATACTCTAGAAGAGGGATGGTTGAAAGCGCCTTGTACCTTGATATCTGCTACAACTTTTTCAGTGTATCAATTTCGAATCGCAGAATCAACCTCTATCCTTTATTGAACTCAGTAACACCGCTCATGAACTTAAAACAAATAATAAACGGAATCAAAGTATCCCCCATAAGATCAAAGAGGAAGAAAGAAGCCAAGCTTCTCACCGGACTCCCAGAAGCACGTGTTGTCGTGTTTCAATACTACCGGAAGGATGTTTTCAGTTTCATGAAATAACAACGCGGCCACGACATTGGGGACAAACAAATCCCAATATGTCAAACGCGGTCCTTCAAGAAAGCCTGTTGCACAGGGATTGTATTTCATGGAGTTTGTGAAACGAGTACCACTGCTAGTAGTGTCTGCTCTCTAGTGAATTGAGATATCCCATTAGGGATGAAATTTAAACGGCGGCAGATCCACCGCGATCGCTCCGAATTGCAGAAGTCTTGCAAACTATTGGCGCAATATCGAGCTATCACTACTTCCAGGATTCTCAGCTAGCGATTTCAATTTTCACCGGACGGAACTCTTAATATCTCGCACCAACTCAATTCAACTTTTTTGACTTATCGAGGACTGCACGTGAAATCTAACTCATTTCGAGCTACGAACCTTACCATTCGACAAGCTCCCCGATTTCATTCCAAGTCATGGCGAACAAAACCACCAAACCTAACACCAAACCGAAAGCCGCCCCGCCGGCGAAGATAACCAACCCTCCTGAAGGACCCAAACAACAGGTGACGAAGAAGGTCAAAGCCGAGTCGATTCGGAAAACGCGGAGAAGACAGCTTTAAAAGCGGGTACGAAAAGGAAACGAAGCCGCCGCAACACCATCGACTACGACGGAGACAACAATGAAAACATACCTCCGAATGGTGAAGTAGGGTCCAAAACCAAGCGCCAAAAGACTACTCGGGGCAAAAGGAAAGCCAAGGGTCCCAACGTTGGCGAGTGGCCCACCGGCGGCCCGTTCCATGAACACTCCGGCGCCATTCACTCCAAACTACGTAAATCTACAAAGACAGTCGAAGAAGCCGTGCAAGAGCGAATTGGAATCCTGAAAAGTGTTTTGAAGAATATCAAACAATACCCTCAGTTGAAGCATCACACGGCTAGCATCCGGGCTGCCATCACCGCGTACGAGAAGGATCCAGAATCGATGGAACAGTCCTCATTCTGGATTGACGGTAAAAAAGTGACCAAGAAAGAGGCGAAAGGCAAGGCCGCGTGGATGGAGTTTTTGAATCTCGACGACATAATCCAGTGCGCCATTATCCCACCCGACAGGGTCCAGCCGCTCGCCCAGGAGGACTGCCATGAAGCAGTATTCGAGCTGCACAATGAAACTTCTGGGACTGGATTCGAGTTCGAGCCAGCGGTTCATTACAGGCCAGGTCATTATAAGGTACAACAGCTTTGGGAGACTCGGAATTGATTGCTAATATTCACTGTCGAAACTACGTTCTATCTCTGGGTCTTTTTTGTTTCTCTCCGTTGATTTATTGAGTTAAATATCTCGAATTCGAAGTTGTTGCTAACGGCTATGCTGTGACCTACCTCCTAGGCAAAACTTATCCTGCGTTACATGCCAGAATACGACTGTATCCCAAACCCACCCTCCCAAAGCCTTCGGATAACCCACTGGACCTCTCTGTCGAAGCTGCACACGAGTGGCACAGCAATCACGGCCGTGTCGTTGCCGACGCGGTCTTCGACACCGGGGCTACCCTTGGCGGCCTGACGGCTCAGGCCATGCGCGATCTTGAGACGTACTTCGAATTCAGAGGCTGGGATGGCGCCGTCCATGTCATTTCCAGCGATGGACATAGCAAGCTGCGTGGCATCAGAGTCATTGATTATGCCTTCCTTCATTGGACTTCTCTCTCACCGTATACCGGCTGGAGGCAGGCCGTGTTCACGTACCCGCTGAACTACGCTACGCACCAGGAAGCGGATCCCGGAATCAACCTTGTAGGATGCAACATGATGAGCGACTACCATTTCATAAAAACGAGGGGATTACGAATCAGAATGGGCTCAGTCACATCAAGCGCTCCAGGTTGTTCCAGGCACAGTACATGGAGCCGGACTTCATGCAAGAGCATAGGAAGCCTGCCACCACCTTGAGAAATAAAGGTCAAAACCACCCTCAAATCGAAAGCAAGCGCGCATGGACGGAATTGTAGAGGTCGCTGGCAAAACAGGAGGAAATTATGGGGAAGAATATTGTATTTCCTTGCTGAATTTTTAGGAAGGGTAGTGAGTAGTGAGTCGTGAAATGAATATCATTATTAGATATATCTGGAAGCAAGAAAAAATCAAGAGAGTGTCGGGGTGGAGCGTAGTCACTATGAAAAGCAACACACTGTTTAATGGATAGTATAATGTAGTAATAGTAAATAGGAGTAAAATCGAGTAGTATTCAACTGACTATCCACCTCCGAAGGAGGAGGGAGAACTAACTTCTTTATAGACACAACTTTTTAGCAGGGCTAGAGGGCATCGCGTGCGTTCTGCTAGGCCGCGCCTTCCGCGCGCCCTTGACGCCAAAACACGTGCTCTCTTTCTGCACGACGACAATAGCAATACGAGGCGCAGAGAAAGTTCGGAAACATGAACCACCCCGCCGATCTACCGTTAATGTGCTTGAAAATCGGATCATATGACAGGTCCAGAGATGGTGGGAAGGTCCACTCAGGACTCAGTAGTAGTTTTCGAACTATTGCCGTTGATTTGGAATTTCTGGTATTAAATCTAGTCGTCGATTTCCTTCTTATTTCCCCTCAAAATCCTCGAAGGAATTTTCACTGAATCTACGAACCCGTAGCAGTAACTGAGTTGCTGATGCAAAGTTTATGGTTTAGAGCTCAGCGTCATAACGCCGTCATTGGTATCGGCATCATGTATTATCGTGTGAACAAGGTTTGCGCTGAACCGGGATTGCGGCGCATATGGCGGCAGACTGGGTTAATAGAATATGGTGCCACCTATCTGTAGTAACGCTGAAAGCATTGCGTTAGTATCATTGAAGTGCCTGTCAATGGCGGTGAAGCCTTTGTCTGTAGATAGAACGGGCAGGCAGGAATGACGAACGGAATGAATATAGTTTTCAACGTCGTACGATATTCGAGAACCATAGACCCAGTGTGAGCGTAGCATCTGATCCTACACGTGAATCGATTTCGAAGGGAAAAAAGGAAGAAACCCCCGCCCTGGCTGATCTCGATCGTCCTGTGAGCAAGAGCGATGCATCGATGTCATATTACAATCCGGATCAGATTTTAATTTTTTTTTTGGATTCTAGCGAATTCTTCAAGTTATTCTTACTCATCATTCAAGGTTACCTACCATCAGCTAACTCTGGCCTTTTTACCTAATCGCATTGTTTCTCCATAATCCAATAGTTTATACACTGAATATAGTTAACATTATTTGTACACTAATATCACTCTGAGTGTTCTGGAATATATGTTGGCCATTCCGGTATTGAATATCTTTATCTAGCTTGCTGCATGACTGCGAAAACACGGGTACCTCAATCATGAACCGGGAGTTGGCAAGAAAAAACGCGAGCTAAAAGGCTTAACTCGCTATTATTTCCCGCTTTCCATGGCATTGAGCTTAGCTGCCTTCCCGTTTCTTTCCTCACCCCCAGCCTCGGATAACGCAAAGGGGAATCTCCAGGATTTTGCGACTGTGTCCTTCCGCGAATGTTCCTCATCGCTGCCGCTTGCTGGAAGGGCAACCTTGAAGGCAGGCGTTTCTAAGATGGGGTGACCATATGGAAACATTCTCGGACTCTAGCCGATCATTGTAAAGGCAGCTGTGGCTTGGTACGATAGCAAGCCCTACAAATGGGTCTCCTCCGAATGCCCGGATTCTCATTGAAAGGTGGTGATAATTACTTTCCGGGGTTTATTCGCCAGGTCGGTGTCTTACAAGTCGCAGAAAACAAGTTTTCTGCTTGTCTCGGATCGTTTCTGTAGTGGTGGATCCGTCAAGTCAATGGCACACTAATCCACGGTAGAAAGTCGTCAGCTCGTTCGTTGTACAGCATTACATCACAAGCGAGCAGGGGCCTTCCATTCTGGCCTTTAAAGCCTCCCTTCTCCCCCAAGTTATTCTCGCCGTATTGACTCTCCTTTCAAATCCTAATTCTCCCTACGTCTTGGTATAGTTCAAGAATCGCCTCCCGAAGATGAAGACAGCAGATTGCCCCTTCTCACGAGAGTTCGACGTGGAGAGCCTTGGAGGATCTGGCTCTAGTTCTGCTCGCTGCCAGGGCAACCCTTACGACGCTATCGGCGATGAGTGGGAAGAAGATGTCTTAAATTCGCTACAATCTTTGGCGGAGGAGAAGCTGAATCTGGAGGATACCGCCGCCGCCGAAAAATACGCGACTTGCGTTATCCAACGAAGCCCAAGGAAAACCGCCGACGTCCCGTTACTCAAAGTCCTCGCCCGAGCGACGTCGCAGAACTACGGTAATCGGTCCCTGGCAGACGATGTCGCCGTACAGCTAAGCCGGACAGGCAACAGCCTGCACGGCGTGAGTTACCTACTGGCAGAAATTTACCTCATAATAAACGACTTCGGATTGGCCTACCGGTTTTGCAGACAGAGCATGTCGCTGCGGAGGTCTCTTTTCGGGAAATCCGCGGGGAAACATCTAGAGCGGTCGCGCTATTGACACAATTCTAAGGTCACGGTCTGCAGAATTCGACGAGGAGCAAGCGAATGCATTTCAGCGACTGTTGCCGGCGAATTACAGGCACGAAATGCTACTGTCTGGCGAATACTCGATATCCGCGCCTTCGAACCGCACTCGGTCGAATTCTCGGCAATCGACGTCGCCGGAGATCTCCGTAACAGCGCCGCAAAGCGCATCACCCTCACCCATCCTTCTACACGACGTACCAGACCACATCCCGCCCCGGCGCTCGGAAGAAATACCCTCATACGAAAGTGTCGCCTCGCAAATCCAGCAAGAATCCGTCGTTGAAGCGCGGCAAATCCTCACCATCTCTTCACAATCCGACGCCGACGAGTCCGCGTCGCCGCTCTTTCCCGCTATCATGCGGAAGCGGGAAGAGCTTACTGAGCGGCTGATATCCAAGCAAAAGCTCATCAATGTGCGGACGTCGCAGCACAACCGCTCATTCCTACATGTTGCGGCACGGGAAGGATTGAAACTTACGTGTCGAAAGCTACTTGAGAAAGGGTGCGAAGCGAACGGTCGCGACGAGTGGGGTTTCACGCCATTGCATTACGCTGCGGCCAATGGGAGATGGGCAGTGCTAGATATCTTACTAAAGGAGGCCGACCCAGGCACCACGGGCATGGGTAGAGGACAAGTAACGGCTGCGGACGTGGTGGATCCGGCTATAAGGGTACCGAGCACGGAGGGCGAAAACAGAACGAGCGCCGGAGAGAGAAGAAGACTGGAAGAGGTGTTAAGGAGAGTAAGCAGAGGTCGGCGATTCGGCTCGAGGGATGACCGGAACGTGGCAATGCTTTGTCAAGCGTCGACTCAACCGCTAGTGCTCAGCTACGCAGCGATGTAATAAAAGAGAAGCTCACTCAGACTGGCTTTGTACTGTTAGATGAGGTGCTACCAGTAATGTGTTCTCCAAAAATTTGGTACTCGAGATCATCATATCAATATTTCACCGGCCCAAGGGGAAACAGCCTATTAGCAAATTGTGCCATGACAGGTTCTATGAAACCAGAGGTCTAGGATACATCTCCCCCGGTCCTCGGGTGCGAGAGCTTATCGACGCCTGTGCCTTCGGGCAGCGTGCTTGCCTTGTAATAGATTCACGTTTCCCAGCCTACCCAATCGCTGCCAAGTAAGACTAATATAACAAAAGACACAATGACAACGTATCGTACGACTTCTCGTGTAAAACTTGGTAAAGACGTTCTTGGCTTATACAGCACCGTAAGTACCCGTCCGAACCAAGCTATTATATCAAGGTACAAGGTCTCGGGGTTTCTTTGTTCCGTTTTTACTCATAACTGAAACAAACTGAGCTCTTGTATCTAGAATATAAAGAACGCTTAGTTTAATGATCTTATAAATCCTGTTTAATCAAAGAGTCAGGAACAAAATCCAGGTTTATGATCTAGGATATTGTAAGTACTTTAGAATTTCTGACGTCACGATCTTAAGGGTTCGAGGTAACGGAATTCCTCGCATCGTCAGGAAAACCATGTTTCTTCTCTTCAGATTGGTTCCAGAAGGACGATCTTTCTGAATATTCGTCACCTACGTATCGTTCCAGCTCACGAACCGCGGCGAAAGCGTTTCTCCTACGGAATCAAATACCGCTCAGATATGTTTACTGTCGGGCTCAGGGCTGCTCTTCAGACTCAGTGTCTATACCATAACCTTATCCCGGGTTCTCACTACCATCCAAACTCGAACGATTGGACATGGTACACAAGCCGAGTTCGCGGTGCTCTCCAGCAGGTTCTTAAATTAGGATCACATGGAATATGGCCTTGAGTCGGGTAGGCTGCCGGGGTGGCATAGGGAATCCAAGATCTACTATCGTTGCGAAATCATCTTCCTATAGATTCTGCAGCTGTACTTCGTATGTAATGCGATCTGGCTCATGGCACTTGATCTATTCGAGATTGTCCGCCGTCTTGGCCTCAGACACAACTCGTAGTAATACTTAATGTTGCAATGAAGCCCAGTTATTCCTATAAGGCAATGGCGCTTCTTCTTCCTTGACTTTCAAATTGATTCGTACTTACCGATCGATGATGTAAGTCAATTGGAATGAAGCATTGTTGTTTAGTAGGTTTGTAAGGGAATTTGGCATCTGTGGTTAATTGGACTGAGATATAAAGACTCGGAATAGTCTCAGTAGGCCCTTTCCTATATTTGCAAGGCGTAGATATATCTTATTGGGATGCGAAGATGGTACTACGGAACAAATCCCGTTGGCCCCACGAGCCGAACGGGTACAATGATCATGCAAAAATGGTTCGGCAGGTTCGTTAGACAGGAATATTCTTAAAGTGTCGCTTCTGGGTCCTGCCTATCCGAGTGCAACGGTCGCCTTACCGTAGGGATTCATCATTTGATTGCATTGGCATATTTCGCAATGATGAGGTTCATGTTTCCTTCCTGTGCGGCAATTTCTACCCTATGAGATGGTGGTTGCCCAGTCTTGCATGAGTGTTATACGAGGAATATTCTTGGCTTCATTTTCGAGACCTGACCTCCAGTTCAAGCTTCTACCGTTACTTTCTCCACGGTCTTCATATACACAAAAATATAATAGCTAAGTACGGGCTAAGGCTGAGATGGACTCAAGTCATAACACGAGACGCATTAAAGGACATAATATAAGTTGACCCTTAAATGTCTTGGACCCCAGATTTTCAATCGTTTTCGGCTCGAACCGAATACGATGTTACGTTGAGAGATCGGGAGCGTACGTCAATACGCGCATATCAGATCTCGAGCAATGTTATTCGAGAATATGAATCGACGTTCCACGGGAGGAATTCTAAGGCAATGGAAGAGCAATTAATTGCCACCGTATCATATGTGGCGAGGCAGCTCCTTCACCGTTGTCTTACCCAAGACTTTCCATATGCAGTACAATCGTTCCGCTGTTTGACGTTCTTGGAATTGGTAGGACTGAGTCCTTTATTGGCAGATTCGGGACACAACTTACGTCTAATAGCCTATTTAGAAAACTGGTCGAATCGATCGTGATTTTAATTCATAGCCTCTTAGTAGACTGGAATCGGTTCCGCTATTGGTGCAGGGTTCTGTGCAAGGGTCATTGAGGAAAAACTTCGGAGGGTGAGACATCGCAAGTTGGTGATCCTTGTAGGGAGGAGCATCGGAATTATCGTGCCATCAACCGTTTTACCGCTGCTATAGACCTCTCACAAGCTATCGACGTCTCGTCCGAAGCATTTGGCATACGAGGGAATTAACTTCATCGATTGAGATTCTTCTATATAAACTATCGAATTCATCCCCATCAGATCTTCCTTCTCATAATCATTACAATCATCCAGTCTTTACCGCTCAGCAATTCCGACAATTTCCACTCTTTAACAGCAGATATCCAAACTTTAAATTTTCCGTTTGTAAATCGCTTTCGCTACAAACAACCACCAATCAAAATGCAGTTCACCGCTACCATCGTTGCCGCTATCCTCGCCGTCGGTAAGTAACACTTTTATGTCTCATATCTCTAATACTGAATACTAACACGCCAAATACAGGCGCCTCCGCCGCTGCCGTCAGCCCTGCCAACCCGCCCACCTTTGGCAAAGGTCAATGTATCATGATCGCCGACAAGGCCCAGACCATCAGGACCGACGACTGCAAGGCTGCCGTCGCCCAGCTCCGCGAGTTGGCCGCGAAGGAGGGATCCGCCCACGCTTGCACCCGCAACCTCGTCCAGGGCAAATACGACTACCTTACCGTCCGCACCTGCAAGGTCCAAACGATGGTAACGGCATCCAGCATTGCACCCTCGCCAGTGTCGTTGCCGACGGCCTCGAGAAGCTCGTCAAGAAATGTGGTAACCAGTGGGGCTACATGGACACCTCCAGGATCCCTGTCAAGGGCGATTCCGCCGCCACCGAGATCTCCGTCGCCGAAGTCGAGACCGACGGCCCCGTCGTCACCCCCTGGACAAGAAGCTCTAAATGGGTTCTGTACTTTTTTGAAGCTCTATGGATCCTACACTTCTTTGTATTTAAAACATACCTAAAAGTTTCTTTCTTTATTTCTTTATTTCTTCTGGAGGAGGCCCGGTGATATTGGTTGCAGGTATATATAAAAGCATTTGTTATAGGAAATAAAAATAGATTATTCTATTTTACATATTAGAGTCTTACGCGGCCTGCTGCGGCGGTTCGAATGAGGTACTATGCTTCCCTAGGTGACTATACTTGGGCTGCAGATAGCCGATGGTTTTCATAATATCCCCTTTTTGAGGTCTGTCGAATAGGACCGCCGATTTTGTGCAAGCTTAGTATATCGCGTCCTAACCTGCACTCAGAACGGAAACGAGCTACGCCACGCGATGCGGGTGGTCGATGCGGATATAACATTGCACGGTAAGTGGGCTGGTGAGATAAGTTGGGAATCTAGGTTACCGGCACCTCTCGTGACAATGACAGTGATGTTAGGAACATACCAATTTAGGGGGAAAAAAAGAAAAGAGAAAAATCAATAAAGTAAATCATAAACATTTATAACTTGAGTTTGTTAATCTATCAAAGGTCTGCTCTCGCTCTGTCCCCACGTGTCGGATCGGTCTTCGAGGTCAGTAGCAAGCCAGTTAAGGGAGCCTTTTCCTCCCATGAAAAGCTTTCGCTGTTGATTTGCTTAGAATGTCTGGGGGATACCGGCCATGAAGTGCATAGAATGAGCGATACCGTAAACCCTTATATACTCGACTTCTAAATATTTGGTTAATTCCGCGATATATACCGTTAGCAGTCAGTATATTATATAATAAAGAGCCGGTAAACATTAGCAGTTAATAATAATAATAATAATAATGAGTATTATCTCATAGACTGGTAACTACCCCCCCTTCCGCGGCGGAAGCAGCAGTAGTATTGTCGCGAGGACGAGTTTTTCACTTAATAACCGGGCATGTAGAGCAAAGCGAAACCGCTATGATATTATTCTGTAAGGCTGGTAAACGAACCTCGCAGGGAAGCACCGGGATTCTTCGTCTTGCAGAAATTCGCTCGCTCCCTCGTGGGTCATCATGTCTTCTAACCGAGCTCTGAAAGACATAAAAGACTTGATTCGCTCGCGGGAGGTTCGAACGATAGGCGTAAAGACAATGGCTCGGATATTGGTTATATCTTTCGTGCTCTCACGTAATCGGGATCGGGTATGCAGTGCTCTTTATTGGAAAACTTTTGAATAAGACTCTTTAACCTCGCTTAAATACATTGATGCCAAGGCTTCACTATCGTGTGCGATTGGCACTTAGCTTATAGCCTATAGGTGTCAGAGATGTTCGGAATGTCCCGTCATTCACCTCCCATATTCGTAGAATTCTAATGGTGGCTTTTAAGCTACGAAGATGCAGATGCCAGGAAAAGGGTCGCGGTCGTTCCAAGACCTTCAAGAGCTTCTATTATTAACCATGGAAAAATATTATAAAACAAAGCTCTCCGGGGCTGTGCTCTGCGATCTCGTCACTGCCGTCTTTTCATTCGTCCGTGAGAGAAATAGCCTGGTTATAATATCTCTTCCAGCCATAAACGGTCGTGTGCATACACCGGCCGTCGTAGCACCAGCCTTGCGCAAATTTCCTTTCCGGAGAAATTGTCGTTTATTGGCCCATGTTCTGGAGAAGCCGAAATTTCACGAGCGTTCAAAATGTGAACGTGGGGCTGAATGAGGCAGTTTGGTAGCACAAGACCGCACCATTGAGAAGAACGAACGCCATCGACTGAGAAGGCTTGAAGGCCATGTTAAGTATCTTCGCCAGTTTGTACAAAGTACTAACGAAATTCGGGGGCTTGGCAGACCATTTAGCGTCCGCTAGTTTTCTTGGCGTTAAAGTTAGAGCCTCAATTCTTTTATATTAAGAGATACTACCTAAAAATTAAGTAAATATAACTAAATAACTAAATATATATAATATATAAATAGTTTTTAATTATATATAAAAAAAACTATTAAATAAATATTAAATAATAATTATTTTATAATAAAATTAAGCTAGTCTAATTCTATATCTAAATCTAAATCTGATAAATCAGATATATCCGAATCTATAAAATAATCCTTTTCTAAATAATCTCTATCTTCTTTAATAAATTCCCAGTATTTAATAAAATTAATATAATAAAAGTAATAGGTTTTAAAGAACTTCTAGTATCTTTATATAATTTTTACTAATAGAAAAGCTAGATTTACTAGCCGCACTAGTAATAGGAATACTTAAATAATTTCTAGCTAATATACTTAATATAGGATACTTAATAAAATTATTAGACCAATAATCTAATATATTAATATTTTTAGTTCTAAATCTTCTTTTAAATATAATTCTAATTTATTATTAAAATTATTAAGCTTATTATTATTAAGTTTATTATATTCTTCTTTAGTTTTTTATATAATAATTCTATCTTTTTAATAATAATTTTTTTATATTTTCTTCTATTAAATAAATATTAAAGATAGAATCTTAATAGTAGGATCTAGTATAGTAGCTATAAAAATATTTAAATAAGTAATACTAATATTATACTATTAATAATAGTAGGAAACCACTTCTCTAGCTTTTTTAATCCTTTTTTTAAACCTTCTTTAATTAATAATATTAAATCCGGTTCTATAGCTTTTAAATCTATAGAATTAATATCTATTAGATTAGAATATATAGAATTTTAAATCTATAGAATCTAAATCTATAGAATTTAAATTTATAGAATATAAATTAAAAGCTAAAGGTTAAAAGTAATAGTATTAAATATAAAAGCTTTTATTTTTCTCTTATAGTTAAAATAAGATTAAATAAAGAATTAATAGTTATATAAGTTAAACCCTGACTAATTATAGTAGGATAAAGAAAAATTTCTAATATTTTTAAAATATATTTAAGAGTATTTAACTCTAATAAACTAATATTTTTAATATTAAAGGTTTAATTATTTTTAAAGCCTTTTCTATATTAAAATATAATAATATATATTTTTTTAATAAATAATAAGTAGAATTCCACCTAGTTTTATTATCTAGAGAAAGAAAAATTTATTATTTAGAGTAGGATCCTTTTCTATTAAATCTTCTAGTATTCTTCTATTTTTTTCTAATTTAAAAAATTTAATAATTTTTCTTATATAAAGAATATATCTTTAATTTTTATAATAATAGGATTATTTAAATCTAATTCTTCTTTAGTATTAGTATTATTTAAAATACTAATTAATTCTTTATCTATTTTTAAATTTTCTAAATTTTTAATTAATTCTAAAAGATTAAAATTATCTAAAGAATTTTTATAGATTCTTCTATTATAATTCTTCTATAATTTTTTCTTCTTTAGTTCTTCTTCTTCTATAGTTTTTTCTTTTTCTTTTTGTTTATCTTCTTCTTTATTAAAATTTTAAAAAAGATATTTAATTCTTTTTCTTCTTTTTTAGTTATTAAAATAAAATCTAGAATTTTTCTTACTATATTATTTAAGGTATGAGCAAAACAGTAAAAAAATTTAATTTTTATTATAATATTTAGTATTTAATTCTTTAAAGCTTTAATATTATTACTAGCTTTATCACACGTAATAGTATTAATAGAATAAAAATATTATAAGAATTTAAACTTCTTTATATACTTCTAATAAATATTTATAATCTTTATCTCTTTTAATTCTTTAATATCTAATAAATAAGATTTTAAATTAAATTTAAAATCTATATATTTAATATTAATAGCGAAAAAGCTTTTATTATTTAAATTTGACCAGCTATCGAAAGTATAATTAAATTTAGTAAGATTAGATTTTTCTAAAATTAATTCTTTTTTAATTTTTCTCTAGTTTTTAAATAAGTATTATCTAATAATTCTTTTATAATATTATAATTAATAATAGGTAAAATCTTCTTAAATAATTAGTTAATAAAAAAAAGCTTTTAGAACTAACTATACTAAAAGGTAGATTATTCTCTACTATAAATTAATATTAACTTCTTATAAAAATTAGGGCTAAATCCTTTTCTATAGTATTTTAATTTAAAATCTTTTTCTATTTTAATATCTTCGTGCTTATTTTATAGTGGTTTATATAGTTTAAAGATTTAAACTCTTTATTACTACTATAAAAATTAAAAAAATCGCACCTTAAGCAGCTAATTTTATAGTTTTTATATCTTTATTATATAGATTTTAGAACTTATAATAAATTCTTTTTTAAAATATTTATTTTTAAATAGAAAATCGCTTTTTTATATTTATTCTTTTCTTTTTCTATAGTTAAAATAGTCGAACTTCTTTTTCTTTTATTAATTTTAATAGTAGACATCTTAAAATATATATATATAGAAAAAAACTTACTTTATTAATTAAATTAAATATTTAAATAGTTAGGTAGGTAACTAATAAATTAGTTAAGTAGGTAACTACTATTTAAATAGATAATTAAATAAATTAATATATAAATAGTTAGGTAGGTAACTAAAAAATTAGTTAAGTAGGTAACTACTATTTTAATATTAAAAAATTTATTATATAGTAATTACTAAGTAATATACTATTAGTAGGAATAGTAGTAGTAAAGAATAGTAAGGAGTATTAAGAAGTAGTAGTAGTAGTAGTAGTAGGGTAAAGATAAAATAGAAAGTTAAGATAAGAAGGGGGGAAACTACTCTATATATATTTTTTATTAGTTTTTAGCTAATTTTAGATTTTCTTTAATAATGCTATTTTTTGAGGTGTTATTGTGCTGACCTCTCTTGGCGCCAAGAAAACTAGCGGACGCTAAATGGTCTGGGGCTTGGTGAAAAAGTACGAGTAAGGATTTTGACTGGCTCTGTAGGAAGCTGTGGAATTCAATTTGGAATCTTTCCGCGACGTATTGTGACCTTCCTCCTCGCTTGGCGAGAAGTTTAACAATACAATCCTGCCATAACAAGTAAAGTACCAGGGATTCAAGTCCACAGACCTATTTCCTATAAATCCAGGCTGTTCCTCAAGGTCGATCTTTCCTCGAGCAGCAAGATCATCCTCTGCAGACCGATTAACTCTTTATTCTATATAAACACCTAGCTCCTAAGAACCAAACCTCCAACTTACTTACCGCTATGTTCTCCCAACTCACCGCCGCCGTCGCCGTAGCGGCTCTATCCTCAGTTCCTTCGTAGATGCGGGTGCTATCTACGCAAGACATAGGCTACAATCCTCGGAGTATCAAAATATTTTTGACCAGTACACCGCAACGGCTGGAAGCTAAACTACGTCTCCGGATACCTCAACAACGGCGTCCAGAACTACGCGGCCATCTTCGAGCAAGTCCCTCACAACCCGCAGATAGCTGCTCATGGAATTTCTTCCAGTGTTTATCAGTCGCGGTTTGACGATGCTACGAAAAACAAGGATACACCCCCGTCCTCGTGAACGGGTACACAGCCCCGACGGAACCGACCGGTACGCGCCATTTGGGAGAAGATCTCCGGATCGACGCCCTGGGTTGCGAGACATGGTTTAGATAGCAATTCTTACCAAGCGGAATTTAATAAGTGGGTCGGACAGGGTTACAGGCTCAAGCATGTGAGCGGTTACTCCGTCAACGGTCAGGCCCGGTACGCTGCGATCTGGATAAGCCGGCTTCGATCCCTGCGTGGAACGCGCGTCATGGCATGACAAGCGATTCCTACCAAAATTATTTCAACCAGCAAGTTGCCGCAGGCTATACGCTCCGCCTCGTGAGCGCGTACAACGTCGGCGGGACGGACTACTACGCGGCGATCTTCGAGAAGCAGCCGGCCCACGCTTGGGTTGCACGACACCGCCAGTCTTCGCAATTATATCAAAGTAATTTTGACTCGTTTACGTCCCAGGGCTATCAGTTGAAGGTCGTGTGTGGTTATAACATCGGCAACGCCGACCAGTATGCTGCTATCTGGTCGAAGTAAAGATATTCTTGTGGTACTAGGTAGAATACATATTTCTAGCACAGTTAGTTACGATATATACAGCATGCATAGCATAGACAATAGGACACCCATCATTTAAACTAAGCATTGGGATTTAGATTCTATCTACCTGAGATGTTACGCGTCTGCCAGTGTTTGTACAACTTGAAGTCTTACTAGTAGATAAACTTCGTTATATGCCCTCGTTCAAGTTGTCACCCCCCGCTAAAATTTACTCCGTGTTGTCATTGTTTTATCGATCTAACCTTTGTATGTATTACCTTAATCATCTCCGAAAACTATTTTGCCAATGTTAATACCCAAGATGGTGTTGCTTCGAACTTGTGATTTGATTTGATTTAATTTTATTTTATTTTATTTAAACGTCCATCTAGTTACATGCTTTTCAAGAATAGCCGACATTCCAGGCATCCTATTTAACATATGCTGCTACTTACATGTAAGAAGATTATATAAACCTAACAACACAGGACGGGGAGAGCCAGGCGAGGCCTATTCTCGCCATTACTACTTGAAATGGGTCATACTCATACTAATTTAGCTTGTGCCGCCCCTCAGTGATGGTGTTTAGATCCGATTCTCTTCCTTCCACAATATGAGTTTTAGGAAGGTGCCGGATGTAGCTATCGCGATATTTGTGCTTAGAACTTATAAACTCGAACAGAATTTAACGAAATTGAACGAAATTGAACGAAATTGAGTGACACTGAATAAGAGTGAATGAGAAGGAGATCAGCCAAATTAAATGGAAACAAAGCAAATAAAATCGGTCTTGATATACCTACACCTATTATGTACTACCTTTTTTTTTTTTTTGTGATCCAACATTTTACATCCGACCTCAGCGCCCACGCCCACCGCAAATACCTATATCTTTATAAAAGCTGCGTTGGACTTTAGCGAAACTTTTAGTGCGGTTTTGGACGCCATATTCATTTCAATTCGTCGCGAGTTCGCTTTCCTTGTTTCTTTCTAGGTGTGCTTTTGATGCGGGCTCCTATCTCGTCCGTCACGTCCTCCATATCTTTCGTCCGCCTGTTAAAGCCCATAATAAATAGTATGTTGCCCTTGAATAAGTATTTATCGTGTCCCAGTGGAATGGGGAACACTCGAAAACACGAACTCCAGAGATCAGAGGTCGTGGACCAGAGATCAGCAATTCAACCATTCCATTCAATGCGCCGTAGCGAAAAGAAATGGCAGAACGGCAATTCAGGAGATCATACGAGGTAATGGAAAAACAAGCTATTCTCGATGGTGCGATCAATTCAATCCTAGAGGAACACTAGGTGTTCAGGCCAGCGCCAGCCGACCGCAAGAACACCGACGATAACGACCTCAAGGCCAAGGTCATCTGCGAACTGGGCAGCGCTTCTCTGCGCGCTCGACACGTTGCTCATTCTTCCGCGACTACTGAGTGGCTCAAGCGAAAGCTCGGGCAGCGCCGACCAGGCCGACTGACTGACGGAGGCGGTACGTATATTTCCTACCATCCTCCAACTCCCACAACTTGTAACCCTTGGCTTCTTTCTCTCTTCTCACGTCTTGAGGAGGCGGGTGATTTGTTCCTTAACAAAAGTACTAGCATTACTTACTTATATCATCCACCAACTTCTAGAGCGGCTGCGACGAACAAGCGCAAAAAGTTCAAACGGAGTCCTTCTGGACTTCCTTCATACTATAGATCCTGGAATCAAGAACAACATCCTCCTCAACCTAACCGGCTCTTCCCGCGACAAAATCTTCCCAGCTGGTGGCTGGGACTGCCGACGGCGGAAACGCAGAAGATGACAGGAGCGGCAGCAGCTTCGAACAAAAAAATAATCCGCCGGACGCTGTTATCGAAGACAGTCACGCACCGATGGCTCCCGACGACCATTCCCAGTTCTTCGCTTATGTGTACGAGCTCACAGTCCGCGCCTCTTCTCCTCCATCGCACCGCGCGGCACCGGAACTGACGGCGCCAGAGCGCTCGAGCGCTGGCAGAGCATGGGAATTCTTACTCGCAAGCAATTGTCCTCGGATCCGACGACAGGCCTCTTCCCCCCGTAAACGTTCCTCGTTCGCACCGGTGTCTGACATTGTTTTTGGCTGCTACCTCCGCCACGAAGGCCGCGTTGAGCATTCCGCCAGAAACGAAGCGCACTACGCCCATGCCGACACGCTCCGATCTTCGCATCGGTGCCCGCGCCGAAGCTCTCGGCCCCGTCCAGGCCTACATCCGCTTCCACTTCCACGTCCGCGTCCACACTTCCACGCCTGCGCCTACACTCGCGATAAGCGTGACTCAACGTCAACGGCGAAGCCTGCAACGGCTCCCCGCCGAAGGCTTCATCCTCGAATGCAACGCCTGCGTCAGTGGCGAGCGAAATCTGCGGCGGGTCGGTCAAGGCAAAGGCTTCATCGACATCGAAAAATGGTACTTCTAGACGCAAGGATGTGCAGCAAGATTTGCAACGTTGGGTGTTACGCGCGACAACGGCCACTGGCAACCTCCCAAGTCCAACCCCGCCCCGAAGTTCTCCCTACTCTACCCCAAATTTCCGGGATGAAGACGACGATCAGGAGCCGAATTACACCAACAAAGAAAATCATACGCAGTCTATACGTCCTCAATTCTTGTCCAAAATGAAGAGAATTAAAAATTCTTTTTTTTTTTTTTTTTTTTTTTACTTTCTTTTTGCTTGCTTTGCTTTTGTTCACTTTCTTTCTGCCATTTCTTCACGCGGTTTACCATCTGCTTATCCTTTACGAGCCATTTCTTTTCATCCAAGCAATATTTGCTGTTTCCGATTTTTCAAATGTTTCCCGTTCTAAATCATGGTGATAATTCGATGTAATATTGTTTCTCTGTTAGTGGTTTAATACGCTCTTCCTCTTTTTTTCTTACAGGTCGCTCGCGTCCTTTAGTATTTTAGATATAATGCATACTCTCTATCTGTATCTACGCTGCTTAGTGAGTTTTTCTTTGGTCCGAACAGGTAATTGTCTGCAGGTGTATCTATCTATTTCGATTTGCTAGAAGTCGGTTTGGCGTAATTCTTTCAAGTTCCTAGGCGAAATAATTCTTATACTATTTCATTAGGATGGTTATACTGATTTTTTTATTTCATTCTCCGTGAATGCACTTATAAACTTGGTTTCAAGCATGCATGTATTCCCGATAAGGAACCCTTTTCTCTCCCATTGTGTCCACCTCCCATCTTTCGAGTCCATGAGCCAGGAACCATGATGGTCGTAATCATGGTTCGAGCTGATCCTACGAGCCTATGGGCCCTCTGGGTTTCTACAAAGTATCAATTGTATGAACATGACTGCAGCCACGCTTTAGGTAAAATCGCGAACCTCCAAACATAAAGGAAAACTAGATGTAGTTGAATGAAGGCAACATAACGATGATAGCAAGCAATAATACTCCTTCCTTCCTTACTCAGCACATTGTCTTGATGTAATTACTCTAATTCCTCATGCGCCTTCGCCATGAGCTCATCAACGATCTTCTGCCTTAAATGCGAAGGCAAGTTGTCGTTACTTTCAAAACGCTCGATTCCGTCTTCCACCGTTCCATTTCGTTATTCTTAAGCTATCCCGCTGACAAATCAGTTCCTCTTGCTCCCGTTTGACTATCAAGCGCAAGGCCTCTAGTGGATCAAAGTTGTCGTATTGCTTTAATTTTTCGATAACACGCTCTATCTCCTTTAAATTCTCTCTATATGTCCTTGATACTGTGTTGTTATTTGCTGACTTGCTCCTCGTGTCTGGTGTGCAGGTTTCGAGACTTTCCGCGTGGTGACAGCTACTTTCCCAGCAAACTGCCTGATCTCGTTGTCCTGGCCGCGAAGGCTAAATCTCGCTTCTTTTAGCTCTTCCGATCTGCCTAGTCGGCTCGGGCGAGATCATGTTGTTGGAAGCGCTTCTGGTTCTGGTAGTGGTTGAGTTTTGGCGTCCCAGGACCGTAGTGATCTTGCAGTAATAGTGGTCTCTGGGATTACCGGGGCCGCTACACGAACCGCCGCCTGTGTCGCTCTGGCTCTTCCTCTAAGCTTGAATCAGAATCAGAGGTTTCATTCACCAGTCTTCGACTTCGGCGCTGCTGCGGAGTTGCCTAAACAGATATGTCATCTTCAAATCAAAAGGAACAGTTATGGGTATCAGACCTCACCTTCGTCATTGTCGCCTCGCTCTGTCTAGTACGCCGTTGCTTCCTTGAAGGTTCCTCCCCACATCGTGGGTATCTTGTAGGTCATTGACTGGTGATACTTCCTCTGCGTCGTCCTCCCTTTCGTCAGCTTCTTCCGTTCCCGTTCCGTTCCCGTTCTTCTTCTTCGTCCTCCTCTTCGGCGCCTGTATTGGCTCCATTTTCTGCATCTTGGCTTCCTACGTCCTCTGCTTCCGCATGCTCTTCCTCGACCTGCTCAGCTGCCACTTCTTGCTCCAACGTTCCCTCATCGTTAGCACTAGTAATTGTTTTCGGTTGTCGTAGGTTCGTCCAAGCCTCCCCTCTGTAACGATTTCATCGGCCACAGATCGTGACTTGCTACCAAGCGCTACCTTCCCACGAGTGAAGTCTGCTTTCGTAGGCACAGGCCCGAATAGCTCCTCCCAACCGTCTGTTTCAGCCGCAACGTCTTCGTAGTACGCTCGATCGAAAACGCGTTTCTCCGCCGTGCGCACCTCATCCGGTCTGACGAAGTATATAATTTCATCGCCCAGAAGCAAGCCAACAACGCTGAAATCCTGCGGGCTCCACCACGTCATACTGCGTGAGAATATGCATTGTGGTCTACATTAAATTTACTGTCTTTGGCCTCTAGGATTTATCTCTAAGTTCCATCACTAGCATCTGCTTCTGGTCAATCCTCAATTCGGAATCGCGAATGGTTGATATCGCTTTCTCAAATTCTCTCGTTATACATGCGGCGAACGCGTCGGGGACATAACGGCGAACTACCCATAACCAATGAATCTGTCAATACAGATAAACGAAGAGCGTTCTTTCGGGATCATTGCAGTTTCCTACCTGATTCTGAATCCCGTTGTGAAATATTGTCTTTTTGCGCGGATCTGTGTCTTTATCGACGCTATGCAACCTCGACGCATCCCTGCTTTCATCCTGCAGCTGCGTATTTGGGGTGTGAATCAGATCTCTTGGTTGTCTGGTATCCTCCGCGACCTTTGTTGCTAGCAGGGCTGCCTGCGCGGTGGTTTGCAAACCAGCCCTGTCCTTGTCGCCCTGACTGTAAGAATGACCATGATTGACTGGGGTAAACGCTCGAGGAATGGCGGGCGACGAGGTTCTACTCAGCTCATCAGTTCTGCTGAGATAAAAAGTTCTTGGGCTCATTATGGAGTCCTTTTTGCCTTCAAGCGATGGTAATGAGGCGGGGAATCGTGACTTTTTGCTAAAGGGGGTTGAGTAATGCATCAAGAGAATCCAACCACCAAGACCCAGCTCCTGGGGGAGGCTGCAAATTATAATGCACCAAAATCATTGCTTAAATGTGAATCAAGACCAGAACGGCCAGAATATATTAAGATCATTGGCTCTAACAAGTGAGTCAACTATTTTTCTTGCTGGTGTCTGGCGGCAGTGTAAGCTATTCCCGACGGGGATTGATTGTCGCCACCGTGAATCCTCCTCTTTTAAATGTATGAACGCGCCTGTGTGGGTAGTTATACCTATATTTAAGACACAAAATACTTACTCTTAGATATGGAGGTACTAACGACGCTCTTCTTTGCTTTCCTTTCCTTTCCTTTCTTACTAACACTTTAAACCCTGGAACACCTGACTGAAGTTGAACCGCTTCCGCGGCTATCACCTTAGATCCATCCCTCGATACCGTTCCTCAATGGCGATACCAGGAGTGTAAGCACGGATATAACCGGCCTGGGCCCCGATAAGTGTAGTATGTATAAATAGTACCGAGTCTAATATTACAAAATATTCCCTGGAAATATCTTATAGAAATATGTTCAAAACAGATACCACGCGAATACGTAGATATTGTACTTTTGTGAAACTGCATATAATCTAAAGTCTATCAAAGTAGCTCAGTATGTCTTATTACATCCACCTCCAAGCTTTCGGCGTTTTTTATCATATCTTCAATAATCCTCCTCGCTAGTCCGGGCTTAATTTTTACCATGTTATTGTAACTCTGTTCTCCCTCGGCCCAACGCTTTATGAAATTCTTCTTGTTTTCTCTGATCTGGCTTGCGATGTTTCGGCTGCTTTTTATAAACTCAGAGCTCGTATATTGGCTGATACTCGCCTCCAGATCGGCAATATCCTTATCAAACTTTTCGGCTTTTTTATGTATAATTTCCATCAGCCGACGGGGTAACGCGTCCAATAGATCGGTACTTCGCTCGGACGTTGTTGCCGGACTTGAGACTCCAGGGCTTCTAGCTCGCTGCCCGATTATCGTTGATGTGCTATTGGAAGGCATTTCGGGCGGCGGTGCTTGACCGAGAGCTCTGCGCGCCGCTCGGCCTTCGCTTGGAGATAGATTTCTTGCCGAAGATGCCAGTGTTCGGGGGAAGCAGGTTCCGAATCTGAATCCGAGTCCATGCCACCCATTGGATGATCGGGGTCCTGTGGATTGCCAGCAATAGCAGACGGTAAGTAACGTAAATAAAGCAAACAGTACGTATGCTTAATGAATTATAGTAATAAGAAGTTTGCGAGGATATATAATTCAATTGTACTGGACTCACCTCCAGCGGCCCGGCCCGATTAATCTTTGTACGCAGTCTTTTTGCTACACGGGCTGCGCTGTCGTCTTCCAGCTCAGCTACGGCACCAGCCAGTACGGACGTCATGTTTTGCGCCGTGTTTGTGGCGGCACTTCTCGCAGCCCGCTTTCTCGTCAAGGGCGACTTGTCGGAAACCCCTAAGCCTCCTTCTGCGAGATTTGCACTGCCGGTATATGCTTTCGCGGTTGGGATCTCTCCAAAAGTATTTTCCCAGCCATCAACCCCTTTCGCTGCCTCTTCTATAATTTCAATCATCCTATACTCTGGCATCTCCTTCTTTTCGGAACTTGGCGACACAAAGTAGACTATGCCCTTTCTCATCATTATTGCTATTTCGTTGAAATTATTAAATTTCCAGTTCTGCATAGTTTTATCGAAAAGTTCTTGCGCCTCTGATGGCCCACTGGAACGTAGCCGAAAGCGTTGGTTTTCTTAGGGTTAAGGAAGCTGGTCTTAATTTTGGTTTCCTTGCGAGATCAGGGGCGATTTCTAATTGCTCCTCTGTATCGTCGGAATAAGCCCCGTATAGTTGCGGGAGGTTCCCTTATTAGCCCTGGTCTTGAATTCATTAGAGATCTCCAGAGAAACAAAGCATACCTAAGCAGTGTTGGACGATCTTTCTGAGTCTTTCCACTAAAAGATTGCGAAGAGGAGGCGGCTTATTGCTCGTATCGGGACGGTCGGCACGCGAAGGGGTTTTCAGGCCGGGCGTGTTATCATCCGCGCCATAAGGCTCTGGTGCACCGTTCACACTCGAGGCGTCTGTAAGATGGCTGCCGGTCGGGCAAGTTTCTTGCAGGTTGGTGGTCGTATTTGCATGTTTTCGCCTCTAGAGCACAAGGAGTGCACAATGGATATTTCTTATCGCACTAGCCGAAGATTGAAGATTACAGTTAGAAAAGCGTCGGTATATGCAATATTTGTCGGGGAAGTTATGTGTTCTATCTGGAAATGGCGCTCGTTAGCTTACCTCTAATCTTTGAGCCCTGCATGTTAAGCATGGACGAGGAGCAAGCTCCGTCGACTCAGCATTGCTATTGCTGCCGCCGGAAATTCCGCTAGGAAGTCCTTGTCTAGACGGTGCCTCCTGATGCGTAATCATTGGCCGCGCCGTAGCGACGTGTTTACGACCATCCACTGAACTGGATTCGCGGCTTTGGTTATCTCTAAGGTAGCCGATACGCTTGATGATTGTGCTGTAGCCGTTTCTGTATCTTTGCGTTGATTTGGCGGATAGTGCTGTCGTCCGTCGTGAGGCGCTGCTTCTGTTGAGGGTTGGGCCACCTCCCCTGGGTGGTTATTCGGCTGACCGGCGTCTTCGCCTGTCGCTGACGAGCCCTCTGCAGCTGGGCGACCGGCAATTGATTGATCTTCGGGGGCGCTTGCTGGCGAATTTTCACCGATCAGCCCCTCGGTTGTACCCTTAGCAGAAATAGTCATCTGGGTAGGCTTAGGCTTAAGTGCTAAGAAGCCTTCCGCGTCTATAAAGGCGCCGATCTTTCCGAGTTCTTCTGCGTTTAACGGCGCTTCATTTAGCGGTGAGTTATTCTCCCGGCGCTCCGGTCCATCAAGGCGATTAAGGATAATGCTAATATCACGCGGTTGTATTTTGATGTTTGTCGCGGTGACCGTTCCGGCTCCCTGTTGCCAAGTTCGATGGTGCACTTGGCGGTTTAAGCGCAGTTTAGCGGCATCCAGCTTACCGACGGTGTGCCCCGATAACTTAGCCAGCCGCTCGATGAGCTCGTCGTAATCGCTCTCTTGGATATACCAACAATGTTTTAGGAATGCATCCCATGCTGTAGCGCTCCAGTTTTCGCGCAGTGTCTTTAGGGAAGGCTCACGGCGGGCCTGTGCAACCTTGAAGTTGGTGGAGATGGAGGAAATGCGTTTCCACTCCTCGTCCGAAAAGAGGACGCTTTTATCGGGATACGCCGCGCGTGAAGCTGGTTCGGGTTTGTGGACAGATTCCAAAGGTACAATGCCGAATCGCCGGCGTAACTTTTTACTGTTTAGAATCGCATCCCTCATTTGTTCGAAGTATTTCTTCTTATTCGTGGCGAACACGCCGCGCCGGCTGTTTGGATGGCAAGAGCGATTTTCTTGAGGCTCGAGACGCTCGCGCCGGTCGCTAAGATGCCGCTTACCTTTTCTTGTACTAATCTCGTGCAGTTAGCAAATATTCATAATGAGGCTCAAGATAGGAGGCGGTAGTATCGATCGCAGGTTTTTACGCGGTAGATCGATTGGTTGTTCCCATATTCCTTCGCGGTCCCTCGTTGCCGCAGAGTGCGAGAATGTTGCTTATTCAACGAGGATTGTCCATTACGGACCGCGGCCCATCTTCTAGGAGAAGCAATTGATGAAGTGGCAGATGTGGCATTTGAATTCTTAGAAGCACCATTGCTGTCTGCGCGGGTGTATCTTTTGCAGGTGAACTGGCAGCGCCATTTCGCTTGTCGAATTATTGTCGTCCCGATCATAGTAGCGTTTAGTCGTAAATGATCTTTCAGAAACTTGAACTAAGGTAACAGTGTCCAACTTCTTGTAGCGGTTTCCGAGGAGCGAAACAGCGCTATTTAAAGAACCATCAATGGACTGTGCAGACGGGTAGCAACTACGACAAGGCTTGAGGGGTAATACATATCCTCCTCCCTGATTGTGGATCCCTGATTTTTTTCCTTCACAGCCGCCCACCTACCATTTTCATCACAAATCCGTGTCATGCCGTTTAATTCGCCTGTCTCGAGTTTCTGTACCCCAACTATGCCTTGCCATTGGCTCGCTTCACGCTGCTGCAATACCGATCCACACGTATGAAGTATTTGAATATGCAAGCCCCCGCCACATTTTAAAGCGTTGGAGAAGGCGGCGGTGTCAATCATCTTTTTTTTTTCTTTTTTTTTTTTTTTTTTTGGTTTGTGCAGCCGCTCAACTCCCCCTTGTGAAATCATTTGAAACAGTAGCCCGAGTGTTTCCTCGTGGCATTTCTCGACGCTTCTGTCTTAGGATATTAGCTAAAAGGTTCAAACTCGACGCTCGCAATGAAACAATGGCTTCAACTTGAAATTCACCCTCCTTATCTCCACTAGTTATTCAGTTATGCTTGGTCATATTCGATAGATGTATTATCGATGAATTTTATCCACGAGAGAGAGTTTCAGAGACACAATCGGAACTTAGTAAAGTACTGCTATATACTAAAAATTGAAATTACTGACAAACCCGGAGAGGATCAAGTTCAGAACGAAAGACAAGAGATACACGATCTCGTTACATAAGGCCTAGTCGTAGATGAAATGTGACAATCTGGCTTCCTTCCCTTAGTTCTAATGTATCTCTTTGCTTTGTGACACCAGACCTACAACATCTTGATATCTAGCATCTGGCCCGAAGACAACCCTCCCACCCTCTGTATCGCGCTAATCGTCCTTGCGTCGAACGGCCCAAGGGTTTCTTTATATCCATTGATCACATAAAGGAAAAGCGGTTCGCTAGCGAGATCAAGTTCCGAACCATGAGAATTTGAGAAAGCATGTCGCAGATTTGCAAAACTAATCCTGGTCGGGATCGAATTCCTCTTTGAGTAGATTTAGCGCAGAACCGCAAATAGAACAAAGCATGTTCAAACCAAATATCTACCTATTCCTTGGAGACCAAATTCCGTCGTATTAGCCATTCTCAGCGGAGCCAATACCGATTTTGCAGGTGAGTTCCGTGGTCTCGTCTGTGGCGGGCGCATGCCAATCCATCTCATTAAGGCCGTTCTTTTCATTACCTCGTCGGCTTCGTCTGTTCGTTTCAAGCGCTGAAGGCAAAGAGCTAGAGCGTTATGGAGATGGAAGACGTAATCCCCTGTAGAAAAAGGAGGTTTCCCGTCGCAAAGTCGTTTTGCCTTGGTAACGGCTATCCAGGCTTCAGAACCTACCCGAGTGGTGATTTGTCTTCAAATAAATCGCTGGCTTGGACGAGGTATCCCTTCGCTGCCACGTAGTCGCTGAGGATCGCGCGAAATTTCCTATCTAGGCATCCCGTTATCACTTACTTGTTAATTGCTCTGATTTATAGTATTGAAACCGCTCCTGTCCGGTCTACAGGGAGCGATATACGATTTCCCGTTGGTGTTCTTCAATAAATGGTTTATAAGTATTTTTCTCGAGGATGTTAGACCTCTCAAGGGCTTCGCACATCTAATGACCTATTAGCATCGAAGAGAGGGATTTCGCTCTAGTGAGTATGTAAGATTGACGTTATCTTACCGCTTGGTAACTCAGATCTCGGTAGTCTTCCTGACTATGACTCATTGCCTTCCCTAGATCCAGATAGCATCCTCTCGTTTCTCGATGTTGTGTACCCAAAAGTGCGGCAAGGAGCCGTGCTGTTCGCTCTAGAAATTTAATGGCTTTGGGAAAGTTATGAACTTCAAGGTATAGTATTCCTCTGAGATGCTGAAGTCTAAGGGTCCAAATGTGCTCCATGCCTAATCGTGCTTCGTAAAATCGCTTGAGCCCTTGGGTAATCAGCAGGCACCAATCCAGCTCATCGTTCTCCAAGAGTTCCTCTAAGATCAGAAACAGGATCTCCTGGTAAATAGTCCCAGTGGACTGATGTTTTTCGAACAGGTCCCACATCGGCCTCGATACAGGCAATAGCGAAGCAATTCTCTTCCACAACCTCCAAATTGTTGATGCACCCTTTATCTTCAAATATAACGGAGCACACTGAGCGAAGCCCTCCACTCTGTAGTCACGAACACGCATTAGGCGCAGCAGTTGACTGTACGTTGTCGCGTAAGCATCCGTGTAATTATGGTATCCACTGCGTGGAAGGGAAATCATACCGTGGTAACTCTTCGTCTTCCTTAGGATACTCTCCCTGGATCTGCCAAAAAGAGTACTGAACGCACCACTGTCTTCTGTGTCGCTAAATAACTTTGTATCCTTAAGGCAAAGCGAAAAATCTGGTTTACTGCTTCGAAAAGGTCTTCTTTCGCGGTGCTGAAAGGTATACTAGGTGTCATTGGGAGTCCGTAGTATTCATCGATGCCGACCATCTGTAGAAGCCTATCACCATATTCTTTGACTTCGCCGAGCTCTTCAGTATCGTGAGACGGCCCTGCAGCAATGTCCAGGTCGATATCCATATGTCTTGGAATTTCTTCATCGTAACCCATTTCATTATCCCGGCTCCTATACCGTGGTGGAATACTCGAAGGTGGTTGAGGATCCGAACGACGGGTGGCCAGCGAATTCATATCTGGCGATGGTGACATAGCCAAAAGTCTATCTGACCTTGTGCGGGGATGAACATACATATCGGGACTGGAACCTTTTTTATGCCAGCTATCTTGGATTTTCCCCGGCTCAATCTTCTCCCAAGTTTAACCAGTAAACCTGATACGCTCTGGAATGTTCTGCCTTCCCGTTAAAATGCGCGACCGGATCTGTTGAACCATACACTGGCATTCTTTTCTTTTGAAATTGACATTACTGTTCCACTTTCTTAAGATATCCTTGTACTGCTGCACACTCGTGGAAAGCATGGGAGCTTTAGTGGGCGTTGAACGCGACTGAGAATTTATAGAAACCCACCTCGCGGTGAAGCCGTGCTCTTCTCGCGTGATTTCCTGTATATTGTCGTCGTGCAGAGTATCCACCTAAAATGACGGTCGTGTATATAAAGGGGACCTTCTCCTTCCTAGCTAGTTTTTAGTTTAGCAGATTATATTCCATTTTTAATCCATGATAGTGGTAGTTGCTTTTCATAGCGACTGTATCACACTACGACAATATGAGAAAGCTTTACTCGATCTTTCCGGAGTGACAGAATAAGCCCTTTGAATTGTGCCCACTCTTGTTCCTTGATGTAAGTTCTGGCTCCCCTGTTGGAGGGCTTGCAGGGAATTATTTTCATTTCTTGATATCCTGAAGCCATAGTTTAAATGGATTCGGTTTGCTCGGTGTGTTCCGCAGAATACGTAATACGTGTAACTGATAAAGCATATAATGGAATAAGATTTATACTAGTGATAGCGATAGTATTCCAGAGAAGAAATCTGATAACGCGCAGAGAGCCGTGTGGAACGCGGGAGCCTTTTATACCGTAAATCAGGCTATCAAACAAGAACCTATGGTAAAAAGTTGCTTTTTGCCAGCGGATAGAAGTACTCGCTGCTATCGCTAAACGGATAGATTTGGCCAATCAGCTAAAAAGTTGAATGCCTCTTTTAGGTTAAGTGCAGAAAATGTTTGATCGAAGGGTTCGGAGCTGTACAAATTGTATTTCGTAGAAAGCGCCGCCAATCGGGTCAAATGTTGTCTATCCTCCTCGGGCTCTACTTTTCCTTTGTGCTATAGGGTTCAATAGGGATGAATGCGTATATTTGCACTTGACAGCGAATGCTCAAGCCCCCTACCCGGCGCGGACCGGAAGACCTCAAAGCAAGGCCGGAAATAAGCATGCTACCTACACCGTGGAAAAAGATTAGAAGATGAAGATGAAGAAGAATCTGCATAGGAAGCGTGTAGATGGGATACATTAGAATGTAGACATGGACTGATGATGAATGTAAATAAGGCTAAGTGTGAAAGATAACACCATCAGCGTATACTATGCCTAAAAAGAAACGAAACAAGCAACTCGTCAAAAAAGCAGCAGCGCTAGGAAGCCGGAACTTAGAAACAAGAATGATTAACTAGCGCCCACGTCCTGTAGCATTGAACACCCGTGAATCAGAGCGACAACGTAGTGTTCTTGGAACTCTTCCTCCGCCTCCTTATTACACTATCTATAGTCCAAAGAAACTGGGAACTTCAGGCTGCAGCAGCGACTTGAGATGATAGTGTTTTCTATTCTTTGCGATATCCCATGCCGTTTTCTTACTCATTAAATCACAACTACATGCGTGACTGTAACATCAGCTCCGCTGTCTATCAGCATTTTTGCGATATTTTCGTATCCTCCGTACGCGGCGCTGTGTAAGGGGGTCCATCTAATATATCGACGAGTTAATGAGTGATTCTCCATCACTTATATAGTGCATTCTAGAAGACTTACCGGTCGCGATCCTGCGCTCTGGCGTCAGCGCCAGCATCTAGAAGTATCTTAACAATGCTCTCCCTCCTCTCTTCGCCGCCGCTATTAGCGGTGTCCAGCCTTCATTATCCCTGGCTTCAAGATTCGCGCCTCTAGCTATCAGATCCTGCACTACTCCGTCTCGCCCAGCGCTGACGGCTACCCGCAACGGGCTATACGGCCACTCCTTCGTCTGGGCGTCGATGTTGGCGCCGACCTCTATCAATAGCCGTACCATGGCGCTGTGGCCCTCGCTGCAGCAAAGTGCAACGGCGAACCATGTTCCGGTCCCGAGGCGTTAACATCGGCGCCGTACCCTACCAGCGATAGAGCGGTGGATATGTTGTTCTTCATCGCAGCGCGGTGTAGTGCCGTCTGCTTTGTGGTTGGCGCTCGCACATTGGCAGATGGCACGAGCGGTCTATTATTTGGATCGGTCGAATTTCCTAGTAGTAAAGAAATGACTTTGTCATCACCCCGCGTGGCCGCTTCGTGGAAGATCGTGACCAGGTTGCTTCGCGGCTATTTTTGCTCGCAGATTCTCGTCTGTTCTCGAGCGGCGGCCGCGTTTTTGACTTAGAGTTGGTGGATGTTGGAGTTGGCGAGGTTGCTGCTGTTGCTGCCGGTGTCGTATTATCAACGAGCCTGTTCTCGGCATCGATGGTAAAGTCGTATCTCAGAAGCCACTCGTGCGATGTTATCGGACTTAGTTCCGAAGTCTCATATCCTGCGGCAGGTGGACGCGAGGATAGAGAGGTCATCGTAGGAGAAAATAACCCTGAGGATACGGAGCTAGTACGCATGGTCGCGGTCGTAGGTGACTGTATCGTCCACACGCTGTCGCTGCGATCCTTATCCAGCCGCCTTCAGGTATCGTTGTCTCCGGCGAGTTCTCTTGCAGTAAAGCTTCCAATACAGCGCTTTTCACATCACCCTTAGCATCCTTAATTTTCACATTCAATCGGATTGAGTCCAGTGTTGCCGGATTAGACATTCCAAGCAGCACCGCACGCTTCCTCCACGCCTGCCAGCCGTACGATTCCGCCTCTTCGAGCTTTCCTTGACCGTAGTACATCTCCGCCATCCGGTGAAATATATAGAGCTTTGCATCCTCCTCAAGACCCTCATCCCCTTGCATTAGCTGTAATAATTCCTCGGCTTCTGTCCAATTTTCTTGCTTTAGGCATGACTCTACCAATAACTGTTTTAATTTCCACGTTTCTGGCGGACTCAGCGTCAGCTTCTCGTCCAGCTTTCCAGCCAACTCCAGCGCGCTCTTTGCGATGTCTTTCGCTACGTCTAATCTCCCCTCTTCGACGCCTTTATCGCCTGCAGCTGACTCTGCCGTAATACTATCGCATCCACGTCCGCTACGGACTGTATCTTACTCCGTCGATCGCCTACCGTCGCGCCTGTTGTCATAGCGCTCGCACCAGTTCCACGCCTCCCCATAGGTAGCGCCCCATTAGCGACCTCGGATGGCGCGTCGTACATTTGCAGGTTGCTGACCCATTTCGTAACCATGTCGTGGTTCCGGAAGATCCTATCCGTATGATTTGCAGACATCCTCTTACCGGCGCTAAGCTTCTTAGGTGGTGATCCGCTTATCGTAAGTGGTGCTGTCTGAGGTATAGGTGGTAGCCTCGGCGGCGAAGCGTTCAGCGGTTCGGGGTAATACGAAGACCGCCTGTAAAGCGACAATAGCGGCACTGTCCTTCCTTTGATAACTTCGGCGTAAGTAGATACAGCTTTAATATCCCTCGTCGTTCTGAGAGTGAATTCGGCCTGCCGCAAGGGAAACTCGCAATCGTGGATTAGTATGAAAGCTTCGCTTGTTAATACGGTCTTGTTATTCACGGCGGTCTTGGCGGAATCGACCGCTGTCGAAAGGGCTGCTACGTCGTGGGAGAACGCTGAGGTTTCGGCGCTCTTGTTCAGCGAAGACAGGAGCTTCTGGATGTCCTCACAGATTTGTATTATCGACGAAGACAGGTGCTGGAGTGCACAAAAGTCGTCGGAGGAAGGCATCTTTTCTTTGTTTCTCCCGAGCCCTGGTTCAGCTTGTCAAAGTACCGATTTCTAAAGTGATCGATTAATCTCGCTACCTCACCGAACCCTGAATAAGAATCGAAACGCTTTTCGTAGATCGTCGGAACCTTCGGTAGTTTGAAGGATAGTGAGACTTCCGCTTCTATGCCTAGTAAACGGTTCTTACTAAACCGGCGATCTTTCGCAAGCCTAAACGTTCAAAAGTCGAAGACCAACAGCCCTAACCTAGGCAACGATTAAGAGATTCGACGCACGACCGACGACCTAGAAGTGAGGAAGAAAGGGAAAGCTGTGTCTCTTACGCGCCTTTGATCTCTCAGTACTGAATACCACACTGGTCAAGTGGGAAGTGGGACTCAGCTAATGCGGGGTAGCAAATCCCGATGACGCCACGAGAAAGCCCAACACTACCCATTCGCAGCCAGTCAACCAGTGAAAGGAAACCCTCGCTATTAGACATTTCAAAAAGAGTCGCGCGAATTCAATCAAGGCTACAGGCATTGCGCTATATTTGCGTCCGGAAAAAATGAGGCTTCGTTGAGGGGTTGTGACTTGTGGTGGCCGTAAACCATTCCCGATGGAGACAAAATGTCCCCACCGCCACAGTGACAAATACCAAACATCTGGTTTATAGCGGGGAGATAAAGGTGAGATTTCTTGTCGAGCTGGACAAGTCGAAGCGAAAATGATATATATCATCCCATCGGGGACCCTGAATTCGAAAGGTCTCGTTTCTTCACAAAGTCAAGTAATATCTGGGGTCGACACGATTGGATCGATGGAAATGAAACGAGTTTTGTTTTAGGTCCTTTCCCAACAGAATTCAACAGGTCCACCGTCCACGCGGGTGTCCCGTTCGATAAACAAACACAAGGGGGGAACATCTGGGACTTGCCGAAATTATCATTAGCAACTCCTGTTTCGCAGCCTTATTTCTTAGAGCGCCACAGTCACTTTTCCTGGTGAGCCGTCCGGAGAGCCCGATATTTATGTGACGACGGTATAATGCAGGGAACAGAATCAAGGTTAATGCAGCTTTCTAGCATGGGGAGACACTTTTATGGCCCGCAGTTCAAAGAACATGCAGTAGGCTAGGTTAAATATTAGGCGAGGCGTTGGTTAACAACACAGGATGCCGCAAGAAAGCTCAGATATATCTCATGAATCACAGATATATACACATACACTGATGTAGATCTCTGGCGAATGAACATCTGACCTGCAGTTAATTATCCGGAAAGCTTATCTTAAAGGTTCCAGCACAGTAGGCTTTCTTCCATCACTACCAATTTAATTTATTTAAATATATATTGTAAATTTACCTTCGCGTCACGATGGCCCACGATTTGACGGACCGAGCCTAAGAAGGAAAGTACGGACCCGAGGAGGCTTTTCGGCGAATACAGATGTATTTCATTACATCGGATATCCTAGTACCTTGATTAGAATTTGGTGTCATCTTGACAGCCGAGGGCTTATGTTAATCGAACGCTTCTACGAATGGTTATAAGGAGCTATAATCCCTGATTTTGGGGAATAAAATGCTGTCAAGTTGTACTGTTATCTTTTTTTCAAGCAACACTCAAGGGGAACATAATTCATTTTTCAACTACGTATCATACGATAACGAAATATTTTCAAAAATTACATTTTATTACGTCTGCTTAGTCCTCCTGTTCGCGAGTTTCGGCACAGAACGAATATGAAGAATACCTCTCAAACTTCCATGATCCCTTAATTCGAAGAAGCCAGGACATTGCTTGACTCAGTGCCCTCAGAGCTTCCATGGAAGGGGCGGCAAATTACCGTGCCGCTTCATTTCAGCAACTCGCAGGCATTGGCCCCAGATCCTGCCCGTCCTGAGAGGTTTACAGAGCACTTCTGTAGCTCCAGCCTCTTTCATCTGTAGAATGCCGAGGAAACCCGTTAGCGATGTGTCCTCGCTTTTCATGAAACACTTTCAAGGTTTATTTGTTCGCTCACCTTTTCGTAAGTCCCATTCATCGTCGAAACTACCAATCCAACTACCGTAAACCATGGCTTAAAGTTCATCCTCATCTCCGGAGCCATGATCCTACGGACGACCTCCGATCCATCCATCTTGGAAGCGAAAAATCAACAAATACAAGATCTATATCCGGGTCCGAAAGTTTCCGCAAACCTTCCTCCGGGTCCACGGCCGTAATAATGTTTTCCGGTGACACTCTACCCTTTTCCATTATTCTACACATGACCTTCTGATTCACTAGGTTATCTTCGATAACGAGCACGCGTATGTTCGGAACGTGCTCATATAATAGCTTGTCCTCTATCGGACGCGGCGGGTCCGTTAGTATATTTGATCGGTCCTTGGGGACAGGCGGAGGCGGTGGTGGCGTAATCGGGCGTCCCTCAGCCACGCGCTGAAGGCCGTGGAAGCGACCCGAGAAATCCTTCATGCAATGGACCGTAGAATCGAGCATATCACGGAGAACTGAGGCGATTTCATGAAGTTTCCGCGATTCGGCTTCCGGTAAAGGCAAACTTTTCGGCTGAACGGCGTCCACAAGCATTTCCGAAAGCCCCAATGTGCCGTTGAGGCGTACACGGAACTGCTCAGTTAGTTTAACGTTTAGCGACGCCCCATCTATAATACTGTAGAAATCTTTACTTACTTCCATCATCAGAGTTGATACGTCCATCCTCACGTCGTGGAAATACCGGTTGTATCTTTCAACCTGTTTTTCGCTCTCCCGCAGTTCCTCTAGAGCCTTCCACTCTGTGTCTTCGTCCTTACCAACGAGGCGATAAATTGAAAATCCCCCGAAGGACTGTGAAATCCATGCAGCGTTTCTACCCTCAACTTGTACCCGAGATGGAGTGGAACTTTGGCTGACCCCTCCACGAGCGCGTTAATCGCATCCTTATTCTCAGGAGCCTTGGCAGCTTTATTGCAAAGGCTCTGCTGCCAAATGTTTTGCGGATCGGATCCCTTTGTCTGGATAAGGACCGTAGGCTCCGCAGCGGCCTTAATAAGTTCCGCGGCACTTAGGCTTGAAACTCCGCGGTGGGACTCGTGCTCCGATTTGACATCCGCGACAGGTTCCTGCGGAGGTTTGATGGTATCATCTGAAGCCATTGAGAGGAGATGTGCGCTCGAGGTCTCTCGATGTACCGCCGGATATTATTTCGTTTACTCCTTTATTTATGATTACTATTTTTTTTTTTGTGTCTTTCCCATAAAAGAGAGGAACGGCTCTGTTGTTATAGAATCCGCCCAAATTGAGGCTGAGAATCTCGCGTCCCCGCGAAAATATTATCCAAGCCTCAATGATATCATAAGGGCCGTGATCCATGAAGGGTCGCACAAACAACTATGAATATTGTTTTAAAATGTGCCAATCCTCGAATCTACACTTCTGCGAATAGGAACTAGATACAAACTAATATTTACCGAAATTTGAAGTGGGTAACAGAAAGGCCCCAGAGACCACGCAAAACTTGAAGTTCGATATATCGAGTAATCGTATGGGAGGTCGTAATAAATGTTGACCATGTCCAACATTCAAGTTGCCGGGATGCTAGTTCGTCTAATAGTACGCTCGGCGTCTAAGATTCTAGCCGGTTCACTCGGTCAGTGATAGGAACACGGGTCGAAATTTATCTTCTGTGAGATACACAAGCTATTGGTCCCCAAAATCTGATTATTTTACCAGCAACGCAAATGGCGGCAATCTCGGCAACTTTTCCGTGCTCTTCAATTCGTTGGACAAGGGTATCCCTAAACAGCACCATTCGGCTTTCGTGGGATCCAAGCATGGTTGGATAGTATATGATTCCTGTGAGGGAATTGCTAAGGGGGGCCATAGTCATTTTGCTAGGAGGACAGGTTTTTAGCGAGCCGAAGTATTTTTACATATAAAATAGTATGTAAAGTACTCAATACTGCACGCTTAGCAGAAGAAACTTATACATATATATATATATATGTGCTTCTTATCTATAAACTATTTTTAATAATTTAATTATAATAAATAAAATACAAAAATTACATAAAAAAATATAGTAAAATTATTGAAATTTTTAGCTATTTTTTTGTAGTAGTATATTTATTAAATTCATTAACAATAAGTTATTCAACAAGTAAATTTACGCGTATTTATTGAAAAAAGTTTTTATAGTTGATTGTCCTCTCGTTTTTAAAATTCCTAATTGGGTTTAATTCATGTCCTCCTAGCAATTCCAACCATGTCCCCCCTAGCAATTGCCTTTCTGTGAAGTATGTTGATCAGTCAGCTACTCCGTTCTGATCCAATGCTCGAAAAATCGCAAGCCGTGGTCGTACAAAATCCAGCAAGAGCTATCAAGGCTGGAAATTATATTGATTTATGAGATTGATCATGACTGGAACGTCAAGCACACCATTTCTCAGAAGTTGGGAGGTCAAAATCCAGATTGCGGCGTTCATGATTTGGTGCTGCATTTGGTTGAAATTGTACGGGTCGAGATCTTCCATTCCCCGCCTCCAAAAGCCAGTAACGCTTTCTACAATAACTTCGACTTGTCGAGCATCGAATTGGTAAGGCCCAGCATGAAGTAGGGCTCTGAAGTTCGTTCTAAACGCATCCATTCGACGGCCAAAACAGGTACCACCATTTTCGAAATAAATATTGAACTGCTCCAAGTTCCCGGGGTAGCGACTTTTGAGAGAATACAGACTTGGAGACAAGGAAGATATGGGGACTTTTTTTTACCTCCAACGATGGATGCTTTTAGGTAGACTAGAAGTTTGGGTACGGTTGGTAAATAGTTCTCTTGCAGAAATTCTACGATATTGCGTTGGATGAAGCGGGCAAAAGGATTAACTGAGCAAGTAATATTGAGATTGTCTTAATCTACAGGAACAGTTTATATACCAGTAGCTTTAGAAATCATCCTAGCGTGTTGAAATTCTTATGGTCAAAAAGTAGTGATCCCTTCGAGTTAATCGATATCACAAAGTCCGTACATGGGTTGGTGTGGCCCAAGCCTGTTAAGTTTAACTATTCGAAATCATGAACTCAGAATACAATCTTGATCCGTAACGGTAACAAACTCTATGCCCTCTAACTGCACTTGAGAATCGCCGAGATGTAGGTGCATGAGTGTGTGCTACGTGCTTAGGCTTTATATGGTAATGTCTAGAAATAATATGAAACTCTCGAATTTTTTCAAGAACTGATGCCTCAACGCTCCCGTCGCCTGTTTGTCGGCCGCCACTGCGACAACGATCAATCAGTTCTGGCTCTAAAACCTATTTGCTCTTTCATGTTGTGAATCCCGCACTTCCAACTTTTCAGCTTAAGAACGGGAATTCGCCAAAATTTGCCTAATTAAATCTTGTAGCATACATGACCAATGCGAGTCATATTTTCTCGACCCGAAAAAAGCGGCGGTGTTGATAAGGATTCCACGTGCGGGTTAAGACCTGGAATAAAGACCTAGCGCTTTAGCAGTCTTCTCGAGACAAGTTGAGATGAATCTACATCTTGAGCGATCGGTAGACTCTTTGTAGGTTCAAAACTTCCAAATCATATATGCGAGCAAAAGGACTTTATTGAGCATGAGGATTAAAATACACAAGTTGTAGGTACGTCTGCGTTTAAATACAGAAGAATATAGCTAGCTGTGACTGCTATAACGCTGATAGCAGGAAGAATAGTGAGGTTCTTTATTGAGAGCTCAAAATCTAAGGTTTTGACCAGATGCAGCGACATCGCGGGTATTTGCATGGAAGCTTTATACGCCAACACTCTGTACTGTAATTGCCTCTTTCGGCATAGAATTCTAGTTGACTTATCGGTAGCGAATTCATTGATTCCGAAGGAAATTCATTATTGCTATGGCGCTTTGGCACTGAAAACGATACTTGCCAAATTAAGGCTAACGGGAATGCTTCTAACGCTGATGTAGTCGTGGACTTGGGAGCTAGCCTAAGTTGATTCGGCGGACATGTAACAGTACATTGATATCTTCTCGCGCGTCCCACGGTTTTGGAAGATAGTAAGACGTGACGTTTATACTCACGGAGAAAGACGCCCTTCTATAGTATGAAGTACGGACGTACAATGTATTTAGAAGAAATTTCAGTACTTAGGACATTTCTCTTAATTCATTTTATTAGCCTGCAAGTGCTCAAAGGCCTACTACTTCTGCACCATAACAAAAGCTTCACCATTTCCCCCCTGCTATTACTACTATTGGTGTAAATACACAGTCCAATTAGCCGATAATTCTATATATTTGAAGACGGGCGTCACTGTGTTTAACTTGTGTTTTATTTTTCGTACTTCTTGTTATTTACTTGCTTACTATATGATTTGGAAGCTTCTAACCCGTATTTTCATCCCGGACCCATCAATGTTTCTTCCCTGCTCTGCTCTATTCTGTCCTCTTCTTGGTTTATAAAGGCAGCTGGGTGCGCGGAGTGTGCGGAATATTACCCAGAATTTACGAAGAACTAAGAGAGCCACATTTCTAACTCTGGAAATAAACTCAGAATAAAGCCGTTGTTATCGCTTCCTGTTTCCCATGGAATTGGCGCCGGCTCACTTGTGCGCAGCCGATCGTCAGCTAGTTCATGGCTATGGGCCTGATTGCTTTCTAGATTAAACTGACTTTCCAGCGGGCCCGTATTTTCAATAGTGATTCCCATGGCGTCTTCAAAGGCGAGATCTTCCGTCGGCCATTCTGCACTAAGGTATTCCCCATGCTGTCGGTGAGATTTTGAATCTTTGCCTTCTAAGAATGGCCTTTGAATAGAGTGCATGTCTTGGAGATAACGCGTTAGAATTTCAGAGTTATCCGCTTGGTTTCGTCATAATCTTGCCGGTTGAAATCACTTCCGCTATTGCCGCTTTCGCTTTCTTGACCATCGTCTTCGGCTTCTCTATAATCAGCTCCAACACCCCTTCCTCCTGGTGGTCAAAATAAGCGACTTCATGCTGATGCTTATCTTCGTCATGGCTATGTTCATGAGCCTGTAGGCTATGTATATCATGAACAAGCTGTACTAGTGGCCTCTTTGTCTTTCCTCGTCTGCTGATTTGAATTGAGACCAACGGCAGCCTCCTGGAGCCAGCATTGATCAAACTCGAGTGCAACCTTCAATGGTGGTGTGAGGTGGCCACATGTTAGACCAGTTTCAAAAACAAATTCCTTTCGCCCATGCCACTGGCTAGGATTTCCCAGGAGCCTAAGCTTGACCCTCCCGCGGTGATATTCGTTCTGTAGATGTGTGCTCTCAAACCGCTCCAACATACTTCCGAAATCGTGAAATTTTTGTACAGCCGGACCGGCGACTCGATCATGCTCAGAGTCATCCGCTTCTTCCGGTTGCCCCTCACTAGAAGCCTCCAATCCTTTTGACCCTGGGGTGTCAAACCGAAAAATATATCCGGGACAATCGTCGCATGTAATACTACCGCTCGGCTCACGTAGCAAGTGGAATATGTCTGTAGGATACTTTTCCCGCAATGTCTTCAATGTAACTTTTGTGACCAGGCTTTTTATTCTGACCCCCGGATAGGCCTTTGATTTTCGCTTCATATTTAGCTATCTCCATTCTGGCGGCCTCCAGTTCTCTCTTGATCTGCGTTTTCTTTTCGACGGGGAGCCGCCAAAGTAGTCTTCCAAATCTTGCTTGTGATCTGGGGGTTTTGCGAGAGGCCCCTGGGGAAGAACTTCTGATGTTTGCTTGTGGTTTATAGGTTTTGCAATGAAGGATCTCCGTCGCGAAAATCCCGCCGAAGCTCCTTCGCCATCTGGCTTGAGGTCGCCCGGGAGGTCTCAAGCCTTACTACCTTTTTTCGAGCGCGGTTCTTCCCCCGAACCGCTTGTTCAAAGGAAATTTCTAAAGGATTTTTTTCAAGGTCGTGCTAGGCTCGGTCTCGACCACACCATACGAGCGAATCGCCCAACCCCATCCTAAATCCGACGCCGGAAACAACGCTAATACTGTTTATTCGGCGCTGAGGTGTTGAATTTACCGGATTCAACTCCAGATATGAAGCTACACCCACTATATCCTTCACAAAATGGGATTGAAGGTGTCCCGTGAGTCCAGCAGCCCGCTTCTAATGCGAAAACCGTGCGAGTTGGAAGTGTAGACGGACAGACCCCTCGAGCTGATTGTTTGGCAGACAGAGACAGCTTTTCAAGAAAGTTAACAAAAATGAATAGAGCACGGCAGCATTGGAGGGGGGACGAGAAGCTATATATACTGTCACAGAAGCCTTGTTTCATCAATCTTCTTTCCATGCCTCTCTTGACCCTGGACGAGGGTATCACTTCGGCATTGTCCTTGTACCGTACGGCGTGTTTCTTTGTCCGATCCTCTTGTTGTCGGGCGAGAGCCTTCTAGCTAGACTTTCCCACTGTTCTTCGGAAAGCTTAACATTCTTGGCATTGCCGCCCCAATCCTTGAGGCGGATGCTTAACTGTCGTTCACTACATGGCATGAAGTGTTAACGGATTACGGGGAAGGCCGGGTTTGCCAGAACCACTATTATCATAATGAATAATATACGACTAGTATGTACTACCTCGCGTGAAACCCTAATTTTTGTAACTCCTCCTTCACCTTGCTCAGCTCATGTTGTTCATAAAGCCGTTCGATCTGCGGCTTCAAGATTCCCACTCCTCCAGGCTATGCTGCCGTTCTTGGCCGCTTTTGTGCCGCTTTGCAATCGGCGGTTCTTCTGAGCTGAACGCGTCTACCCACTTCAACTTCGACATAGCGAGAGTGATATTCTTGGAGAGGCACTTGTTTTAAATGTCGTTATTCACTTAATTTTCAGGAAGACCGGTGTATTGTTTCTCCGCCGTCTACCGCCTTAGGGATATTTGGGAACAAATGAACCAGGCCATAAGGCCATCCTATACTCGATATTTAAGTATTCATTGAGGCTGAAAGTGGTCCAAATCACCCTCGACGAATGGGAAGTATTAGCGGAATATCCATTTTACCAAATGAGGATCTATTAAGGGCGATTGTTCTTATACTGCTCGGCGACTTGGGAGGAAGTTCACGATTAAGTTGGAGATAGCGATACCGCTATACTGCAATCTAATGGTGAAGGGTCCTCACCGCAATGGGACACCTCACACAGCAACGTGTTTACGAAATATTACCACGACGCGAGTCGGGGCGTACAACTTCAAGCTTCGTATTGCATCTTATTTTTCTTGGAAGTTTACCAATAACCAAGAATTACCAGTTATATAGCTTGAGGTACCGTGCAACTGTGGTCGTGTGCAAACCATGGAAATATTCAAGGCCGAGTAGTGAAAAATCTATCAAGTAAGGTGAACGGTACATAAATCGATCATAAAAATTATTATTCGATAGTATTCCCCCCAAATCATACCAATCTCCAATACTATACTCCTAGTGCGGCCGGATACGAAAAAAAAAAACCAAAAAAAGGGATATAGAAAAAATCGACCTGCATCTGACGTACAAAACAAAATCAACAGAATGTCTAAGTCGGAAGAAGAATACTTCAGCGATCAAATGGGGAAACTCCGAGAGAAGCTCACTGCCCATGCTAAGACTTATATCAGAGCTAACAGACGTAAAAACGTTGTGCAGTACATAATTTGGCACTGGGAGGCGAAATTGCGAGAACTACTATACCTGGAGGATGTTGAGCGCGTCGCCCAATCAGTTAGTGATTGTATGCTCAATGCCTTGCTATCCAATCTTGGGAACGACGGAAGTTATGCAGGGAATGCACATGACCTTTTAAATGAAGTAAATGTATGGGAGCCACTGGAATGATGTCACTGATGTAATTCCTTCTATATATATCAAACAGATTTCCCTTGGATAGATAGTTACCAACATAATACTAAATATAAACTCATAGAGTTGTCGTGCAGTGCCATAGAAGATCTTCCATTACGCGAGGTCGTGTAAATATCGAAGCTTGTGGTATAATCTCCCTGGGGTTTCAATCCGATCACGAACATGGAGCTGATACTCAGTCTAACCTTGGGGGAATCATTCAAATATCAAAAAGGCGGCAATATTTTTTTTGGTTCGGGTTACTTTGGCATCGTCGAATATGGTTACTTGGTTAGAGGTCATATCCGAATGATGATTTATTTGAATTCAGCTCCGATTTAGAAACCGCTCCAAGACCGGAGAGCAAAGAGGCTACTATGTTTCATAATCTGGTAACTATAAAATACGGCATTTCATCTTTGAAATTGCTCTAAGACCTGACCATAATAGTGTCCTTCAGCAAGTACTGCAAATAAAACATAGAATACATATTTCTAGAGAAAAGAAAAATAAATCTATAACAGGACATCGATTTTCGCCGAATAAACAAGCAATAACTACACGACATGTCTAGCGAAAGGGAACAGGAATTCAGGCAGCAGATGCTAGATTTAATGGCTTCGGTCATTGCTCTCGCCCAATCTTACAGCATGGTAGACGATGCCACCAGATATCTGGTGCAAAATGTCGTCTCGTATTGGGAAGGCCCGCTGCGCGACCTAGAGGACCGAGATAGTGTTGACCAGATCTGTATCTCGATTATACAATGCTTGATAAAGAGTATAGATCTTCGCGTCGATGCTAATGGCCGCTACTCAGGCCGTCACTACCTTGACGATATAATCCAAGAAGTTAATGTCTGGATTCCTGGATAAAACGATCGTACAATACCTCCTTTATTAAAAATAGATTGCAATTGCATCTCAGCGTAGATTTGTACATTTCCCGAGTTTGCTCACAAATAGATGGACTCAAGTGGTAACCTTATATGCCCGAAATATATCTGATGCACAAGTTTATGTTAGAAGAATAATTTGAGCTCTAATTAATAGTGTATTGATATTCGGTCGTTGGACAAACAGTACAATTTCCGATATTAGAAGTTCGGTGTCTCCTTCACGCGAATCACAAATACCTTTGATTTGCCATGATGGTTTTGGCTTTAAGGAATTTGATCCATTACTTCAATAACTCCAAAGCATGAGATAAAAGTCTATGATAGGGGTTGCTCCAGCACCGTCGCTCCCCTTCCTGAGTTCGATGCATCTAAACCTTTTTCAATTTTATCACTCACCTAAGCCCGGGACGGTGTTCAAGTATTAATGATACTTTTCGATATTTAAACACCCTCTGCTAGCCTGCTGGCAAAATTATCAAAGAAAGATCACGGTATTCTCATCCGAAGAACTTGCCGAAAACTGCCAAAAAAATTAACTTGGACAAGGTAGTCACTTTGCCAAATTAACTCTCATTTACTACACATAACCAGGTACACCTCATAGAGAATGTCTTCACTGAACCCAAAATTCGACAATCAATTCGCAAAATTAAAAAGATCACTCTGGCTCTATACATCACAATCGTGGCCGAAGGTCTACATGAAGCTTTTATAGACTGCATCATGACTATTTGGGAAGAAAGGCTACGAGAGCTACCCTCTCCCGAGGATTTCGACGCGGTGGCCAACTTACTCCTTGATTATACGATCGGAAAACTATGTGAATACCATGAACGCGGTAAAGAATTTGAACTAGTTGAGGTATTGGATTTCATTAATATGTAGTAAAAGTTTGATTAACCACAATAGCCCTATTTACTGTCCACTCAACTTCATTCCTATAAAGAATGTCGATTTCTTTAGATTTTAGTGGCGCTAGTACAGTACAGCCTGTTACAGATCTTCTTTCTAGGCTTTATATGTGTTTTATCTGATTAGCTCAGGCTTTCATGGCAGTAATCAATTTATATACACCAGGTTCTCTTTTCGAGACGGAAAAATTGTTTCTACATCAAAACTTAAGTTCCTGGACACTACTCTAGATCTCATTATCTACGCTAGAGGATGGAGGAGACCTAGTTTATCCGTTACAATTATTCCCTCCCCTCTCAGGATCAAAGGTTTGGTCAAAAACACAAATATCGATCTTAGCAGCGGCCCAATATCCTCGTATCGTTGAATGGAAGTCTGTCCAGCGGCTCATTGCCTCCTTTGAGAAATGACAACGTCCGAAGATGGTGAGAAGCTGGGATATGGGGTTGCAGTTGCGATATAGTCGAGACTTCAAGTTTGAAAGGAGAAAGGAGTAAGATATCGCCGCCGTTGCAATAATCATCATCAAAATTCCCCCAGGTGTTGATTCTTTCGGCCACTTATAGGATAATGGACTTATTTCACCGTGCACTTGAGTTTTACATTCGAGCTAGGCTCACGTCTCAGTAAATGATGCGTTTTGCAACAAAGCATGGGAAGGTAATAGAAATCAGTCAACTGGCAAATAACTCTGTATATTCAGCAAGCAGATAGTTATAGCCCTCATGATTGCACAGTTTTATTTTATTGTACCTGTTCAAACTTTCTAGCCTTGCCCAGATACAATCTCCACTCGTTATCTCTGAGTCTAACACTCACAGATGCCCCAACGCTATAGACGTCAAGAGTTAAATTCCAACTAAAGAAGACATTCACGAACGATGTCCGCGATGGAGCGCGGGTCCTACTCGGACCTTTAACTACGCTTTAACGAGGGTTTCGAAGCTTCTATCTCGAATAGCCGCCTGCAGGGAATCGTTTCCACCGACGTGTTGCTTTTTGATGAAGATGTTCGGCACGGTGGATTGGCCTGTCTTGTGCTTCCTACAAAGAGTAAACAGAAAATCAGAAGTTAGATTTAATGAATGCATCAAATACTAGTAGGCATCCTAGAAGAGCGTAATCGTTCGTAACGGATAAGGCCGTATGCCATGAGCTATAAGCGTTGGATAAAATAAACTTGAGCTGAAGAACTCACAAATACGCCTGAATTTCATCGCCATCTGTTTTCGTTTTATGTTGGCCGATGTCAAATAGCTTTGACCTTAGGTATAGAACACAGCTCCGGCTCTTGTCTACTTACTGTCTATCTCGTCTAGCTCCAAAATTTTAATGGGCAGGTCGGCGGCCTTGCTTTGAAGAGTTTGTTTTGCCTGTCTACAGTAAGGGCACCATGACTTGGAGAACACGGCTAGGGAAAAAAATGTCTTAGCTAATTTCTACTGAAATACATGCGCTTCTAGAGATGGGACTTCTGGGCTTCAACCTATGTCGTTGCCATCGATCGTCGACTCTACCAGGCCTTTGACGTCTGACATGGTGTTCCCGTTTGAGCTATGGTTGAGTATCGTTCGTGCCGTATGTAAATACTAACGTTATGTGGAAGGCTGAGGAGAAAAAGGCAACGTATTTCGTCTTGCGGTTGACGTAAAATTTTTTTTCTAAGGTTTTGTGCTCGCAAGCTCAGAAACTTGTAGATGGTTACTTCAATACAGCTGTTTCTTTCCCCTAGGCAGAGCGGGGTCAAACGCGGAATTATATAGCCAGGTGGAAATCGGTATCTGATTAGAAATTCGGCCTTGCCAGTCATTCTCCTTCCAGGAACCTGAGTTTCTCGAAATTGAGGCTCTTTACTCCCGTTTCCAACATGGCGTGGAGAATTGCTTGAACCCCGACCTCCAATACCTAGCTGAGAATCGCGTCATTCTGTCTCAGCGTGAGCATGAGATCAACGCTAAGACCGATCCTTCTGATGGTACTCATACGTTCGTTCACCGACTATACCCCGGCGGTTCCTCCAGCACGTTGTCACGCCATAAATGACATAGTGTGCAACATCCATGATTATTGGAGTCCAAGAACCCTTCATTTGGGTTAATTTGGTCCGACGAAGCCCCGAGGCCGTAGAATTATATTTTCCTCATGTATTTTGCTTTAACTCTAATAGCAGATATCACATTTAAGTATTCTACGTGAAAGAGCTACGGCGCTATAAATCGAAAAATATTAGGCATCGTTATTACGCAGACGCACATATTTGTAGCTGATATCCCTCAGTAAATGTCATGACTGTAAGGAGCCCAACCAAGCTCCCATTTTCAGTCAATCCCAGCACAAGCCTTGGGAAATTTGCCGGGTTCATCACTACACCGGCTGGCCGGATCCTGTCGAGGGCAATCTCTACGCCATTGCAAGTTCCGACCTTCACAAAAGCTGTATCTCTGAATTCCTGCCTTGAGTTAAACCATTCTATAACCCTCCTCCACTTCAGAAATCTTTTCTCTTCCGCTTCCGAGCCCCCTCCCCCTTCAGCCAGCGGCGATCGAGTTTGTCTCTCTCCGGGAGCATCCTCATCGTTATCGTCGTCTCGTCGAATTAATCGTAATCCTAATCGGATTCTTCCTCCTCCTTGCTGCCGACAAACTCGTAAATTGCCGATTCATCGTCAAGGTGGTACACGTGAACGTCGATCAGCGGCGAAAGCGTACTGTTAAAGCGGGAGCGGACGAGCTTCCGGGAGGTTGCGGATTCTCATGCAAGGTAGATTGGGAAATTATCGGAAGTTCAGCTAGGCATTTATTTCTTCTCCGTCTTTTTATGACGATCTTTTTGCTGTTCCCTGCCTAAAACTCAGGGTCCAGCTGGAAACTTATCTCAGTCCGGCTCCTGCCCCTGTTCGAACACCGCTTGAACATTAACCAAGAAAAGGATAATGATAATTGCGAGTACGCTTGGTAGTGTCTAATTTATCTAGCATCCATAGACCTCCGCGACTCGTATTAAAAACTACGCTGATAGTTCATTTGCCTAATATGATTCATGGTCAGTAAGTCAAGTCTGTCGCGGAAGCTCATAAGCTGTTGAGGTACTAGGTCTGATTGTTCGATCTTTGGTTTAATAGCCTAAAAAAAGGTTACAGAAAAAGCAGTCTCAGGCTCTACGAGGTAGGGCGGAGACTGGTGGAAATAGCCGTCTTGAAATTAGCCAATTCAGCTAATTCGTTAACAGTTCACGTTCAGGCGAGTGAGCCTCCGGAACTGGAGTTCAGGAGGGTAATACCTTCATAGAAGGAAAGCCTGTGCAGAGCATTCACGGAAGACCCACCCGAAAGATGCTAGTCTGAGTTTCATAAATCAGCAAGTTTTCGATGTTTTCATATGCCAGCTGCTCGACTGTACTATCATAGACATCATGCAATTCAAGCTCTCAAGCTATACCATTGACTATACCATTGGGAATTTTAAAAATTTGTGTATACTATCTACTTGCAGACATTGATGATGTATAGATAGTACACTGAACTTGAAAACCGTGCAAGTAATTATCAAAGAAATACTTGTATCAACTTCCGCGCTCCATATTCTTCCTTCGGTTTCCAACCCCGCCGCCCCTCCTGTTATCTCTGTTCTCAAGCTTCGCTCCAAGCAATCTGAGAGCGTTTCCGACGATTAGGGTCCTTAACCCCCACTTGCACCCTGTCCTTCCTGGCATCGAGACATATCACAACCCGTACGTTCCTCCTGTACCGCCACGCAAGTTTGCCCTCGTGGCAGAGCGAGCCATCAAGGTTACCATCGTTATCCCAACACCGGTTAAAAACACCGTTGTTCATCAGGTCCGTGCAACAGGCGAAATCGACCGGGTCCCGTCTGTAATGGTAACGCACGTTTGTCCGGAATACGGAGCAGCGCAGCAGGAGTTCAAGCAAGTGGACGCAGCATCGCAAGTCTTGCACCGACCATCCAGGCAGGATTCAGCAGGATTGCAACAGCCAGCTGCTCCAGCGACGCAGGTTCCGGCTGAAGATACAGTCAGTTGACATAATTGTTGGGACACTTACCTAAAACGGCAATTTCTTCAAGTTCTACAATATCTTAAATCATCGATAACTCACTCAATTATTATCCGATTCTTATAAAATTGAAATTTACGTTTATTATATATATAATAATAACATACTGAAATTTTATAAAATTTTATCAAATATTAAATTTTATATTATTTTTTAAAATTTTTATATATAAAAAATTTAGATTATTTTTAAACTTATATTATAACGTCAATATTTAATAAAAACTTATAAAATTAAAATATATTATAGATTATATATTAATCTAACACATATTTAAATTTTAAAAAGATTCGTCATAAATTAAGCCATATATATTATTTTAAATTTTAACTAGTTTAAAAATCGCACGATTTTCGTGCAATTTCGCGTATTTTACATATAAAAAGTGCGTGAAGTACGTGTTTTTAAAATATATAAAATATTAATATTATCACGTCATAAACTTTTAACGGATTTTTTAAAATTTTAATATGTATTATTTTACGATATATATTATAACATATTTAAGTTTTAGTTAATTTTATCCAGTGGTTGTTGCGTTATTATTGATTGAAAAAGTGCAAAAATCATACTTTTGTATGGGAAAACTGCCGTTTTAGGAAAGTGTCCCAACAATTATGTCAACTGACTGTACACAGGTAGCACAGAAACTATTGGAACAGGTAGCGGCACTGCTACTGAAATCCGAGCCGTACCCGCAACACTCGCTAGGCGAACTACAACCGCCCAATACTGGAGTACATGATGGAGTTTCGGGGCCGCACTTGTTACTCGTAGGATGGCATATCTCGCCGGTCTTGCAACAGGCGCCGTTGCAAGAGACGTTCAGACCATAGTCTAAAACACACTTGTTGCTGACCGCATCGCATTTCTCTCCGCTCTTGCAGCAGGCGCCATTACAAGGTGTCTTAGATCCGCAATCAGGGACGCAGGTGCCGGTAGCGTCGCACTTCTCTCCCCCCTTACAGCAGGCGCCATTGCAAACGGCATTGGTGCCACAGTTCGGCGGCGCCGCTCCACAGACCCCATTAGTACAGCTCTGGCCTGGCTTACAGCATTTGCTCCCGCATGCCGGCCCCTCGAACGAAAGCAAGCAGATGAGATTGGGTACGTAGACACCCAAGAGGCACGCTTCCCCGGATTTACAGCACCGATTGATACACGCCGAGCTCAACTGACACTTGCCATTAGTGCAGGTCTGGCCTTTACTGCAACAGACATTTCCACAGAGCGCGCCTTTTCCTTGACCAGCGCAGTCCGGCACGCACTTGTTGTTGATACAGAGGTAGCCCCTATTGCAGCATTGATTGTTAGCGCACAAGGGGCCCTTGCCGGAGCAATCGGGCGGCTTGACGCATTTGCCGTTGTCGCACGAGGTACCGGTGCTACAGTCCGTGTTGGAATAACAGGAGCCACCGGGGCTGCGGTGGCAGTACCCGTGGTCATTGAAGTCCGAGGAATCGCAGCATCTCTGAGAAAATCCGCATGGCTTGCCGTGTTGCGCGCGCAGGGCTGCCGCCGCCTCCATGATTATTGGCAACGGCGTCGGCGGCGATGGCGTTCTGACTCTGGCTAGCCGAGTTAGGCGATAGTGATGCTGGAGTTGCTACCAATCCAACGGCAGGCGGCGCCAGAAGGAAAGGCACTGCCAAAGCTAGAAGAAAGCGGCGGTACATCATTCTCCTGTATATGCCAAGAGACAAGAAAAAGGTTAAGACTTAGAAGCAGAAAAGGAATCGGCCAACCGAGCAGAATTCCAGAGAGGTAGGAGAAGAACGAAGCTGATAGGGGAGGAAGGTGGTGAAATGTGAGGAACCGTCGACCATTTTATCTTGCTTCTTTACATTTTACTGCAAGTGCAAGCCCCTATAATAATCTAGCCCTATATGAATAATGAGACACATATTGTAGGACAGAGACCGGATCGTTCTCACCTCCGTGTCAGCGAGAGTATTGTATTTTGCTGGGAGCTATCGGCCACTCCACGAACAGATTCTTCTAGCCTTCAGGTTATCCAGCATCTCAACAGCTTATCAGTTGAACTAGTATGATCATATAGGAGCCAATTCGGCTGGAGAGGAAATAGCATCATGAAGCCGTAATGTTTCCCCCTCTTTCGCGCCTGCTGCAAGTCCGTTTACCTAATGATAATCAAACTTGTGCCCAAACCGAGTCCTTCCAAGCCAAGACTTGCACTGAAAGAACCTTGGTGTACGGCAGAACTCTGCGGCTTCGTATCCTGTCTTCTGGATCGGGAAACAGTTGCCCTTATTGACTTGGTGGATACTAAAGCCATACACCACCAATGCAACGTACAGGGTATCCGTGGGTGGGCAGCATTCTAGCGAGGCCTCCAAGGCGATCCTTTGCCACTAGTGAACGTAACAGGAGTTGTTGGTAAACTCTCACCAGATTTTTAACGCTATTCAGCATCCAGGATTCTCGTAAGTTGATCAAATGAGCGTCAGCCTACTTACATTATAGCTCTCCTGAAGGAAATTGGCCCGCGTAACACGGCAGGCTTGGTTTGATGCGCTAGGTGATTATACTTCAAAACGTTTAGTGATATATCAAATCTCAAACCAGGATTTTTCATAGTGATTGCCGGCAGGATTAGGTCTGGGCGCATACTAGGTAACACCCATCCCGCTAGGACATTTTATGTGTACTTTTATGTGTACTTCGTGACTTGGATCTGAGCAAATCCTGATTGAACGTCCTTAATTCATCAAGAGGCCCGTAAGCCGACATCCTCTACAGGAAGCGGCGTGGCGGATTTCCTTCCCGTATCAGTACGTGTATATGTAAGCTCTTCAATAAAAATTATTGTTTGGTGATCGCGACGAGGAGACCTGAGATCTGGCATTGATATAATAGTGAAAGTGTTTTGTCTCTTGTGACTTGATTTTCTTTCTCTGCCATTCTTTCTTCGTTTCTTTTTTACTCCCATAACGAAATCAAGTAAAAACAACAAATAATAAATAAAGAAAGAAATAGAGTAAGCGATGTCTTAACACCGACATTTTGCATTTAACCACTCGACGCTGGAATCAAGAGATAGTATCGACGCTAAGTACGCAGCTTCAAGGTGTTTAGGCTAAATTCCACCTTAGCCATATCTTCTTCCTTATTAGAAGGAGTGGAATGCCTTCGTTTTAATGCAACTTCATTCCGGTCACAGCCTATGTCTTCAAAATCATTTATATCTGGTAGTTCCCCCGGTTGCCGACAGTTGCCGCTATATCAGACCCGTATCCAGTGAGTAAGGAGGGTTAGACAGCATAACTGGAGAATTGTAGAGCAGGATGTCTTTGATTATGGTTTTGGACAAGATATTAGGCGAGTAGATTGTAAGGAGCCATATTTCGGAATTAATAGCCTTATCCCTCCATAATCACGAAGCTACGAGCGAGGATGGTTACGTTTCTTTCACGTAGACCAGTGCCTTATTTTTCAATAATTTCATCTCAGTGAGGGGATTGGTCTGATATCCCATTGCCTCCTAAATTTAATTCCAGTCACTTTGCAATCTCTAGGCAATCACTTGCAGTTTGTTTGACGCTCTTGAGCTTTCCATATATATCAAACCAATCATAGCACTCCGATATCTTCCTCTATTCCCTATGATTAAAGATAGGTCGACAAATACAAGATATGAACTCGAAATAACGCCTCTTACGCTCATACTCTCGCTTCCCAACCTTCTCGCCAGTGTACACACTTGGATCGTTCAAGTCTTCTCGTTTAACGGGCTTCGATGTAGCTACGATGTTCAAGTATTTCGTAGCATCAGTGGTGAGAAGTTCGAAGACCAAGCGAACGAGAAAGCCTGAGAATAGTCTGTAACACCATGATGAATGACGCAAATTCAGGGACTGAAAGCTCAAGGCATTCAGCTTCCCCTATCCCGGTGGAATGATATAGTCTGGAGCAGCTCTGCATCGTATAACAATGAAGGGGGACGCCAAGACCCGCGATCTGAAGTGAAACCGTTCGGCAAAAGACGAAGGAAATTCTCACGAATGCATATATATCTTCTTTGTAGCGACTTGTTTACTTCACCTTGAACCCGCAGTACTCTGAGCTTCTATAACCCTAACCCTAATTATTGTCCCATGAGTGTCGCTTGGCGGGCGAGAATTGATAATAAAAACGGCTTTGTCTCTGAATAAACGGAAGCTTTTTAAAACTCAATTCCTTTCTCGGAACCGAAACGACGAAACGGCACATTCTATGCTTATTGGCTATTGCTAAGCGATAACGGGGATTATCTTTGGTCGAAATTTAAATATCCGTAACCTAATACAGAAGTTTTGCAGCAGTCTGCAGGAGTTCGGGGGCAAAACTAAATGATATCGTTCGAGGACATTCGGAAAATCGTGATTACTGCTATTATTGCTTAACTGCTATTATTGCTTACGCTCACGAGTTTCACTAACAGTTGTTGAGATTAACGATGATAGGGCCGTGACTCCGCGATAGTCCTTTCACAAGGGGATCAAAGGAGAGAAGCCTTGTTCGCACGCGGCCATTGTAACATGTAGGCTCCGACTCTCCTCATTTCGACATGCCGTCCATTGTACCATCTTCACGGCGGCTATGAGGCTTTTACGCTATCTTGACTGCGGAATCAATAGGACGCAAGGCCGAACATCCGGGTTTTAAAAACGCTACACCCAACATTCCCACTCAGTATTGGATTATTCCTGGGCATAGTATGCATGAGTCTAGAATCTGTAGAAATGCAATAAATATCCAATGATATTGAATTTGCACACATTTAGACCAACATGGAGTGTCTATCTTGGAAGAATTGCCCCTTAAGTCAAGACTAGAATCCTTCTCTGAGATGATCACATTCCCACGTTGAACTTTTCCATTCGCTCGGTTCAAAGAAAGAGCACGAAGAGTCAACTTTCCTATTGCCAGACAAAAGATATTCGAATCATAGGTCAGAACGAGGCGCCGATCGCCAGTGAGCACTAGAACAATAGCATCGCAAATCTCTCAAGTGACCGATACTTCAGGGCAAAAAAGGAGAATAAATTCTCAACGCAGATTTTCATATATATATTATGACGATCTATTGCTTAAATGGCCATATCCGAACGAATCTCACTTCCAGTCTAGTCTTCCAATCGTATTGCTAATTCTTCAGTTCATTGGAGGTTTGAGTCAACTTCGGAATACCTAGCTTTGAGGCTCTAGCTGAATTCATGAAAGCGGAGGTGGAGTTCGTCTTTTTTCAGCTGAGTTTCGATCGCTTTTGCAGGCGCCGTGCATACACAAACCAATGCCTTGCAGGCAGACCCCGCTTTTGACCAGCAAAGCGCTGCAGTCCATTATTTGTGGCCACCGATACTCCGTATTATCCGAGGAAAATGGAAGCAAAAAATTCTCTCAAGGAGCCGTATAGTGGAGTCCGCCATAGGTTCGTGTCCGCTCGGGCGAGAGATTTTGATAAGATATATATTCCTTAAGCCCTCCTAGAAAACACGCGTCTGGGCTTGGTAAATTGTAAACAACAGTTCACGGGTCAATTTTCTCTTTGTTGTTGCTTAAGACAAAAAGTCGGCAAGGAAACAACAGTCTAGATGGCGAGCCGCGCAGGGAACAATGCCCAAAAGGCAGCTCAAGAAGCACAAGACAAAATCAGCGGTTTGGCAGACACCGTAACGGCCGGTTCTAACATTCTGGCTGATAGCCAGGAACAGTTAGGCAATCTCGCCAGTACAGGTTCTAATTTTCTATCACAGGGCCAACAAAACTTGCAAGGCCGAATCGCATCCTCCCTACCCGGGTCCAATTTTATTGCCGGGGGCCGAGAGCAATTAGAAGGAATACAGAATAATGTCACGGGCGCAAGTTCCAATTTCCTCTCCCAAGGCCAACAACAATTAGACGGCCATGTCGCGAACGCCTCAAATCTCCTAGGCCAAGGCCAAACAGAATTGCAAGATAGGGTCGCGGCTTCCCTGCCTGGCGCAGACCTTTTGGCGCAAGGCCGAGAGCAACTAGATGGCCATATCGCAAGCGGCTCCAATCTCTTGAGACAAGGTCAAGGAAACTTGGCCAGGGTCAGCGGAATTTGCAAGGAAATATCACGTCTTCCTTCCCCAGCACCAATCCATTCGCTCAGGCCCAAGATCAAATAGAAGGGATACAAGGCGACATCACGGACGCAGGCGCCAATTTCCTAGCCGACGGGCAAGATCAGTTAGAGGGCCACGTCGCAGACATGGGCTCTAATTTCTTGGGACAGAAGCAAAGAGCCTTGGAGGACAAGATCACAGCGTCAATACCGACTCTGCCAACCATGCCGAATATGCCAAACATGCCGAACATGCCGGCTCCAAATTCCTATCTCAATCTCAGGACCCGACCGTAGCTGCCACTCGGCTGAAATCGAGAACGCGAAGGCCGCAGCAAAAGACCTCGTGCCCACGATTCCCAATTACAACGATATCGCAGCCCAAGGCAGACAAAACATTGCGAACGCAGGCAATGATCTTTTAGCACAAGGCAAAGAAGGACTGGCAAGCGGCCTTGCTGGTGCCATTCCGGGCTTGCCTGACACGGACTTTCTTGGACAGGGCAGAGGGAAATTACAAGGCTCTTTGCCGAGCGGTAATATCCCAAACCAAGGGGATTTAGAAGGCGATATCGTCGCCTCGTTGCCCGGCGCTGACTTCCTATCGAACCCTTCAGAGAAACTCAACGGCGTCGGGGACGGATACGAAGAAAGACTACAAAACGGGGTTGACGGTTACGAGAAGAAACTCCAGGGTGGTCTAGACGGGTACGACCAAAAACTCGAGGACGGCATTGAGGGTTACAAAAACATCCTCCAGGGCTACATCGACAGCTGGCTCGCCCGCCTAAGAGACAGGATCTACCGCGTCCCACGATCTACCCCGCCAACCGAGCCAGAAATCGAACGCTGGGAAGCGCGGACCAAGCTCATTAATATCATCGCGAACTACCTCATGATCATTTTCTTCCTGTTATTCCTCATCCTGATCATGATCCTGTTCTTCGACGCCAGCCTGTATCACAACTCCAGCCTCGTTGGCCCGCAGAAGGCTAAGCCGAAGCAGCCTCAGAATAATTCCACGACGGATGTCGTTGCCAACCAACTGGGAGTCCCACTGCCGACGGCGTCTTTCCTCGATGGTATCCAGCCACAGGTCCTCGTCACGCTCCTCGCCACCGCCCTAATCGCTATCGCCAGTATGCTCATCAGCCGCTTCGTTGAACACGACATGTGGCTTCGAAAGGGATGCACACCCCAGGAAGTCAAACTCAAGGCCAAATGGCCACACTCCCCACCGGTCAGGATCGCTTACTTTACCATGGGCGACTCGAACACGCTCAAGCTCGCTGGCTTGTTGATGATTCCGTTCATCATAGTCCCGACCGTATTAATCGCGGGTATCTCGCAAACGAACCATACCACGGTAAACATCAAAGAACTCGCGAACTCCTCTTCAATATACAGCGGTTTCCTCGAAGGAGGACAATCACTCTTCTTTGCCGGTAACCCTGGTGCCGAGACCGCGGCCATCGCATCACTCCAAGGCTTGACGCTCCCACCGAGCTCGGATACCCCGTGTGGTTCCGACGACAACTGCAACGTCAACGCGAAGGTCGGAGCAGTCAAAGCCACATGCTCGTCCGGCACACAGCGTAACGCGCTTACGCAGGATAAACCATTATTCACGCTCAACAGCAAGTTGAACAACTCGCTCTCCGTCGAGCTGACTTCCGTCGGCGGCCAATACGCCTCGTTTATGTCTTCGACTTACCCCTCGAGGAGTTGGCTCCTCGAACAGCTTGCCCTCTTGGCGGAACAGGACCCTTCCGCTACTAATACCTCCGGCTCGCAGCCGTCGCTTCGGTAGCTTCGGTAGCCTCTCCTTCCGCTACCGGCTTGTCCAAACGGCAAACGAACCTCTTGAACGGTACAAATACGCAGACCAGCCTCGACTCATACGTCGGCGGCCTCTTTGGTGTCATTCTAGGAGCATACAGGGACCCCGGCTCTAGTGACGTGCACACCGTTGAGTGCAACCTCACCTTCGGCACACAGATAGTAACGCAAAACGGTAAAAGCGCGGCGCGTCTGAGCGACGATTTCTCCCAGAGCAAAGAGAACTTCTACACCAGTGAGTTCAAGCTGCCCGCGCTTACCTACGCGTTCGACGCCAGCAGCATTTGGGAATTTACCGCCACCAAGACTGCACTGGACCAGCAGCAAGGCCGCGTGAGAGGTTCGGTTACGGGGTCTCCGACAATCGGATGGTTCCTCTTGTGGTCGAATGGAAGCGTGAGGGCACCGATTTCGCCGCCGAACGTGGTCGCGGAGAACATCGTGAAGGCGTTCGATTTCTACACTTTGCTCGCGTTCATTAAGACACCTGGCGCCTCGAGCATGACCGCCACGTCGAGCGTTTCAGTAGCTCGTTATGTGTACAACGGATGGTTTTTGTTCATCCTTGTCGCGCCCGTGGCTGCTGTTATCTTCGCCGCGGTCGGGAGGACGAAGGTTGGAGGAGCGCACACCGTTCCAGGTTATGATCCGCTGGCCATCGCTCAGCAAGGATTCGGAGCTTTGGACCTCGATGGAAATGGCGATGATAACACACCGGCGGCTGCTGTAAACCCTACCCGGGATACGAGAAGAACCCGAGGGTCGCTGAGGATCCTGCTTCACCTGGGATTCCGGAACGACAGAATCAACTCTCTTAATAGATGAAAAAAAGTAGACGTCGATTTTTCGTGGATGGTTTGCAATTAAATTGAAACAGTTTCGGCTCATCATTTGAAAATTCTTTTCCTTTCTTTCTTTTATCTGCAGTTTCCAGGTTGTATGGTAGATGATATTGGTTGTTGACTGAGCGTGCTGTATAATAAACATTAAGTTAGTATCAAGCAACAAGCCAAGCTAACCACTTGGACTCTTTTACTATAGTGCAACAGACCTTTGGGCCCTCCAATTTATGAAGTACTATCTAGTTGCCGTGAATCAATCCCGTAAATCCTGATTTATCCTGTACCTTAACCACAAGAATCACAGCATAACTGAAACGAAGGCGCGGCGTAAATCTGACGTTCTTGCTGAGCTAGCTTATTAGGGATTTTGTCTCAACTCATTGACCGTCTGGTGAGCCGAATGAAGCTGTATATTCTCAGGATTCATACCATGACGCGACGCTGTCGATAAGACAAACGGATACGTCTCTTACTAGTAGGATCATGAATGAGAATATAGATGAGATAGGATTGAAATCACAATATTGGACTCGTTTTAGTTCTCAGCCTAGCCTTCACAGTTATAACCAGATTGCTTTTTAGATGTATAGATGGGCAGACAGTTGTAATAGAGGAGAGCTAATGCTGCCTTCAGATTACATGCTCTGACCAATGTGTTCACGAGGCTCCATCTATTTCTTGTAAGGAAGGCGGAGGGCAAAAAACCAGAATATTGGTAATAAGGTAGACCAGTCCGAGGAGATTTATCTATCATATCTCTATTTATTCAACAATGCCGCGTACGTAGCTACATAACTGGAGAATTTATGTAGATGGCTCTATCGGCCTACCGAAATTGACACAGAACACACAAGATTTTTGCGGGGGCCGACCGAATGCGTTACATAGATCTCTTAGGGGAGTTCAGGAGGTCGAGGCTAAAATTAGTAAACGGGGAACCTGATTGATATCGAATTTTGTCAAGCTCGATACGACTATAAACGTGATACAGGACTTTAACCGCGGCTGAGGATTGATGTCCAAGAAGAACCGCGCTACGTAACGTGGTTGGGAGATTCCATATGTTCCTACCAAAAAAACACTATCAATCTGATACGTATAAGAGAATCAAAAAAGGACATATCACGAGCAGAATGGCCTCATCCAGCGCGAAACGCTTTGATTCCTGTAACCAGAATTCTTTGTATTATCAAGCTTTATTATATATATTTCAGGGGTCGTCAAAGTTACACGATGCGGGGGGACTGCTTTACCGGCTGCCAGAGTCCTAGGTTTTGTTGCCTGGAGGTGAAACCGATTTGCTTAATTTAGAAAACAAAAATTCGCTAGGCTTTCTTCCCCCACAATTTCACGACCCTATGGAGTTTTTGTTTCATCCGGTGTTTCCGTGTCCGATCTTTCCATTTTCAGTGGAAGACTGACGATCTATCTATCAACTTTAACATTTTGAGACAATAAGCTGTACAGACTTTGACATATTTGTTCGTGAAATGCCATGTAAGAATGCAAAGCTAAGCGAGATCGGCCTCCTCAGGAGATTGTTTCAAGCTCTTCATGATACCTCTGCACCTTGTAACCTTTCGCTTTTTTCAAAGGCGATGTTCTATCGGCACGATTCAAGTTTTAAAGACTTGAGAAGGTGCTTCGGTTGTCTCACCCAAGAAACAAACCTCCAAGATCGAAGCACTGGTGTTTCGACAAGTTTCTTCGTCCAACTCTTCAGTACCGAGTTATAGCACTGCCTGCGTAGCACCTATAGGAGCATCTATCAACCTTTTTGTAAAGCTTTCCCCATCATTTCCTCTGATAAACCATGGCGGACTGGGCACCGACACAATGGCTCGTAAGTACCACTAAGGCCCTCTCAAGTTCAGCCACCACCGCAATACTAAACACACGCCTCAATACGCTCTAAATAGGCATTCCAATGGTTCTGGTCGCCCTATCGCTCACAACCCTCCTAGTGAGGCTGTACATCAACTTCACGGGCGTCAGGACCGTCCGCGCGTACCGGGACGTAATCGTCACAATGTCCTGGACGCTCTTCTTCGCCATGGTCATCATGAACACCGTCGTCTGCGGAACTACTACTGCGAGAAACTACCGGACAAGTTCTTCGCGCTGCCGGCGAGCACGCAGATCGAGACGCTGAAGGTAAGTAAGCTGCGGCCCCTCACTTCCCATTCCCCCAATTCAATGTCAACTGACCATTCCACTACTTTATGATGAAGATTGGTTACGCAGCTTTATTCTTCAACGGTCCCGCAGTATGCTTCTGCAAATTCGACCTACTATTTCTCTACCACGACCTCGCACCGCGAAGGCACAACCCGAAAATCTTCCGTTTCATCCTCGTTGCATGGTTCTTCACCGTCATCGCAACGCTAATCCAAGTTCTCGTCCCGCTACTCGCCTGCCGCCCATTAGCATCAACTGGTAAACCACACCCAACATCCTCAAAACCAATATCTACCCCATTCATCCAACCACAAAACCAACACTAACAAACCCATCCAGGTCCCTCACAGCAGACCACTCCTGCGGCCTGACGCACGCCTACTTCATAGCCCTCTGGTCAACGCACATCCTCTCCGACCTCCTAATCTACATCATCCCCCTCGCCATCATCTCGCGCATGCACCTAATGTCCACAACAGCAAAGCTCTCCGCGGGCGTGATGTTCCTCATCGGGTTCGTTAACGTCGCGGCCGCTACGTTTTCTTGGTTCACGCTGATGTTTTATTATACGGAATCGTACGGGATGTGGGGCGCGGGGATGTTCGTGACCTTTTTGCAGCAGGCGACGGCGATTTGGATCGTTTGCGGGCCGCAGTGTAGGAGTATGTGGAGGTTGGTGTTTAAGAGGGAGGTGGAGGTAAAGAGTAAAGGGGGAGACAATGTGGGGGTGGAGGATGTTGATGGGAGTGTTGCAAGGAGGGGAAGTGACGAGTCTGGTAAGGCGGAGAAGGAGAGTGGGATTTTCGGGACTGTAAGGTTTACGGCGAGGATACAGGGGCGCAGATTACGCCGAATGGAGGGAATGTGGTGTACGATGCGGATGGCGATGTGGAACGCGGGATACATTGAGGTTCAAAATACAATACATAGCGGGGCGTTTATTTTGACTAGTTATATCTGAGTATTCCATTATCGTATAGTTCGTGTCTACTTAACTAGAAAGGCCATGACCATTACAGTTAACACATCAAGGGAAGTCATCCGCTCACTCATTATCCAGCACCTTCATACATCTAATATAGCCGCCAGTTGTCACCCTGTATTTAGATAGAAACCCTCGTGATATGATCCCTTTGGGAATGACGCATGGTGTCCCGCCCCTCACCATTGTTGACAACGGCAGGATGTTAGAGACAAAGTCACTATGTCCGGTACATCGCGCCGTCATACTACTTCGACAACGTGGAGGTTCCTAATAGTGAACATCCATAAACCATTGTATTAATTACATCTGTTGAACTGCATTAGGTACATTACATGTACGAGAAAGGAAAGGAAAGAAACCAAAGACAACTTTGCATCTCCGCCCTTTGTGCTCCGAGAAACCGCTCCACATGATGCAGTCTTTCAGCTCTTGAGCATCTGAGAACAAATAATAACAGAATTAAGAATCATTTTCCTGCGCGATCCGGATATCAGTAATAATAAAGAGAAAACGAAAAAACCAATCTATGAACCCTGACCAGCGCCTTTGTTTTCTGTGCCTCTCCCATTTATTCTCCATTCTCCTCTTCAAGCTTTCGATCCGATTTTCACAATAAAGCCCTTTCGGTGTAAAAGAAAGAGAAAAAAAAATACTCGTTCTCCCATCCATTTATCGAATTCAAATAGTGGTATCCGTATCCATCACCGTCTGCTCTTCTTCCATTTTATCTTCGGTTTCTTCTCGTTGTCGCCGGCGCTTTCGGTCGACTGATCGTGGGTTAATGGCCTCTTAAGCGGGACTGACTGGTGTCGCCGGGACCAGCTATTGCGGCACTCGTCGAAGTCGACGTCGTCGCCGCCGTGCTGAGTTCGACGCTGCCGGCGAGGACATCCGCTACTTCTTTCTCCGAGAGGATGTATTTCCTCTCTGACGTCTCGTCCAGGCTGTAGAGCGGTCGCGCATTAGCCTAACCAGAACTCGACATCGAAAAACAAAAAAAAAAAAAAAAAAAAAAAAACACAAGAAGACAAGCCAAACTCACCGCCTCTCTTCCTCATATAACACCGAATAATCCGCTAGCAGCGTATGCGCCCTCCCCATCTTGTTCGACCCGTGCAGCCACTTCACCATCGTATCCAGCGGCGGCGGCCCGCACCTGCACAGCACATCGACCGTAAACTTCCCCTGGTTCAGCGTAACGGGTATGTACGGCCATGCTCTGAGAACGGCGCGTCCCTCAGCATCGGCATCTTGTTGCTTATCTCCGCCGTCACCTGGAACAGCCAGAAAACGGGGTCGTTGTAGGGGGGCGTCACGGCCATCTGCTGCAGAGCCATGACGAGCTGGTGGATCACGTGGTCGCGGTCGGGTGCGTGCGCCGGGAGAAGTGGACGGGAAGAGGAAGAGGTCGGAATATGCGGCTGATGGCGCCGCGGGGGTTGTGCGTGGAGTGCCGGCGGAGGCGGTAGCGGAAGAGCATCTGGTGGGTCGTGTCGGGCATGACGACGAGCATGGGGAGAAGGTCAGGCCGTCCTCTGCTGTTGCGATCCTGTTGGGTCGCGGGTGTGCCGATGGGAGGTTGGCTGACGGCGCCTGGAATGATTGGAGGGAGATTCGACGCCATGGTGGGAGTGCTTGCGTTTTCGACGAAGAAAGGTAAGAAAGAGAGCTAGAGCTCAGTGGTATCGTAGCTGTGTCCACCGACGATGAGAGCTGGACGGCGATTGAGATTGAGGTAATAATAATGCTCGTCGGGATGATGAAGTTAAGGGGGATTTGAGGGATTTTGTTGGTGACGATGATGAAAAACAAGGAATAGAGAGAAAAATAAAAAATAAAAAAAAATAAAAAATTAAAAGTAGGGGTGTGTGAGGAATTTTGTTTCGTTCTATTAATATCCCCTCTCTCTCTTCCTCCTCCCACTGTATTGTTTATGGAAGCAACCGTCCGATCTTTTCTCTTTTTTTTTTTTTTTTTTCTTTTTTTTTTCTACCTCAATTATAACTACTAGGCAAATTAGGTTTTAAGCCTCACACTCCGCCTCCTGCGGCAAAAATCGGATCGTCTTGGTATTTTTCGTCCGAAGTCTAATCCCAGTAAATCGTCAGCTTATAACGAACTGCATCGCGGATCCATACTTACGTATTCCAGTAAATAGCTACATCTAATGGTTATCTTACGTGAATGTTACAGACTGATAGTACTTAATATTGCTCTTCTATGGGTGCTCGGAGGTGCTACTTACTGTACGCTTTTTGGCGAGTCTCGCGCGCCTCGACGCTTCCGAAAACGTCGTATAGGCAAATTTTTATAGGTAGGTTTATAGATCAGAAGCTAAAAGCAGTCTTAATCTGTATTAACACTCCATGTTTTAGTTGAACATGAAGATAAAAGATAATAGGCTCTATTTTGTAAGCGTCTGATGTATGTACATATTACCCGTCAGGAACATGGGTATTCGAAGTAAAGAAGTATTCTGTCTAGTATAATTACCGCCCAATTCATCAATTGTCGGCTAAAATGAACAATGCATTTATAATGCGGAGATAGCTTTATAAATTTATGTATCAACTTCAAGAATTCTTCAGAGTCAAACATTCGAGAAGGTATAGTTAACGGTGAAACGATAGTTCAACCACTGGAAAGACCGCAAAGAAGTAAGGGCTTAAAGTGCAGAATATAACGAGAATAGATGAATAGCTACTAATATTAGGAAGTATAGAAGGAGCTACTCCAAGTCGTTGAAATTGAACACTCGAGCTATACAAACTTTTTTCAAAGATTTCGAACCCGTCCACATCGTGCATATGCATTTTCACCGCTTGAAATCAACGGCGCTAACGGGTTAAGAGAGCAGTCTAGAACGGGCTGAAGAATTGAGGGCTTCCGTGGCGAAAACTCCTTTACCTCGCGATTCTCGGCCCAGAAAATATTGATATACATATCGCTCATAATAATTTGGTAACTCGGATAGTTTACGTAGGTTTGAATGAAAAGATAAAGCGTTTATAAAAAGCTGGTGTCGATTTTATCCTTTGAATTTGATATCTTCCCATAACGTGGTATATCGCTTCGACCCTGACTAGCGGCCGCCATTCAAGCGCACTCCCTTTGAGAAAACCAATATCCAAAGGTAATACTCGGATTATTGGCTATCTGGAATGTAGTCGAGGAATCACATAGACGGTGATACTAAAAAAGAAAAGAAAAAGAAAAAAAAAAAAAGAAAAAGAAACAAAAGATCGCCAAATTACAGAAACACCTATTGTATTAAGCAAATAAATATGATTAAAAATTTAAAAGATAAAAAATATAGTAATAAATAGAGAACTTTTTGCATCAAAGGTTACAAGAAAGAAAGGGGGGAGATAAGAGGGGGGGGGGGGGGCAACCTCAAACAAAAAACTATGAAAGATAGCCAGAAAGACCAAATAACCTCCTCATCTCCATCTCCCCACCCTCTCCTCCTCCTCGTACCTCTCATACGAATAGCTCTCCCACCCCTCCCACTGCCTTCCCCGTTCAAATACGCCTCCTTATGCCGCTTATACCCTTTAAACTCCATCCTCGACCCCAACCCCGGAAATCCCCCGTAACCCGTAAAGCTACTACAACTCTCATCCTCAAACTCAATATACCCAACCTGCCTCTTATTATCGTAATGTATCATCCCTTCGAACCTCTCCGCGTCCCTTCCTCTCCACTGGAAGTACAACCGCGGCCGCGTAGCTTCGCTGTAGCTCGGAGGTTCCCAATCCATCCCGTCGCCGTCGCCACTGTACGCAAACGCGCGTGACGTAGAAAACTTCATCGCGCCCTGTATGACGTCGAAGTCCAAGAATCCTATCGGTTGACCATCACGCGGTGAGAAAGAGATGGATAGCTGCAGGTCGTCCTCGTCGACGTCGTTCCAGCCTTCGCTGATTTCCGGGCAGACTATTTCGTAGGTACCCGTTGCGTCGTGGTATATATTCCCCGTCGTCGGGAAGGAGCGAGATGTGGGAGGTTGCGATCGCGGTCTGCGCTCGATCGCTTGAGGGACTATACCCTTCCACGCCGTTTGCTTCGTGCGGCCAGCCGATTTAGGTTTCTCGGGGACGAGAGCGTTTGATTCGCGAGGAGCCTGTTTAGCATTGCGGGCGTCGGAGTCGCGGTTGTTTTGGGCTTCGCCGGGGTTTAGGTTTCGAGACTTTCTTCGAGGACGGCCAGGGTTTTCGGAGCAGCGGCGGCCTTGGCCGGCTTCTTCGCCGCGGAAGCCTTGGTAGCCTTAGCCGTGCCGGCGTGGTAGCTGCTCCTCAGCTCGTTCTCTAACCTGTCTACCTCCTCCGGCACCTTCTTGCATTTCCTTCCTTCACGGCGGCTTCGAGTGAGGCTTTCAGCTGCGGTAGTGTATCTTTGGCTTTGAACGGGATAGCGTAGTGTTGCAGCTGGCTCATGTACCATGACTTCTCGGGGAATAGGATCTCTTTGAGGCGTTCGGATCTTCGCGCGGGTGGAGTGTGCGGTGAAGGTTGCGCCGTCGAAGAGAAGTGGCCGGATTTGACGACGGTCGAGATGGCGGGGGATGCCATGTTTCCTTTCTTTCCGTTCGGTTGAGGAAATAGATAGCGGACCTGATGAATCGTGATGGGAGTTTTTGACGAGAAAGGGCGATGTTTCGGACGATGAGGGGAATGGAGAGGATGGTAGTCTTTTCTCTTCTATTTTTTTTTTTTTTTTTTTTTTTTCATTTAAACCCCTTTTCTTTCCTTTCCTTTCTTTCTTTTCTTTTTTTTTTTTTTTGTTTCCAGAATAGTTTCACGAAGACGTTAAATTAGGGTTGTATCCCTTATCGATACGCCCCTCAACGGGGGCGGAGGTGCGGGACGATAAACAGCCGAGATGAACCCGATCCTCCTTTGGACCCGCGCCCGCGTCGGGCGGCCAACGTTAGTGGAAAAAGTTCGTAATTTTTCTGAATTACCCCGGCCCCATGACTTAGGACAGGCGGTACACAAACCCATCCGCGGAAAAACAAAACCACAGTTCATATCATATTAATTTTTCATTTCCCATATACTACCTGACATCACTTCCTCGCCAAAACAACCCAAGCTTCAAACCTAACCTCCCTTCCTTCTCAGTCTCCTCGTGCAGTACCTTCTCCACCGTACTCCCCCACCTCCCAACATCCTCATCGCTCCAACCCGCCCTCGCCGGCTTCGTAAAATCACTCATCAAGAAACCTTTCAATCCCTCTACATCCTCCCTCTAATAACAACACCCTTCGCCGTCTCCTCCACTTTACCCCTTTCAAACCCCGCAGTAACGACTAAATCCTTCACAACGCCCATCTCGCAAAACTCCGGATGCGGTATTTTCATAAGCGGTAAGTCCCCGCGTATAGCGGTTTGAACGGTATGTATCAGATCACCCGCCGCGAACCCTTCCACGTCGTTATAACCGCTACGCCGCCCGGTTCAACGTCCTATATATTTCCCGCAGGGAAAGTAACGGATCATCCATCGCGAAGATGCTAAAGTTCATTATACTGTGTGACACGCTATCTGCCGTTGAGGCGTCGTTGAGGTTGTGCGAGTCGCATTCTTTTGCTGTCACGTGTGGGAAGGAAGCGAAGGATGAGGTGGCGGCGGAAACCATGGCGGGGACGTTGTCTGTTATTAGGATTTTCGGAAGATCATTGGAGGAGGAGGAAGGTGTTTTGTTGTTGGTGAGGCGGTCGACGATGACGGATGTGGCTGTGCCCGGACCGGCGGCGTTATCGTGGACGTAGGAGGTATTGTCGATGGGGAGGAGGGAGTTACATCGAAGTACGTTGCATCGAAGATGAGGCGGGTGCTGTTGCCCGTTTGCTTTGCGTAGTTCGCTGCTAGGGCAGAAAAGTATGCGGGAAAAGGGAGTGAGGAGGATATGGGTTCTTTAGTAGAGGAGGCCATTTTTGGAAGCTGTTTTTTTTTTTTTTTTGCTCTGGCGGGTATTGTTCGAAAATGGTGGTGGCTTTTATTTGATCTGCACAAGTTCTGCGACCATTAATTTATCTAAACGATTTTGTATTTCGATGTTGAGAATCGGATGTGAATGAAATATCTATCACCGCTGCTGCGATATTTATATCAAATTTCACGGAAGGCGGGGGTCTCTCGGCAATCTCTTGTCGACCCAGCCGCCACCAAATATCGAAGATCATGACGTCGTTTCCCGCGCGCCAGAGCTGTCGTGCTTACTGTGGGGTAATTAAGCCGAACCTCCAAGTCAAATTCTAAAAAATGAATTATTTATATTTTCACGCGTTTCTTCCCAATCTGATTTATCCCCATTGCGCTAACCGATAGTTCTTTCGCACGATATAACCTAATATTTAAGAGAAACTTCCAGAAGCAGAAATACTTGTTAAGCTAGAAGGCTCCACAAATATCAGATATATAACGTGACAAAAGCAGCGACGGGACCGAAAGCTAGTCAGGGCCTTACGATTTTATTCTTATTGGATCTAGCATTACAATCATTTCTACGGTAAACAAACGGTATCGTACGATAAGTTAATAGAAGCCAGAAACGGCAACTGTTTTTTTTTTTTTTTTTTTTTTTTTTTTTCAAATCTAGTTTTTTTTTTCTTCTTTCAATAGATCTCATCGCGTATTCCAGAAGAGAAATCTTTATGAGGCGGCCCTTTTTTTTTTTTTTTTTTTTTTTTTTTTTTCTCGCTGTCGTACGAGACAGGTTTAGTATTATTTTTCGGCCTACTTAAGTACGCATGTTCGAAATCAAACGGTTTTCTCGGTCGAAAAGTACATGAACCGGACTTATAAATTATAATACTATTTGGTCAGTCGGGATTGCCAAACATGTCAAGTGACCACCTTGGAATGTGGCGGGTGTATGTTGCGAAGGTACTTTGTTTGAGGACCTACTAGCTTTCGCTCGAGGTTTCGCGGCGACCGGTTCGGGAGGCTGGTTGCTGAAGCATTGGTTTATTACCCGTCGCGGCGAGTTTCGGCTTTTGGCTTCGGTTTGGAGATTTCGTTCTGGGAGGATACGGCGAGGGGTTTTAGGGCGGTAGCGGTGGTGCGGAAGCGGCTTTTGCCGGAGTAGCTGTGTTTTTCTTCTCCGGGGGCCGCCTTCGCTTTTAGTCATGCTCGCGTTGTAACTGCTGCGGAGTTCATTTTCTGCGCTTACAACGGCGTCGGGGACTTTCTTGCACCATAGCCAAGGCCATTTCCCCCCTCCTCCGCCGGCGAACTCGACCTTCCAATATTAAACATTACAAAAAATACTTATTTCCAACGGAAGAAAGAACCAACACTCCCATCTTTTACCGCGGCCTCCAGCGCCGCCCTCAACTGCAGCAGCGAATCCTTCGTTTTAAACGAGGAGATTCTATTGACCTTAGAAAAGTTTGCGGTGAGGTGATGATGGATGGCATTTGAAATAAAAAAAGAAGGGGGGGGGGGGGAATTTGCTTTAGTTGACCATTAATTTGCCGAATGTTTTTCCTTCTATTGCTTTTTTTTGTGGTTTCTGGGGGACGTTGAATTAAGCTTATCTCGTTTATCGGTTAGAGCAGGGACCCCCCTTAATTTTCTTCCCGCAGTCTCATCCGGCGAGGATCTCCGATACAAATATACAAGTTCATCGAAAGTACGGTCGACAGCCAGCCCGACGGAAAGGTTAAACTTTGACGCCCCAGTTCTGAGCGCTGCCGGATCGGAGATCGGTGGTTTACAATGGTACGGACTCTCATCGCCGAAAAAGACACGGGCTACTGTTTCCTGCTATTTCGTTTCCGGAAACCGGGGCGGGGCCATCTAATCAGGCCTTATAAACGAGCTACTCAAGTAAATAATTACTTTTAAAATCCCCAGCACCCTAAGCAAGCAAGCTGGAACGAGGATTACACTCCGAAGGCAACTGGAGCATGAGTTATATTATATTAACAGGGAAGATTTGTTTTCGGAAATGGAAAGGCCAGCTAGTGGAATATTGAGCTTAGGTTTTTTTTGAGGGCGTGCTTTGCTAATCGATACCCCCCCTTGTCGCGACTTGCATCATGTCGGTCGTTCGGTAAGGGCTGACAAAGAATCTACGATTATCGGGGGCTGATGGCGGGGAGGGGTAGTAGTATGGGTAGGTAGAATCGCTTTACGCCCCCGCTGTTCTAGAATTTTAGCCGGGGAGTGGTGGAGGGGGCCATGTCATAATAATGTTTTATAAAGCTTTATCTATTGCGGACCCAATAAAAACAAACTCCCGCTTCGATATTTGGGCACCATCTTCAAATATTTAAAATCCCCCCCCCCCCCTTCTCCCTCCTCGACGACTCCTGCCTCCCCTTCCTTCCTCCCTTTGAGAGATATAAAACAGGTCAAATTCGAACTCCAGCTTCATCCGCATCTACCCAAGCCCCCCTCTCCCATACGAAAAAAATCCAAACAACTCACAATCTTCCCCTCTTCGCCCATTGCATGAATCCCCATCCCCTCCTCCGCCCTACCACCGCCCTAAAACACAACCTCGTCAAACCCTCCTCTTCTCCCTCCTCAAAAGAACCCTATCCACAACCCCACCCCCTCCTCAAAATGCGGCACTTCGACGCCATAATCATCGGCTCCGGCCAATCCGGTACCCCTTAGCTTCCGCCCTCGCAAAATCAGGCAAGAAAACAGCCCTCATCGAATCAACCCACATCGGCGGCTGCTGCGTAAACGAAGGCTGCTCCCCACGAAAACCATGATAGCGTCCGGTCGCGTCGCGTACCTCGCCAAACGGTCCTCCGACTACGGCGTCCACTTCCCCGGTCCAGTCACCGTCGACATGAACAAAGTCAAAGAGAGGAAACAAGCAATCGTAGATTCTTCCGCGGCGGTAACGAGAAGAGGACGAAGGACGCGGGTGTGGAGATTATTTACGGCGTCGGGAGCTTTAAAGATGACAAGACGGTGGTTGTTAACGGGGAGGAGTTAGGCGCGGTTATGGTTTTTATCAATGTCGGGGAGAGGCCGTCGAAGCCGAGATTGGATGGGGTGGAGGGTGTGCCGAAGGAGAGGTTATTGGATTCGACGAGTATACAGAACATAACGGAGCTACCGGACATTTACTCGTGCTCGGCGGTGGCTATATAGGGTTGGAGTTCGGACAGCTGTTCCGCCGACTGGGTGCCGATGTTACCATATCCAGCGCGGGAGCAATTACTTCCACGTGAGGATGCGGATGTAGCGGAGTGCATGCTGGAAATACTCCGGCAGGATGGATAACGGTACACTTGAACACCCCGCGACGTCTATTTCCTCCACCGGTGATAGCGTGGAGTTAACAATCTCTACGCCGTCCGGTACGCAAAAAGTAACCGGCTCGCACGTCCTCTCCGCCGCAGGACGAACACCCAACACGGACACGCTAAACCTCTCCGCCGCCGGCATCACCACGAAAAAATCCGGACACATAGAATGCAACGAAACGCTAGAAACGAACATCCCGAACATCTACGTGATGGGCGACGCGAAAGGTCCGCCGGCGTTCACGCATATATCGTACGACGATTACCGCATAATAAAGCAGAACGTAATCGACAAAAACGCCTCCGTCGGAACTTTATCCACTAAAGACCGCATAGTACCGTACGTAGTATACACGGACCCGCAGTTGGACACGTGGGACTACACGAATCCGAAGCGAGAAAGTTAGGCAAGGAGATTAAAGTCGCGAAGATGCCGATGAGTTGGGTTGCCAGAGCGCTCGAGACGGATGAAACGAGGGGATGATGAAGGCGGTCGTGGATGCGCGAACGGGGCAGATTTTAGGTTTCACGTGTCTTGGGTTGGAGGGCGGGAGGTTATGAGTATTGTGCAGACTGCTATGATGGGTGGGTTAAGGTGGGAGAAGCTGAAGGATGCGGTGTGGGCTCATCCGACGCTGGCGGAAGGGTTGAATAATCTGTGGGGGAGTTTGGAGTGAGTGGTCGGAAAGGAAAGGAGATATGGGGGATTGGAGGAAACGGGTGTTTTTTTTTTTTTTTTTTTTTTTTTGATTGCTTAGTGAAAATTGATAGTGGTGGTCTTTGTAATTTATTAACGAAAAGTTCCGAAATATTACTGGAGCCATTGAGGATGAATTTCCAGAGAACTGCTACGTTGATCATGTAAGAAGTCTATAAAACAGAATGGCTTCTCACTGAAGATCCATAAAAGATAGCTATATAAATTGAACAAAGGAATCGTAGAAGCACCCTCCTGTCCGTTGAGAAGAAGGAGAAGACAGCCAGGAGAATTATTTATTTATTTTCTGCACCCTTTCGCCGGCAACTTCTTCTATTATCTCCAAGCATCTTTCGATATAAGCATTCAAGCACCGCCATACAATGCTCGCACATTTCTGACCCAACGATCCATCTTTTCCACCTCTTAATCTCCACTAACCTTCTCAATCAAACTAACAGATCTCAACAAAACCCATACGCAACAACCCATCAACAACCCCTCCACATACCCTCACCAAGCAAACAAACCCCACAATGCCTAACGCCAACCAACCCTCACCGTCCTACTCCCTCGCCGTCTTCTCCTCTACACCTTCGCCGCCCTCCTCGCGCTCTTCAAAACCCTCGACGTCCTGCGCGTCCTCTACACAGTAACCCTCTACGGCCCCCCTCGCGCTCCCGCTCCGTCCGCGTTCCGAAAAACGACTTTTTTACAGCCGTTGTCATCTTCTTATACCTCCCATGTTTACGATGGTCAGCTTGTGTTACATTATCACGGTCACGGAGTTTGTCAGGAAGTACATCGCGGAGGGAGGGAGGATACAACAACAACAACAACAACAAACACTTCTGCACCGACGCAAGGTTCAGGGAGGACGTCGGGGAGATCAAAGAGCAGCTGGAAGATATACAGGCAGGTTTAATAGCGTTACTGCAGCGCGTCGAAGCGAACGAAGTCCGCCTTGCAGCCAACGCGGACGTCCTCGACGACGTAAAGCTTCTCCTACTAGGGATTAAGGGGAGACGGGATACGTCGCGTCGCACTTTACCAGTACGGATAGCCGAGCGAGTTACCCGCGAACGGCGAGGAGGAGGAGGAAGATGAGAGGTTGGGGAAGGAGCAGTTTTGTCGCGGGGAGTAATGTGCCGCTGCTATGGCGGACGAGAGGGTGCGGCCGCGTATTCCGGAACTTGGTGGTAATAGTGCAGTGTTGGGGTATTGGGGGAGGGCGGGGGGTATTCGGTTAGTATGAGTCCCGTGCAGGAAGGGGGGGGGAGATTAGTGAGCTGTCGACTTGTGCGGGGGGGGAGGGGAGGTAAGGAATCCTTTGCTTTATTATTTTTTTTTAGTCTATACCGAAATGGGAATGAGAGTAAAAGAAAAGGAGGATGCTAATGGTAATGGGGAGGTTTTTTTTATAGGGTGATAGTACGATCGGATGGCTACTCGACGATTCGCCGCGCACGTTCACGGACACAGGCACATGGGTACGGAGAGGAATATTAGCATTGATTCTATCGATGGTTCCGCGGATGTGGGTGATGAAAGCTCGATGGGTATGGGTGGGCTTCTTCAGCTGGATAGTTCGGATGTGTACGAAGACGAGAAGGCGTTGTTGGGATGATAATGGAGGAGGAAAGGAGAATATTGGGGGGAAGGATTGGAAGAATGAATGATTATCGCATATCAGACTTCCTACGGAGAAGGGTAGTTGTTATTGTTTTGGCTACGCCGATTTCCGTTAAGCAAAAGGAAACGTAAATAAGAAGTACAAGAAATGGCGAATGCCGACTTTTCTTCAAGAGACGGGTTTATGATATTTTCAGCTCTTCTCGGAGCTTGGGCAAATTACACAGGAAAGTAACAAAAAAAAGTATATCATATATTCAATACTTAAACTACGTCGGTCGCAAAAGGACTTTGTCGCGTTCGCCCGGCGGACGCCATCTAAGCAGCCTGAGTTGATGCCCTTTCCGAAAATTTTGTCCATGTTTATGTAGGAAGCTCTTATTACCGTGAGATCAGCGTTTTTCTCTCGTGTTACGCAAAAAAAAAAAAAATTAAAATAAATAAAAATAAAAAAAATTCTCGCCTTGTAGCCGCTAGCGAAACGGTGAAATATCATCACGGTAGAAACGCGGCACGGCGCTATCATGGAAGCGTTTGCGGCAAGCTTAAGGTTTGTATGTCATTTGCGCGTCACTTTGATCAATCTTAATAAATATCGACCGTCGGCGGTTATTTACTATTTGAAAAAAAAATTAAAAAATTACATCCGACAGCGACATCTAGATAACTAGTTCTATGCAGTCTTTCATATATTATGGATACTTCACATATATTTCTTTACCTTTTTCACGAAGCAAGGTTAGACCTCGAGAAAAGAATCTATTCGTTGTAGACTCGTAGACTCCCATGTGAATACAATTGCTTTTTCGCTTTGAGACTGCATTTGTCATCTCACGGTATAACCCGGACGAATGAGGAAATGTTTACCTGGATATGCCTGTACAAATACACACATGCGGAGGCTTTTTGACAGAAAACCCACGGAGAAATTGCGAATGAACAGGACGATATTTTCAAAATATATTCCATCGTGAGGAACACGGGCATGCTTATTCTCCGGTTCCCTACGGTAGCTTGGGAGCTCTTATAAAGACGAGTGGTATCCTTTTGACGACGCAGGACAAATCCCCTTGGGACTTTGTGAATCTATAGAAACCTTCATTTAGGTCCTTAAACTCGGAGATAAATCAAGTTAAGGAAGTGTTACGATGTCGGACGGCACCAAAGTGGTCGATTCACCTAAAAGTAAGCTTCAAAACTTTTCCGTGCTCCCTATTAAACCCCAGCCGATGTCACGTCGAAGCTCCGCGGAGCTTTCGGAAGTCTCAACTCGCTAACAAAAGACTATCTCTAAACCTCTCGGACAGTATGGGTAACCCTCCTCTCGAACCTCGGTACCTACCCGGCGCCCTGACGCTGGATTTCTCCTTGAAGAAGAGCAAGACGGCGTACCCGTTCGTCGTCCTGTACACCGACGACCTAGAAAAGGAAGCGCTGGATGCGCTAGATAGGAGGAATATACCTAGGCAGCGGATAGAAACGCTGCTACCTACGGATGGGAAAGGAAGCGTGGTTGTGGAGGAGAGGTTTAACAGTACAACTCTTTCCCTCCCCCTCTCTTTCTTTTTTAGGATGGAATTGGTCGATGTTATTAATTTTCCATAGGGAACTGGACCCGCCTCGTCCCCTTCAGCATGACGCAGTACGAGCGCATAGCGCAGCTGGACGCCGACATGCTCGTCTTGCACAACATGGACGAGCTCATGGACGTTCCCATAACCGGCTCCGAAGCCTTCGCCGCCGCGCGCGCCTGCGTCTGCACCCATGAATAAAACCCTCCTATCCATCCGATTGGATCCCTCCAACTTGCGCCTACACCCACCACGCCACAAACCCCACCATGGCAGACCAGAGTGCAACGGCGGTCTCCTGATCATCACACCGAACATGTCAAACTACGAAAAAAGCCGTAGAAGCGATGAAACGATCCGGAGAAGTTATCGACTTATCCGTTCGCGGAGCCAGTCTTTGCTCAGCGATGTTTTTAGGGAAAAGTGGGTGCCGCTGCCGTATGTTTATAACGCGCTGAAGCGCTGAGGAGGTGTCACGAGGATATGTGGAATGACGCGGACGTGAAGAACGTGCATTATATATTGAGTCCGAAGCCGTTGGGCGGATAAGAGGGAGGTGGACGATGATTGCACAGGTGGTGGTTGGCGGCGGACGATGAGAGGCGGGCGATCGAGAAGGGGTTGGGATTGATGATGGGTTCTGAGTTGGGAACGGGGACTGGATATATTTATATTGTATATGTATCTACGAGACAGTCGAAGGTAGATTTACTGAGTGTTTGAGCCTACCCTGATACTAGCTTTTTCAGCAGGAGCGACTGCTGCTAATGACGTTCGACACCGGGAAACTCGGCGTGTGCGCCATGATCCTACTACGTAGAAGAGGAGCAAAACGAGAGGCGTGACGAGCACTATTAGACTTTTCAATACCCGATATAGAGCACCTTGAAGACATGGGAAATTGCCACATTTTTTTTCCTGTTTTTTTTCCTTTTTTTTTTTTGTTATTTTTGTTGTACATAAGGGCCTAGAAGTCTTTTAAGACGATTCAAGTAGATGTGTATACCTTCTATTAAGAAAAAAAAAAAAAAAAAAAAAAAACAGAACACGTTAATTTTTTTTTGTTCGCCTTTGAAGAGCAAAGATGGTTAATCAGCGATCATTCCTTTCATTTGGAAACCAATAGTTGCCGAGCGAGCCTGTTCTCGCATCCTTGTAATAAGACCAATGAACCCCTTGTACAATAGTGAGTTGACAATAAAATCCTTGCAAGGTCCAACGAGCGTTTAGCAAACGAAGCGGCTTTTTCAATTCTCCCTCCCTGAAATAGCAACGCCCGATACCATAGTTCCAGCGATGGAGATAGTAGAGATACGGTGTCTGTCCCATATACTTTCCAATCCAATTCCCTTTCGAGTTCCAAGCACTTCTGGTATCTCGGCATGCTTCGTCTGACTTGAAGCCAAATAAGCGTCCGCAGATCGCTTAAGGCTTTCAAGGTCCATGATGGTTCAGGCCCAGTTTTTCCTCCCTGTCAGCGAGAACACGAAGATGGTATGGGATGACCTGGTTCAGATATGTATTCTCCTCTAAAGTAATACGATCGCTAGGGTGCCCATGAGCAAGTCCTAGTTAATGAACTTCAGAATTGGGTAACATGTCCTTTCTAAGAGCCTACAAACTAAGCCCTGTAACTATCCTTCGCCCGAACACTACTCTTTCTTCTTTGAGGAAAAGAATAATCATGAAATAAATAAAAATAAAAATAAAAAATTTAATGCATAGGAGACGAGATAGGTAGGGCGCTGAGGAGGTTACTCATTCTAACGCATCCTTTTCACTAAGGAGCCGGAGCACAATTTTAGATTTATCATAATCTTTTAGCAGATTTGAGTCTCCAATTCGTTGATACAGGCCTTATAGTACTCTCTGGCTTCATTTGGGCTTCCCCAAGCGATAACAAGATCTGGCTAAGACAATGTAAACTATAAATATTGTATTATTATTTCTTGAGCTGTTGCCAAAGCTTTCAAGAGCCAAGGCACTGCTGTTGTATAGTCAGAAGTGTAATAAAAGTGCTCGCCGATGGAATAGAAATGCATGGAGATACTATTCGATGACGGCATTGCTGTTTTCAACGCTTCAAGATACTCAACTGAGCTTGCACATGGGGAAGGTAAAGTCTTCGCAGATCCCAGCGGTGCTTTTGCCTTGCTTTCACGGGTCGATAAGGCAGCTATTTCGACAGCTATCCGAATGATCACGCTGCTTAGATGTTCATTTTCAACAACTATGTTGTTCCCAATCTCTCGAAAGAGATCATGCACCATACGCTTTCCGGAAGCCTGCGGATCAGACCAGTTGCAGCAAGTGTGTCGATAGCAGCTTCCAGTTCTCAAGTCGAGAGCTCATACGCCGGGCGGCTTATTATAGTCTCCCGGATGTGTACGGGCTGAAGTGCCTGAGACTCGCCGCCCGGTGCGGGCTTCTCGTTGCGAAAGAAACGCTTGAACATCTCCCACCGCGATCTTTTTGACTTTGTTTTGTGGCGACGGTTGCTGCCGTATCTGCTGTTGCGTTTTCGTCGATTAACGTCTAGATCCGAAATTGATGAGGCCCACCTGGCGCCAGCATCGTGCATAGAATTTCTCCGCTCGCATACATACAAAGGATGTAGAAAAGATAGACGAATCCTCGTTGGACTCCTTCGCACTCTCAAGTGAAACTTGGATTATAGCTGTTATAGTGCGCTCGTACGGATTCGCCAAGCCTAGGAAATGCTGCTTCTCTAGCTTCAAGCTTTCGTAGTACTCCACCAGGTTCCACTCTTCCGGCGTGAAGAAATAGTGGCGAGCTGATAAAGTGCTAGCGGGAGGCCGGCCACTTCCCTGGATATCATCTTAGCAACATTTATGTTTTCTTCTGTGTTCTCGAGCTCGGTCTGGTTCAGTATCATTGTGCCGCCTCCCCGTCGTCCATCTGCTCAGTTCCACTACAGCCTTCTTACCGCAAAGCTCCACGGCGAGACTTCGTTCCGGGTAGTGAATAGGATATGGCCGACTCCCTTGAATAGCTGATGGGAGAAAGTCCCTGACGATGCCAATGCTCTCACATTATCGAATATTAAGCAGCCAGCCGGATTGCTATAGAGCCTTGCTTGAAAATGCTGATCTGTTGAGCGCGCTCATCGCACTTTCTTAACCTAAATTTAACGAGATGATGGCAAATCGTTCACAAGGCTTGCGTCCGACGTCGCATTCACGAAAAAGTGTTGTGATACCGTTTGATGCTGTGGCTGATGTGAGCATATTGGATCGCGACCTGCGACTTGCCCATTCCTACCAAACCGAAGATACCTGCGTGTATCAAATTCGATGTAGCATTGACACCTATGTTTTGGCTAAAGTATGAGGACAGAAAGTTGAGCGCCGTACTTCTTCCAGTGGAATTTTGCGTTGCGTCGGGGACCAGGATATTGACGTTGCGGAAGTACCCAGATGCCAGCCGAAGGTGTGGTAGCGATAATTGAAGTTATCTAGTATATTAACTTATTAGCCATGACGGACACACATATACACACACATATTGGGGAAAGTGTTTTTTTCCTCTCTTTTTTTTTAAGAGATTAAGATCTGTTTGCTCTCCCTTGAGACATGCTAGCTTTTGGTTCAGATTGCGGAACTCTAAGGCAACGAATTTTGTTAGTACGATGTATTAGGCTAAGTGAATCTTTACAGGAGATTTACCTGTAGTATTTCTATCAATATCCACGCATACGCAGCTTTGTCGACATTCTCCATTATCCTATTCATATTCCTCATTGCGATCTTGAAGGGCTCGCTGATCGGCCTCATAACGGAAGCGCTCATTTCTTATTTACGAAAAAAGAAAAGAGAGAGAGATGGTTGATTAGTTCTCTGCTTTGAATAAAAAAACTTTCGACGGTAACTCACTGAAGTTGCGTTTCGAGTATAACTCGACAGCCTTTACGCAGAATTCCATTACTTCTTCATAGAAAAGAACGACTTGATCAAGTAGTAGTTTAGTATCTGCACTGTTCAGGGCCTTCAGATACATAGAGAATCGGAATATCGCGAATGCAACAACCTCAATAAGTCACAAAACGTTTCGAAGGAGTCGATATATCTCATCCGATCTAATTGCTTCCTCAATTAAGGTCGATTTTCTTTCTGACTTCAGAGTGAGAACATACTATGGCAAGAAACCTAAGACCTCCCCATATATTGATAGCGGTGTCGGATCTACTCCCGTTAACAGATCTACCACGGAAACAAGCCAAAGTCGAGAGCGTATCACATACTAACTTGCGACAGCGCGTCGCCGACTGCAGCATAACGCTCACGCCGTCTACGAAAAGGCGGCTAAATTTTGATAAAAGCTGTCCGACTTTTCTTCCTCTCAGCCTCGTGCTGTAGAGTCGCATTCTTGAGGTCTTCTACCACGTCGTGAAGCGTAATATCGGCCTGTAGCGACTTGAACTCGTCGTCGGAAAGTCTGTTCTTACGGTTGGAGGATGCCGTATCCCTGGAGGATCTGATTGCCTAGGTCAACAATGGTGGGGTCACTAATTATATTTGTTAACCTTTTTGTCTTGAACCTCCGAAGTCCCCGCCTAACGATTGCAAGACCTTACGCGGTCTTGCTAGGAATGGTAACATCTATTATTTTTTGCAGTGTTACACAAGAAATACTCACCTAGCGACAAGGTTTATGGCAGCCATCGGTCGTGATTTTCATTACGTAGCTAGGACGAGAGAGGTTGTCTTTACGACAGGAGCTGGAGTCTCTGGAGGATCGTGAAGTTTTACTTGTCATGGAGCCGCAATATCTAACCTCCTCATGTCGCGGCCTTCTCTTCGATTGAAGGGAAGGCTGAGTTGTTTCTGTGGCGTTTGACCCTATTCGCACAGCCACAATACCCAGCATATCGTGCATATTGGTTATAGCATAGGAGAAGGAATATTATTATTGTGTTTAATACGACGCTGTTAATCCCTAAGATATAGAAACAATATAACTCCGTATGTTCACGTTTAATGTTTCAAAACGTGTAAATTGCTGCAGAAAACTCGCTGTAAGATGTGTAAAGCCGTTCAGCTATTAATCCTAACATAGGGGCGGGAGGGTATCACGAGAGCTTTGTTATACCCTGTACCCCTGACAATAATGGCTTGTATTTGGAATAAATGTTTTATATTATTTTTCTTTTATATCCGGTCAAACCTCATTAAAAGGAAACATCTCAAAGCGGAGATAAACGAATGTATATGAATACTTTACTGTATTATAGTAATATTATAATAATAATTGTACGATTTCACAAGCTGTCTTGGTGTTTTGAACGATTATAAAAACGCACGGGCGTGTTTCTCTCACGCGCTCAAGGCGGCACCAACAAAAAATAAAACAAAAAAGAAAACCTCACTTTATAGGATTATATGCTAGCTCCTCAAAGTAATTTACCCGCAAAGCTCTCTGCGCAGATGAGGCTTTAACGTTCAAATTGATTAACATGTCTTTTTATAGTCAGTCTCGTTGGAGAAACATGAGTAAAAAAAGTCTAGAGGCATTTATGACCAATCCGAGTTTGCGGTCCCAACGGGTTCGCTAAAACGAGACTCCCGCACATCGGGAAAATATACGGATAATTATCAACCAGGACCCTAAATCTTCATTGAAGGATAATGAAGAATCGCAATTGATATGAAATTTTGATTATGGTAAACCACATTATTGCGAACGCTTGAGTAATATTTCTAGTCTCGATAAGTGGGGGTGATATCGATGCTCATCGACCAATCGTGTTATTTCTCGAATGGATTGGCGAACCGTCGGAAATGTCGGGGAAGCAATTTATAAGACGTCTAGTCTTATGAGAACTTGCCCAGAAGAAAGGCAGTGATCTTCCTTTATTATTAATAATGCCGCGAGAAGCATGATGTTTAAGGTAATCTCAGCGATCGTGACGAGGGAGTGAATGGCCCAACAAGAGAAATTTTACAAAGAGACGAACAGGTAGCGAGAAATAGTCTCCCTAGGTGACCTAAAGGCAGTCATTTAGCATTGCTATCATTGAACGTGCGATGAGGGTTTCACCAAAGTTCTTTTATCCATCAGCAAGACTCGACAGTCAGTTTCAGAATTAAATATCTTTATCTTATTCTAATCCCTCTGACTCGGAGCACGTCCAGGCATTTGGGTGTAAGGCGGAGGACTGGGTTCTGGCACACCCTGTATCGTTCTCATGGGCTTATGTTGGTGTAAAGGTTAAAACAAGGCCTCGGGGCTATAGGCTAAATATAAATTTTTGGAGGCGCGCAGGATTCTCGCGTAATTACTAAAATTTACCACGATGACCGATTGGCTGAGCTAAAACTCAAATCTTTTTTCTCAGCGGGAGGATTTTTCTCGAGATCCTGAAGCCGCCGCTCCTAAGGACGAGCGATTGGTTGCTTGCCAGAAAACGCCCCCCTCGGAGGTTTCCACTAACCTCTGAGCCTAGGGGTACTTCTCGTGATAGCTTCGACCTTGGTGTAACGGAAAATTGTTCTGTCCTCCTACATTGCGCCACTTTCCCGTAGCTGTTTCCAGGAGAGGCGCTCCAGGCTTTTCGCAATTCGCGGTGGCAAGATACCATCCTCAAAAATGGATGTGTACGGCTATGGGAAAGTGGATATAGGATTCAGGTGATGATTGCCAAGGAGCGAAATCCAGGGAAGAGTTCCTAGGTGCTCAAGGCAACTACTTGCTTACCGAAAAGAGGTAAAGGTAACTAGTCACTAAAAGATAAGAGAGAGAAAGAATCTTCTCTATAGATATATTTGTTTCCGCTTTATCAGCTTCTGAGTGGTGGGCTTTCATGGGTTTCAATTTACCTTACCTAACAAGATTCTGAAGAAGGGACAATTCTGAGCGAGCTTATTATTTTGCTCGGGTGACCTTCTTGACCCAGGGTATTCAGCCAAGAGGAGGACCATGGCTGCCTTCCCCAACGAGCTTTTCTCGGTTGCGACACCTTTTAGAAGAGTCTGTCTTGGATTATTTCCAATGCTCTGTAATTTGCGGGGCTTATTCCTTGAGTTGTCTTGGTATATTGTGAAACCCTGCGACTTTGCGTGGTTGCTTATCTTTTTAGTTTGTGGACGATCACCAGTGCGAGAATACGGTCCATAAGTTTTCGAAAAACACAGATAACGCTTGGGGAAATTTGCACTCGGCACTATGATCGCATTTATCCGTCGTAAACGTTTCGTGGTAGCCGATAACTATAACTCATCGGCATTCATCCGGGACGACGCGCGCTTTTTGGTAGCTTTCAGGCAATCGTTGAGCTCCGTCTCGGGGTTATTATGCCTATAAAGATATTTCCATTAGTCAACGGTTCCGATTTGAACAATATCCCGCGCCGACGTCGTGACGCTAGCGCATAAATTTGAAAAATTTTTCAAAAAAAAATTTTTTTAAGCTATTTTTCCTTCCATAGAGAAAAAACCCAAAAGCTCGTCGAGAATGCATCACATGTGCGGGATATGTTTCTCGTCAAGTCTCAGCTCAACAGAATGGAGAGAAACAAGGCGCGAGCGATTATTATGGCAGCCTGGCTGCAATGCGATAACTAGCGAACATGATCCTTTCGCTGTTACCCCGTAACTGTGGAGATTACGTATCATTGTGCATGGCTAAGATTTCTTGACGATCCAAAAGTAGAGGGTAGTGTGAGGGTTGGTGAAACCTTGGCGATGACAGGCAACATGGATGAGCGAGGCCATTGCACACCATTATGGTAAGGAAAGGCTGGTTAATAACACAGGCGGTTTAGAGTCCACCGCTTGACAATCTGCTGGGAGCTTTTGTCAAACGTTGGACGACCTGCTATTCTGGCCCCTGCTCGTAGTAAGACCGCTTTGGGCCGTGGCTCCATTGACTTGGATTCTAGATTTTTTTTTGTTAGCAAACAAATTCTTACATGTGTACAAGGTTCACACCGCCTCCATACATTGGCAAGGTTTTCTAACGATTTATAAAAGGCGCACGATTTCCCACATGTCGACCTTAAGTCATTTCATGCTTTCCCGCTCACGTTTTAAGGTTTCCGAAACTTGGGATTCGAGACCTCGCTGAGCCAATCAATACAAGGAATCGAAAGGCTTACCTCCAAATACTCAGCCAGCCTTGTATCTCGTTCAAGCACAGTCATCCTGTGCAAAATTAATACCGATTAACTGTTTCTAATCGAATTGCAACGACAAACGCGATGACGACTGTTCACCGGCGGGTGGGAGCTCGCCGACGGCTCTGATGGCGGTGAAAGGGACATATTGAGGAACACCAGCGTGTCGATGATATCGACGCTGGCCATAGCCACAGCCTGCACAGGGGTCTTCAGGCAAGACAAATGTATGGATCCCTGCTGATTTTTAGTAAGTGTAGCATTCGCGACTAACATTAAATCTTTGACTACTGTAGTACAATGATTGCGCTCGGAGGTGCCGTGGGAACGGGCCTGATTATAGGAACAGGCTCAGCCTTAATCAAAGCGGGACAGCGCCGGTCTTGATATCATATACCCTTGTTGGTTTCTGGTATATCTCGTAATGTGCGCTCTGGGCGAAATGGCGACTCATTTCCGATGGCTTCTGGGTTCACTGGCTATGCTTCTGTAAGACGCTCGATTTCTGAGTTACACTGTCGATAACAGTGGAACATCTCACTAACATATTCTTTAGCGTTTCTGTGACGAATCTTTAGGCTTTGCTCTAGGTTGGACTTACTGGTTCAAATATATCATCGTAACACCGAATCAGCTCACCGCAGCGGCGCTGGTGATTCAGTTCTGGCTTCCCCGATCCAAAGTAAACCCTGGGTCTGGGTTGCGATCTTCTTGGTCGTCATAGTCTGCATCAACTACTTCGGCATCAAGTTCTTCGGAGAGTTCGAGTTCTGGCTGTCTAGCATTAAGGTTATTGTCATCGTGGGGTTAATCCTTCTCTGCTTCATCTCGCTTTTGGCGGGGGACCAGACCACGATGTTAAAGGATTTCGGTATTGGAAAAGCCTGGCGCCTTTAAAGAGCTTCATGGTACAGGGACTGGGGCGTTTCGTTGCTGTTTGGTCGACAATGGTGACAGCTACGTTTGCGTACCTTGGGACGGAACTAGTCGGTGTAACGGTTGGAGAAGCAGAGAACCCTCGACGAAATATTCCCAGGGCTATCAAACTCACCTTCTTCCGTATCCTGTTCTTTTACGTCCTCGCTGTCTTGCTTCTGGGCATGAATGTTGCGTATGACGACAAGAACCTAAAGAAGGCTTCCAAGTCAGGAACGTCTGCCAACGCTTCCCTTTCGTTGTGGCTATTATCTCCGCCGTATCAAGGTCCTGCCACAAATCATGAACGCTGCGATCCTCCTCTTCGTCTTTCCGCGTCAAATTCTGATCTGTATATCGCCTCACGTACGATTTATGGTCTTGCTGCCGAAGGAAAGGCTCCAGCGTTTTTAGCCAGGACTGACAAGCGCGGTGTGCCAATCTATGCCTTGGCTTAGTTCGCTTTTCGGGTGCCTGGCATTCATGAACGTTGGTACATCTTCACAGACCGTTTTCGGATACTTTGTGAATCTCGTCAGCATTTTGGGTCTCCTTACCTGGATCTCGATCCTCGTTACTCATATAGCCTTCGTACGCGCCCGTCGTGCACAGGGTCTCGCGGACAGTGACATGTGTACACCGCCCGTTCGGCATGTGGGCTCCGTTGGTGCTCTGATCTTCTGTTGCATTATTGCTCTTACGAAGAACTTTGAAGTCTTCATCGGAAAATTTGACTACAGAACTTCATAACGGGATATTTGGGGATACCATATACTTGATCTTAATATTTGGTCATAAATATTCACACGTTCGAAGGGTATCAAGCAATAGATGTGGACTTATTCTCTGGCAAGGCTGAGATTGACAGGGAGGAAGAAAGGTTCCTCGAACAACAAGAAAGAAGAAGACAAGAAGGCAACTTCGGCAAGAGGGAGAAGTTCTACAACAGATACATCAGTTGGCTTTTCTAAAAAGAAGGTCTGCGAGGTGGCTTTCATCCATTCATTTGTGCCCTGTCTGCCTGGTAGCCTCTGGATCTTTCTTATTTTTGTGTTTTATTTTATGGCTCTCTTCTTTTGTTAATGTTTTCAAATCTGTATCTTTATAATGTACCATCAATATGAGTTCCAATGACAAAGTTGAATATCCTCATGATTCACACTTGTTGGCGATATGAAAAGCACTTCTACGGTCATGATATACAATACCACATCCTTCTTTCTTCTCCACGCTCTACCATGTCCAATATGTCAAAATCGCCGTAATATTACATATCAAATCCCCCCCCGGGTCCTCTCGCGGTTTTGAAACATCGTTAAGCCACTGAAATAGTCCCTAATGCTTTTGGTTGGTCCTCCAAGCCCGGCTCAGTTCTAAACAATCGAATGATTAATCACATCAATAAGAGACGTGGCAGGCACTCCAAGCCAATCATGCTTGACGGAATGCACGCGCTGTATGTTCATATCCGACTTCCCCAAGCAATACTTATGTCTACTTCTCGATCTATTTCATTTCCATTTTTATTTTCCACTTTGGGACAGAGGACTTTCTGATAGAATAAACTTTGTGGATTACAGACAGTCTGTTGGAGGAGCCTTGGGCCTTGCGGGCCACCGAGGACTGTTTTCATGCTCCCAGAGGTGTTATTTCCCGAAGTCAGTCTGTGGGATACCTCTACATTTGCGTTCAGAGCGGATGCCGAGTCATGGCCCATGCTCTATTGAATAGCATGGTCTTCCCGGCTTGTCCATGACTCTATCAAATGGACTAAATTATAGAACGATCTTTGAAGCATTTGCTCTAGTTTGCTCTAGCGGTTCCCAAGAATAATGTATCTTGCTCTATAGAAATTAGCTCTCACTGGTCCGCGGAGGGTATTTAGCAAAGACGCATCAAACCTTGACTAGAAGGATTCTCATTTATACACCACACCTTTCTTCTAGTCAGTACTTCACTAGAGTTATCAATCTAGTTCTCGTCGAATCATGATCGGCGAGTCGTCTGAGCACTAAGGCTCCCATCGGCGAGGGTTGACGGGCCAATAGCGCGTTCCAAAGTACTGCGCAAGCTGGCATGTCCTCTCTTTCGGATAGCTCCGCAAGACCTGTTTAACCAAGTCAACCCTTGAGAATGCATGAGCGACTTTCCTTCCCTGCTGCTTGGTTTTTAAGAATATACGGTCCGACAAGCCAATCATGATTCGAGTTTGTATAACATTTGCCCCCACTTCTAAAGATATGATGATCATGCGTCCGCATACCGCGATTACCACCTTCGCCATTTCTCTTCCATGCATGTTGTCATTTTGAGTTTATATCATTCATTTTACTGTTTCTCATATGCAATGAATGTGTTCGTCAGCCAATAGTCATCTTAGAAGTATTGACTTCCTGCATTTGGAAAATTGGGACTCCGTATTTTCCTGAACGATAACTAAAATTAGGAGACGTCGTGGGGTGCATCATGAATGATACGTCTTTTTTTTTTTTTTTTTTTTTTAATTCTCTTCTGCTATAGTTTTGCTCTGTCCATTGTATGTCTCTCGGCGTCTAAGTGTCTTACTCTCACTCGTACTTGTAGTGTATCGTAATGTACACCCCTTTTCGTGGGTGTTCGAATCCATGATCATTTCTCCTAGAGGTATTTCTTTTCTCCTGCCTTCTTTGTTTTCAGAATATTATTCCATAGTCTGTCGGCGTTCTCTAGTGACCTTTTAAAAGAAATGGTTTTCATCGTCATCTCGGCTTTGTAGTTTGTGGGTACCGCACTGGCATCAGCCCCACCTACAGGTTTCTTGTCTTAATTTCCTACGCGAATGGGAACAAATTAACAAAAATGGACATATCAGGCATCCGTTTATCGTCTCGTCTCGGCTCGCTCATTCTAGAAGTCGTAAACAAATTCCATGCGTGTTTCGTTTAGTTCTTCTTTTCCTTTGTTTTTGCAAAAAGTCTCAAGCTGATCCATCGAACCAGGAGTCCTGAGAAACATCGGAAGCTTACCCTTGCCGATGAGTCTGTCAAAATAAGAATGATATCGCAAAATTTGTTAAAATTTCGATCTGCGAGTACTTGAACACTTTATCTACCTCTAAGGACGCTCATTATAGCGTTATAATTCCAATTATAGCTTTATTGGATCTATTAGATTCAAGGCATCTAAGGGTAGAACCTTAGCTGCTACTGGCTATTACCTCTCCTCAATGAGACAGCCAGCCAATCCGGGGGCGATATATCGATATATCTCTCATTTACGACTCCAGAAAGCTAAATTTCTTCTATTCAACCGCAGTCCAGCCCTGAAGAGATTCTTCAACAATAGTAAAGACCAGCTTTCCAACCAGTAAGCGTAGGTCCGACTCCCAGAAGTAGAAAAATAGGGGGTTCTTGCTTTGAGCCGCAAAGTTATCAGCGAGCCACAAAAACTAGAAACCCACATAAAGGAGCAAGCTATGGTGGTGACGAATTGGGTCGTCGTATCCCCTCCAAGGCGTCAATTGGCCATTGCTGCCTCATATTCATTATCGGTAGTGCCATTCAATAGAAATATTCTCGCCGCGAGCATACCCATGGTTCTGTGCCACTATGGTGCCCGGGAGTTCGTGGTGTTGGAATTCAGTCCCTCAGAAATTCGGCCACCGCCTAAACTTGCGCCAGAAGCTCTCTTTTATTTTGCAAGAAACTATATTAACAAAGAAGCACGGGCGCTACGAAGCATACCGGTAATCTACATGTCTTGCTTCCTTTTTTGCTCACATCTACGGCTGGAGATGCATCAATTACTAATTATGTCGCTTCTGGCATCATCATTTGATATCTCGTATCTCCTAGGTTTTTCTGTCGTTTTCTTTTCAAGCGTCAATTTGGGTCAATCTGGGCCAATGATGCTTGCAAAATCATTCAGCTGCGAAGGAATATCCGGACGCCCGAGTGGAGTCGTTGCTATTACAGCAAGACAGCCCGAGCCCGATATCTCCATGATGGCCGTATGTTTACGCTTTGTTGCGGCAGGTTGAGGCTCTTATGAGCATAGCCATCACTAGCGGCAAGTCATCTGCAGCTTTAACCATGGACGTGGGGTGTGCTGTCCTACATGTGATGATGGAATTGAAGGCTCTGGAGCCGCTATTAACGTAATTAACGGTGATTTCCTCCAACTACGATACACGGAATCTGTCCGTCGTTTAAGCTTAGCGGAAACAAAAATCGCATTCTGAGTTGTACAACGGAAGTTTTGCAGTTGCGCAGCACACAAAAAAGCTGCTCGGCGTCCGCGGGCAAAGATTAGGCAAGGATCATACTTGGGCCGGCCTTCTGCACGTCTTGCACGTATGTGTGACAATTCAATCTGTAACTTCGCCTCGCCCTAAGTGGGTCAAGAATCGAATCTTTGGATTCAGAAAAGATAAAACGGTCGTTTGAAAGAGCCGCAACAACCCGAGCCACATTAGGCTCTATCTTTTGCTTTTCGAATCGGAGCTGAAAAAACTGGTGCTAATGCACGATTTGCAGGAAAACACGCCGCACTATACCCATTCAGACTCGTAGCCAGCCAACCAGAGCGCAGTCCACCTAGCCTATTCTTATTTAGGGCGCCCATCTTTGCTTCAAGTGAGAAGAAAAAGACTTGTTGAATGGAAAAATACATCAATTAAGGCTTTCAGCCTCATTCATGGCTAAGGAGATATTTTATTCAACACCAAGTATCTGTATCGTCTCCTCCGTCGAGACGGGTAGGCTGAAAATCGAAACTTGCGAAAGGAAACTTTAGACGCGCTAGAAGTATCATAATGACGATTTGGCATTTATTTTAGAAGTCATGTTTTCGAAAAGGGGTGAAGATGTGACGGTGATACATCTGGGTGGGGGTTGGTCTAGAATTGCGAGTTGATCACCACATCCGGCGTATTCTCGAGGCAGAGGGTCCTCGATCCAGATCTCTGATATGGCAAACTGAACCCATTGATCAATTGATGGCGTTCTTTGGAATTTTGGATATTTTTTTTTTATTTCTTTCTTGGATTTTTCAGAAAAAAAAAAAAAAAAAAAAGAGCGCCTGTAAGCCCACGAGTCCCTAGAATAATGCAATAGCAGCCAATAATCACGATTCGTCTCTAGCGGGTTCAAGGATGCAGAAAAAAATATTTTTTTCCTTTTTTTTTTTTTTTGAAAGAAAAAGATGGGTTAGGCATTCTAAATAGAGGTGGTACTAAGATCCGTAAATGAAATTCACTCTAAAGATCTTGGTTTTCTCGAAACGTGGCTTTCTTCATCGGCAGTCATGCATCCCTTCTTGTCAATAGATGAGATCTTTGGTACCGGGGATTTTGGGGTCACACCAATGTCACTAGTTTATCCGTCGAGACCGAGCGCAAGGTACCTGTATTGTATTGAGTATCCACTGAGAGAAATGTTTAAAATGAGAGTGAATTCGGGACGGGGTTTTTAAACCTATTTGGGCAGAATAGATCCAAGATTTACGATATCGTCCATCGATTCTGATAAGTAGCCTCAGGTTTAGATCGTAGGGGAGGGGAAGCCTTTTTTTTTTTTGTAAAAATCATTTTGCCATTGAGATACTTCGAAGTATATTATTCATTGTGGTTGACCAAGATAATGTGTTGGCTGTAGTCAACAGCCTCCACGATAGCCCCATCTAGCATCGGTTCTACCGGCCCGTTCACACGCTTCTTCTGGTGTCCCTCTAAACGCGAGGAAAAGCCGTTTCGAATTCAAATTTAAAACACTAACGAATCGTCGTAAACATGGCACAACACTATTGTTCTCGGCAGTTCCGGCAGCTTCCTTATGGCGTTTTTTTTTTTTTTTCTCCAACGTTTTACTACTAGACGAGAGTCATAGTCTTCTTATCTCATCGCCTACGCTTGCGTACTTTGCTAAGTAAAGTAATCTTTTTTTGAAATGAAAACAACCCTTGTCTAACGAATCATCGGTGGTTGGTAATAAGTTTAACAATGAGTTATTCATCTTTGCTAAATAGATTTTTCTCGCGTGGAAAGATGGCGGTGCTCGCGCCCGCGTAAGTTTTTGCACTAGTCTTAAGCGATGCCTCAAACAGACGAAAAAAAATTCGTTAATGTACCAGCCTGCAAGAAATCCTGAGAAATCCTATCCAACAGAGCAATGCTTACAACAAGGCAAAATAAATTACTCTTTAAATTTCGTTGCCATAAGCTAGATGATTAGTGCGACGGTTTATTGCCCGTTACGTAGCTATCGATAAAGCGGATCGAGACAGAGTTTTTTGTACCTTATTCAAAGGTACTTAATGTGACTTGTCTGAACCGATACTAAGGCCGTGCAGTAACGCACAAGTCCGCTTGGGACTTTAACATACATGACCCCCTATGAGGCCTATAGTAGTCAAGCGTTAATTTATAACAATTTATTCCTGGTTATTTCGTTCGGCGAAGGCATTTACTGTGTGGAAGTAACATCCTGGTAAATTTTTATTACTTATTTTACCTCGGGGGATCACAAAAATCCCATTAACCAATGTTTCTGCGGCCTAAGAAGCGTGCTCTCGACACTGAGAAATCCTCTGGCACGCGAAAGGCGTGGACGACAGATCCTATAAGCCCAGCCTTGCTTTTTCCACCCTCTTTTTTCTGAATAGCTAGCAGAAGACTGTTCTGATTTTGTGTATATGTTTTATAAAACGCATTTCTCATTCTCTCTCCACCTTTCTTTTCTTTTTTCCATGGCCTTATATATTTATCATTTCTTTTCTTTTTTTAAATTTTCAATTAATTTATCTTCTTTTTTAAAATATCATATTATTAAATATTTTTTATACATTTATTTTTTATTTTATTAGTTGGAGGAAAAAAGAAAAATCATTAAAATTATTAGCGTAGGGTAGGTAGGACTTGCAACGAAAAAAAGGGAAAAAGAAAGAAAAAAAGAGCCAGAGCGAACAGACAGGAAAAAAAAAGAAAAGAAGAAAACAGCAAGCTCCGCGATGAGCAACATTGGGTATGTTCTTTCGAAAACCGTGATATGCAAAAATCCCTTTTACCGAATCTGTTATTTCCTGCAGAGGAAACTAAGCTAGTATGAGATCAAGGAAGTTCAAAACCGAGTTATATAAACCCTTCATGATATCCTAGGACAGGATATCTATCAACTCACATCAAAATCAAACAATTCGCCCAAGTCTAGCTAAGCTATCAACTGATCGCCTCTCAACGTCTCGCCTCCTCTTCGACACTAATCGTCTCCACTTTCTCCTGTTCTTTATAAATTCGCCACCACCCCTCTCCATCAAGTCCTCAAGTTCTTCAAGTCTCCCGCCATACTCTACTTATAGCAAAAAGCGGCTTCACTAAATTCTTCCCTTTCTTCTAATTCGGTCCTACCTCACTTGATCAACAATGGCTAAGAAGTGGTACTGCTGCAAATGTGGAGACGGTCCTCTCAACTCGAGATCGTGGTTGCTTGCCCAAACTGTGGGCATATGAAAGATTCATCCTGCCTGAAAGAGATTGGAAGCTCCTCAATCCATTTCTGTCGCTGGTCTTCAAGTCGACGACGATAGAACCTACTGTTGCACGGGGCATGTGCCAGTAATTCGATGTAAGTTCAGAGAATTCGTTCACCGATATTATTTTCTAGAGGGTAAATCTCTCGGAGTGATTAGCATGAAGGCCTAATTTCTAACATGCTCACTTTACCAAAACAATTAGTTCCGGTATGCAATTTGACCGCTCTTAAATCGAAGCCATCGGGCACAGACGTGTCGACGAAAGCGCATATGCGAGTCCTACAAGCGACGAGTCACCGTTGATTCATTACTTATATGCTTGCGCAATCGACTTCAATATCATGATCAATTTCAAGACACGGTTACTATAACATCTTCAGCTAAGATCCTTGGACACCCGATTCGGCTTTCTTCGGCAAATACACAATCGTCTCCTATAGACTTTCTTCCTTTAGACTATCTCTTCCATACCTACTTTATCCATTTTTCAAACTACTGGCGCGGTTTTCTCTTCTCCTAGACTCTTAGAGGGATGGTGGCTTCGCAGCCAAAAGCACAAAAACTATTAAGGCAATTCAAAAGTTGGAAGTTCAGTTTTCCTGGTGGCTCTCTGGTTTCTTTCGTGGAGGACATTTAGAACCCCTTTCCCTGCTCCTAAGTGTTATCCATGCTTCTCATTCATGTGTTACTCTTATTCTCCCTTTTCTAGGAACTTCTCTCAAGTTTTTTTTTTCTTTTTCCTTTCTCTTTTACCTTCTACATTTTCTATTACGGCGTATTTCCCCCCATTCAGTGTTCACCGTTTTTGCTTTTCGTGATTTCAAGACTTTTCTTTAGCTTTATTTTACTTGTTCCCTTCTTTCTGCTTTCTCCTTTCTTTTTCTTATAAAATCATTCACCGTATTAGGGACCGGGTTTGCATTTATGTACTTCATGATATAACGGTTCTGGGTTATCATGACTTGCAACGGGTTTTAGATAAGGCGCTTTAGATTGCGTCCGGCGTTTTTCCCTTTCCTTTCTTATCTTCTCTGATTGCCTATGTTCTGGATTCTTGTTAGCGGTACTTCTTTTTCAGTTTGACATTTATTTGCCCATTTCTGCTTGTTCCTCTTCTTTTCTTATCATTTCTATCCTTCTCGAAGGATCAAGGTCTTTGTATTTTCCATTCGTTCCACTCCTCGTGGCCCTTTTCTTCTGTCTCTCCCAATTTGGGCGTAGGATTTTTCTCTATAACCATTTACCAAGCAATGAACACATTAGAATAACACTCATGATCATTGACCCCGCCGCCGTGAAACTATTACTGAGAATGTCTCGGAATCTTCGCTTCTCGTCCGTTCATTCGGCCAGTTGGGCAATCCTTTTGAGCGACAATGAGCGATTGTTCAGGCCTCCTCAATGATCTCTATGGCTTCTATTCATTAGAATGTCTCATTATATTAATTACCAATTAGAGCTCAGTATCCTGATTACTATTGGAAGGCTTGAAATATTCATCCAGTAAAAAAAAGGCGAAGGTGACTGCGGGGTAATGCTAATATTGGTGTTTACACTGTGAACCTGTTCGTTTCTTTCTGAACTTTGGAGAAGGCTCGAAGGAAGGCATAGGAGAAGGCAGCATGCAACTGACTGTTCACGGGAGGTGACACGGACGCTCTATGGGAAGTCTGTAGTTAGATTTACTTGAAAGCGATATTTAGTTTTCTTTTTTTTTTTTTTTTTTTTTTTAAATTAATTTGTACAAGGCTATGTATGGCGAAGGCTGCTCTAAGCACCCGATCCATGGCCAGGCAAAAATCCGAGACAAAACATGGCTGTTAAACCCTATACCTCTATGCCTACTTTCCTCGGTAAAATTGCGATTATTCGAGCTTTCGGGAAAGACCGTGAGCTTTTTTTTTTTTTTTTTTTTTACGAAAAACAGGCTAACTACCCGGCGAAAGGAATTATAAGGAAATCGCAGTCCTTTGCAAGAAAGCATACAAATATCCCTGTAAGATTCTGCAAAATAAAGAATGATCAGTACTTACTAGTATAAAGAGTAATTTTAAAAAAAACTTTTTTTAAAATAGAAGAAGATCGAAGGTTCGACGTATCAGCGTTCTCAAGTTGACACTTCCGAAGCGGCTTCTCTGAGTTATTTAATCCTCCCAAATGCTAACAAATTTTAACGTAACTTCACCATCAGATAAGAAAACGGAGGAGTCAAAATATCACTTTCTAATTATGACACTTACGTGTGCATATTACTCGCTCGTTTTGACGTGGGGAATACAAAAAGACACAGTCAATGGAGCAATTCCTGGCAACGTGGCACGATTGTTGGATTTCGAATCCTGGTTGGCAAGAAACAGACCGTTTAAGCTAGCGGCCAGCCCCATATGCACCGACGCGCTCCCCTAAAATAGCAGTTTACCCATTTGCCGGCATGCCAGTCAATCACCCGCAAAAACGAAACACCAAACACCTTACGACATGTAGTCGAGAGCTTAAGCCACGATTCTTCTTTTAAACTCAAAAATGAAAGCGCATGAATCCGTCAAAATAACCCGCGAAGCGTTTCATTTTTTTCTCTCGTTACTATCCGCGAGGCTAAGCGTGTTCTCCTTTACCTCGCCAACGTAATCGGCTTAGACCTCACTGTCACTGTCCATAATAGTACTGACTCATAAGATCTGCAGTAAACGTTGGAAAGGCGCGGAGAAAAGTACCTTTTTCCTTCTTAGTTTACTGTAGGACAAAAAGGGTTGAACTGTTGGTACCGAGCGAGATAGGAACGGTTTCTATCGCATCCCGGGGTTCGCAAATCGGGTCGCAAGAGAAAAAAAAGCTACAACGTACCAGTGAAAGATATATCTACTGTATCAAATAGAACGAGCATGAATGAGAAAGGTCGCAAAAAAAAGGGGGGGGGGGGGGAAGAGCACTTCTAGACCTACGTGTCTTAGGTCGAAATTTTATTTTATATTTTTACACCAAGAAATCCGGGGATTTAGCAAAAATTTTCTTTCGTTTCGGTCGGTATATAACAACGAGAAAATTTCTTTATTAAGTTCTCGTTAGCGTCTAGCGTATTCGGAAACACCTACCTATAAGAATGGTCGGAACTTGCGAAAAAGCTGAGAGGCTGATCTTTTTAAAAGAAAAATTTGTCCATCAGGGAGAGTTGAGGCGTGCACGCGATTTACATTTATCCGGTCGTATTCGTTTCAGGCTTCCATTGGCACCTTCTATAGATACTTTAGGAGAATAAGGGGGATTTTGTTCCGATATAGTATGGCTTGGTATATATATTCGCAATATTGAATTGATGTATCTTAGCGGTAAGAAATAGATGTCTCGTTAAATGAAGTAATGATGGTGCTTCGTTCTGTCTTTCTTTCCTTTCTTTTACTCCGAATTTGCCAGGGTCTATAGCAAATTTGCATCAGAGGGACAATTTCGGTGAATACAATGAAGTAAATAGAAATAAAATTGGATTGTTGGGGGCCTTTCCGATCCCTCCATAGAGAAGCTATAGGTGATATCTTCTTTTGCGTCAGGAAATTGTGTTGGAGCAAATGAAACCCATCATAGTTAAGTTTCTCGGACGCTGCGTGGGATTCAAACCACAAGGCACTAAGAATCGTAGACCTTACTGTAAAGTATCTGGAATCTTAGTGAAGATGATCACTCAGGTATACGGCCAGTATAGCTAGCCAGGCTTAGAAATACACAGAAAGGATGTCTGTTTCCAGTAGATGGCAGCCACGGATATAATGGAAACCACGAGAGAGCCTCTTTTTCCCTCCTTATTATTAAACTTCTATGCTTCTGCTTTTTCCTTTACGCTTCTCTTTAGCAAATTCCTCCGTGTTTATGACCATTAAAGTACTGATTGTACCGAAAGGATAGACACGACAAACATCCGCTCTCTCCATGATGAAGAGCCTACGAAGAAGCTTGAGACTCTATCCGGACTATCTTCTACTAATATGACCGGTTGTTCTGCCAGTTTGTCAACTTTTTGCTCTATCAATGGTGATCTTTCATCGAAAGCGAAGCTTGTTCCTTCTTCATTCCTACCCTCTAGCACGACGAACGAAACATCGTCGTTTCGTCACCTTCTTGTACGCTCTCAATCACCCCGTCCTCGCTTTTATCACCCTTACAATCAGTCAAGATGGAGAGGTGATGGTGACGTTAACGAGATTTCTAACGTTATTGACAGTTGTTTGATTTCCCTTTGCGCTAAACATCTTAGAGCGTCCGACAGACCGCTATATCCGACCGTAAAAAGTGCAAGTCCGGCGGAATAGCCCAGTTTCCCCTCTACCGGCCCAAGGATCGTTAATCCCACACCGCTTATTATGCCAGGAAATATCATCAATATGCCATTTTTATGCTTCTGGCAAATTTTACCGTCAGGGTTTTTATTCTCTTTATTCTCCGAGCGAATGTCAGGATGAAGAGTATCGTGATTAGTGTTACAAAAGAGACAGCGTCTTCGAAGGCTGAAAACAAATTCGCATCTGCAAGCGTCCATCCAAATTCATAGCTTCGGTACTGCGGGAGGACACTACGAATACTCGCGTAAGGGCAGTACGACAGGTATGTGGCCATGCATTGGCGCGAGAAGTTGTTCCGAAAGAAGAGATCGTATGCCATACCGCAGGTTTCGTGGATCTCTCTTGTCACCGAAGAGAAAAAAGAATGAAGGGATAAACATGAGTCGGAGGTAAGTTCATCATAGGACTTTAACTTGTTCCGTGGATAAAAGGCGATGAAGATTATAGATTGAAAGTCTCATGATAGGTTCCTTTAACTCAGTGTAATGGCGAGTCTTGAATCTTGTACGCTGATGCGGTGATATCTAGCGTGGACATCATAGGAGACTTCCCTGACACCGTCTTTCTTGCGGTCGGAAAGAAAATAGCATGAAAAGCGGACAGGAACATCAGAACCACGCCTACGATTATGGTCTTCCACGCACCGCCCTCGTTTATCATAAGTATTGATGAAAGAACGGTTCCGATACCACGCGTCGAGTACAAGCAGGCGGAGATGTTGACGAAGTATTTTCCCTGATGGAAAAAATTTGATAGGTCTCAATTGTCATCAAGAACCCCCCCCAAAAAAAAAAAAAAAAAAAAAAAACACAAATAAAAAAGAAAACACAGCTTTGGATCCACCAAAATGTTCAAGATTAAGACTTTCAGTACTTATAAGTTCTCAATTTTAATGTTCTCCGCGATGCAGGTATATGGCAGTGCTTGACGCGATCCCGAGCCGCCGCCTATGAAATCGCAAAGACTCATCAGGACTGTCCACTGAGGTCGAAAGTGTTTTCGAAGTAGACTTCGAGAACGTTAGTCCATTTTACCCCTCTAAGAACACTAATAGCACCAAGCCCACCGGAATAATACCTGAAAATTACGATAAAATAAATCACCCCAATGACTGATCCCATGGTCGACAATGTTACTACAGTTTTCTGTCCAACTTTGAGGAAGAGCCTTTGCCATGTAATACAGCAAACAATCCTATTACTTTTGAAAAGTGCAACAGTAATTAGATCTGTCCCTGATCAGAATATCCCCAATTTCATTGGAAGAATGATGGTATTGACGTACTCACCAGGTATTGATTGCAGAAGATCCAGTATTGCCCTCAATGTCGCCAACTCCGTTTGAATCCCTCGTAACTTACACATATGCTCCGGTATTTTCTCTTGTGAATACCCGCGCTTGCTCTGCGCTACAGACGCAAGCACGAGGCTATCCAGGGTATCCAGCGATGGTGCATGGCTGTCGTAATATGACTTGCATAGGGATTGCTCCACAACGTGCATGCAAGACGCACGGTATACTGAACATCCCGCCAGCCACGAGGAAAGAATCAATACTGGTGCCCCAACGCGATGCTATACGCTAGCTATCTTTTATGCTGCCGGAGAACAAGATTGGAAAGAATTGAACCAAATGGATCGCAAGCCTTTCGGGCATTACGGAGGATTTTTTATATATATAACCAATGAAAGATTTTTAATATCCTTGCTCAGTATCATTCAAAGGAATAAGCTCGTAGGTATTCCTAACTCCAGCTCAGCGGACTCGGAGGATTATATGAAGCTATCTCCGGATCCATTTTCCTTCGATGAGATCACCGATCATTCAACAATACCCTCTTGATTCCTACAATATCCCGAGCAAGAGATACAAATTTGATATTTTCTTTTAGAGTGCTATTTATGTTTATTTATTATCTGATTACAATACAATGAAGTTGAGTTTTCATTACCTTGTCTCCCGATTCACGCTGACAACAAACGCTTCACCAGACCGTCACCGTCTCGCCGAAGAAAACTATTGCAGAGCTCATGAGCCCTGAGCACCCTCAGTTTCAACCCCTTCAGTTTTGAGGCTCTTCTTCATTCTTGGTGATGTTAGTCACAAGGCTTTACAAAAGGTTCCTTATACAAGGCTCACGAGGCACAGCGCTGGCGGATGTGCTGAAAGTACTTTAATGCACGACCCCGGATTATATTATTGGCTGATCTCCCGATAATACGAGGGCAGTGCTCGGCTATTCCCGCTTTCCCGGAGCCGCATTCTGTCTCGGTAATCCTCGCGGGACGTGTTTTGAGGGAGAGGATTGTCACTGTCTCAGGCGATAGCAGATATCTACCGTTATCGATCCGAGTCACGACACGAAGATGAGCGATGAGACTATCACCACTCTTAAAAATAGTTGAGGATATAGTCCTAAGTGCCACAGAAATACTTTGTCTTTATGGTATGAGTTTCTAAATTCCAGGATTTTTAGACTGTCCCAATGCGAATGACTAATAGTTACAATCTATATAATACAGGTTTTTAACAATTTTAGCTTATAGGTACAAAAGAGTACATGTGCAGGAAACCGGGTGGTGAATTTAGTGACGACTAAATCTCCGAAGTCGAGAATCGTAAGAAAGCTTTGCGCTGCCCAGTTCCAACCATATCCTAACGCTGCCAAGATAATTTAGCAGTTGGTGACCCTATAGAACAAAGTTGTGATCATTAGTCGGTGTATCAAAAACATAAATAATAATGGCCAGAAAAAAAAATGAGTGAAAGTCTTTCATACTGGTAGGCCTTGACAAATTGACCGGCGGGCTTGCTCCAGTCCGGGCAAGAAATACCGATTTGCTGTCCGTTGCAGCCAGCGTCGTTGTACATGCGAACGCAGCATGATTCCCAGGTTCCGCGATCCAGCTGAAGAAAGTGCCTGGCTGCATGTCAATAACTTTGCAACCTTGGTCCTGACCGGACCTTTGGTCGACGTTTTCGCCCCATTGGAAAGTCCAAGCAGAGGCGAGAACGGGGAGAGCAGCGAGAACAACGGCAGTCTTCATTGTGAATGAGAGAAGATTCGGATAGGAGGATGTGGTTGGGATAGAGTAGTAATCGAGCTCGGGTATGTGATGTTTAACAGCTGATTGCAATTGATGATGTGGAGCAGGATGCAGAAGAGGAATCATGAGTAGATTTATATAGACACATCTCCTTGCTAACTCACAGCGATTAACTCAGAGCGATACAATCAGGAGGACCGTGAACCGACGAGCCAGATGTCATTGCGGCGATGTATCGCGCAACTCCGACGAACAACCAGTCTTAGATATCAAACACGCGCTTCAATGGAAGAATACTCATTGAATATTCTATAGCCAGTGCGGAATTGCTCCGATGCTGTTGTAGTGTTCTTTGGCTAGAAGATGGAAATCTTCACGCTTTGTCGCCCTTTGGCGGCATATAGGCAAAGCATCGAGAGAAAAGAACCCTGTCATTCGCGTCGTTTTGCTTCATGAGGCAGTAGGAGAAATATAAGCCCTAAGTCGAGAAAAGTTTATTTGGCAAGTCTGGCGACAATTAGCCTGGGGAAACCTTGCCCTGGCCGGGTTGTTTTTTGGTTGAGCTCTCTGCGTACCATGGCTGCGTAAAGTTTGCCATCTGGTTAAAGTTTTAAAAATCTCGCTTAATCTTCTTAGGAGTTGCTATATACGAAAAGAATAAAACGGCCCGGCCTTGCAGCTTCAGGGCCGTTGAAACTAGGGTAAACCGATACTAAGAAGGTTATCCCTAGGGAAACTCCCATTCTTACGATAGTACGCCCAAGGAATTTCATGGGTTCAGGCGCAAAAATTTCTTTGGATATTCGTTGATTTTGCCTCCATATGTTGGACAGGGTGAGCAATTCCTACATCGTGAACCGCGGCATAATATGAAAACGACGAGCCCATACAGTTCGAAATACCAAAATAAACTACAAAACCGCCAAGAAAAATGTCCTATAAACAAAGTATTTGTCCGGGAAATTCTTTCTCTATTTTTATTATGAGCTTAACTCAACCATTAAAGTAAGCAATATTAGATTATTCTATCATGGGGAAGCCGAATAAAAGTTTTTCAGATTGTATATGCGACATTCCTATTTTCTCCTGTTTTTAAGTTTTTGCAAAAATTACAAATACAAATTCTAGAAAAAACTTCGCTTTTTATGTAGTTATTGATCCTAGTACAACTCTTTTTTTTTTTTAAAAGGATTTCTATAATTAGGAAGTATTTTACTAAACCTGATTAGGTTAATCTTTGCAAAAGAAATAATAAATAAATTAAAGGTATTGAATTTCTTGTGAAGTAGCAGAGAAATCCTGGATGAGTTGCGTTGATGGTTTATACAGAAAAAGGGGGAAAAAAAAAAGGGAAAAAAAAAAAAAGGAAAAAAAAAAAAAAAAGACGTGATATAAGCTCAAGTCTTCAAGCGAGGTATTAACTATTTCGTGACCGTCTAGTATTGTCTGCATTATTAGATATTGTAGCTTCACAATGGGTGTTTAACAAGACATATTCTGTCAATATCACTATATTCCATATCCACGAGTCCTGAAAATGATCTCGAGCTTTGCAAAACGTACCAGATTTCTGATAAAGGATTTTTTTAAAGCTTTGGAAGTAAGATGAAAGCCGCTTGTGATACTAGCTCGGTCTATTGAAGCAAAATAAGTGAAATTAAGTTGCTTAGGTGTAATATCGAGATTCCATCAGTATGAGATTTAATGATAAAAATGCTTATATCCAATCCGAAAAACATTAGATTGTTGATGTTCACCGTTAAAATTCGCTTTAGCCATTGAAATCGGAAATTTAGCCATATAAATAATGCATCATAAAGCCTCGGCCAAAGCTCTCTATATAATATATATCAGAGGATATACACATACAACAAGTAGAGCTTTTGGAAACAATCTTGTCAAACCGACCCAAAAGCTTACAGCAAGAAACTTCTATTTCGGTAGTAATCAAAAAAAAAAAAAAAAAAACTCTGACGCTATGAGGGCACTCGCACGCATCCTCCATATTCTCTTCGGCAAATACAACAACAAAAGTCGCTGCGAGGACGATTGGTAGTTTTACTAGAACCATAAGCTTGCAATCAAGTATGCTCTTCTATGTGATAAATTCCTATTTCTAAATGGTTGACTCGTTCAAGAGGTCGCTTGCTTAAGCTAGAAATCTGGAAATTTACTGATTTCCTAAATTATCACCGAGCCTCCTCGTGGCCAGAACAAGCGGACTATCACCCGCTGACACTCATCGATAGGATCACTATAGGCTTCCTGATATTTCTTATGTTTCGTAAATCGTTGATGTTAACGATTACTCATTATTCATAGTGCAAATTCCGCCGTTTCGATAACTAATCGTACTATACGTATGCAGGAGGTCCTTTTCCCAAGAAAGGAAGCTTAATGCGCCGATTTTACAATAATTCTTGCGATAATATATTACCAGTATTTTCACCTGTAGAAAAATAGCTAGGTCGTTCCCTAGGTAGACGGTTTACTCAATAGTATCCCAAATATCACGAATCTAGCTCTTTTTGTATAATATTCAACGTCTTGGCATTTCTTCATCAATATTGGTCTAGCTTAGGTTAGATCAGACAAAATCCTTCCAAGTTTACATACTGTTCCGATCTTGATATAAAAGTATCCCTCCTGATTAAACCGGAAGGTCCCATGTGCTAGAGAAAGCTAGAGTTTGAAATATCCCCTTCTAGCAGCAAAAAATTTCTGCTCTATTGGATGATCGCCCCGTCGACCCCCACGCTATCATTTTTCCTAGTTTTTCCCTTCCCTCTCACTTTTATAACCGTTGATTCTTCGGATTATTTTGACAGGAAAGCTTTCGCCGATTTTGGTTACTCTTTGATTCGTCGCAGCCCATTATAGCATTATCTCCTAACTTGTAGGATGTGGTAGGATGTGGATGATTTATTAAAGACGCTTTCCGTGGCATGATGTTTCTCTCGAAAAGCTATAAGTCGGTGCTTTATGGCGTCCTAGTATACACGTACAATGGTACTTCTACTGCCGGCAGTTCCAAGTCGTGAAAGACCTGGAGATATTGACGCAAGTCGGGACGTCTTTGCTATTATACCCCAAACCTCAGAGGGTGTCTTTTCGCAATTAAGACTGTTCCTGGGTTTCGGTTGAATAAGGAAGCAACTACACCATCGCTATGAAACTATCTAAAATAGGAAAAAGGTTCCTGGATAATACTCCTCCATGTCCTCAACGACCGGGGATACTAAAATAGCGGAGGTCTCAGATTAAAATTGTGCTGATCGAGTGTTTTGCGCTAAGGTCTTGTGGCGCTTGGCTTCGTTGGGAAGCGACTTGGGTCCCTTGCAGGATTGCTTGCAGGGGCTGGTTACAGTTACACCTTATTCGTGGGCATTCAATAGTTGGGGGACGGAACCCGTCTCGTCGACTTTACAAAAGTTGTGATCATCGATACTATAATCAGCGTCAGGCAAAAAAAGAGACCCTTTTACTGCATTTGATCACTTTTAATGCCTCTAAGAGAGCAAAAGCCTCCAGCGACTCAATACGATCGTAAAGACATGAAAAGCCATCGTACCATCATATTAAGAAGCCTGCTCCCTCGGAAGTTAGCGTAGCACTGGTGGAGTTTAGTATACTAAGAAATCAGGCGGCGTAGTTCCGGTATTGCCTATTTAAGATAACCGAGTCCAGAGCCTCATACTCAATGGGATATTACCATGCAATGACAAGCCCCCTCCTTAATATTATAAAACCCCCACGTCGTATTTAACGACGTCAGACCATGAGGAGCGGATTTACTCATTTTGTAGAGGACCTAGAGAATCAGAGTAAGATATGTGCTGTTCTGTGTTCAGTGCAGCGATTTCTCCTGGTATTGAAACTTGCTGATTGGGAATAAAAAAAATAAGCGGCGGTGGGTCGCCGAGCCTGAATTCGGAGGTTTTGAACGGAGGTTTCCCTGTGGGTCGGTAGACCAAGACCGAATAAGCGATTTTACCTGTCCCGTCCTCTGCGCACACGCATCGGAGGACGTGCATACAAGTATAAGGCTGGATCCACGAGATGGACGAGGCCCTTACGCCGCACCGTATTTTGAAATTGGACATAATTCCCCCATTTGCCCCTTCGGGTTCTCTAGTTTTGGTTAACCGTCTGTCAAATCCAACTTTTAAAACTGAAGACACGTCAAGACAATGCTTAAGCCAGGAGGCCAGTCAAATTTGATCCCCACGCGTGGATTTTTGTCGAAACATGTTTTCGTTAGAGGAATACTACACCCAAAACGCGTAGAGAGATGTGGGAAGCCAAATTACCAAATTGCATTTACTTGACCGCCTCTGATGCACCAGTGGCCTTTAGTAAAGAGTTTTAGGCAGACAATGAAGCCACTTCCACTGTGATATCTAGCATATAATCGGATCCAGCTTCTAATTTTACATTAACAACGCTGGAATTTCAATATCACAAAGGTACTTCGTCGAGTACATTGGGGTACCATTATCTACAAGAATATCACATTTGTTTGAGGAGAACAGCACGTCTCTCTGGAGAGAATATCACTGGAGAAATCTCCGGTTATTCGTGATCATCTAGATTTATGATTCGGTGAGAAGGTATGCTAGTTGGGTAATATATGTATCGCTTCCGTAGCTTTACGTTTCAAGATACGCATGAGATTATATCAAGGGGAGGGTTATTAACAAGTAACCCACTATAATGACTCTTTCAGACTTTTCAACGGCATGGTCTCCACTTACAACTTGACGCCCATATTATACTCATAGCGATGTGGCTAAGGGATCGTCTTGAACCGGAGTGGAGATCTTCTGGGCTAACTGTATATCTCAGGATTTCAAATAACGTGAATATCATACTTAAATACTGTAATGCTAGGATTCCTTGCTAAAGCTTTATCTCGATATTTCGTTCTGTGACATTGAACGCAGAAAATGAGGACTACTTATTCTGGAGTGTACTTATTAAGTCATAAGTAAAGTTAGCCTTTTGAGTAAGACTAAGAGATAATATCATGGTGAAGATGAGAGGCTGTCGTATATTTAGTTGTCATTCTATAGAATTCGTAAGGTAAATTGTAATTCCAGGGTAAAATTTTCTGTGCCAGTAAGATACAGGGCCATGGTAATAAGAGTCCAGTAGTAGCTCCACGTGTATGTCTATCAAAGATCCAGTGAATGCCTGTGCCCGAAAATATTGAATCTTCCAGCTTGGATTAAAATGGAAGTTATAACAAACAGAATTACAGGCTCCTAAGGAAAGCAGTACCAATGAGAAAACAAAAGCTTGCACGTTTGCAATTTATCAAGATAATTCCATGGAAAAAAGGACAATGAAACGAAGCAAAGACGCACATGTAATAATAAAGTTCTTAAAATTGGAGAAATATGAAAGTTATTGGGGAATACTGCAAGAGCCTCCAGCGTGAAGAGGCAATTTTCTTTTCTTTGGCGAAAAATGCCGTTTAATCTGTCGTTTAATAATCTGCTGAACGTTTGTAGATGAAATGGGCGTATGATTCCTGTGGTTATCATAACTACTAACCAGGAGAGAAAGGAAGGACGGAAAAAAAAGAAAGAAAAAAGGCAGAGAGAAAAACACTGAAGCGAAAGATGTTGCTACATACAGGACCAGAGGATACAAGAAATATCTAGCGATGGAAGGCGACAGGCTTTGATTTCTAGAAAAAAGCTCTTTGCCTTGGTATGAGTATCCTTTCAAGTGTTGAGGAAGTGGCCTTGGTGCTGAGATTTGTTGTCGAGCCGGCAATATAGTATTCCAGTTTCATCAATGGGATCTTTGTAAGTCAGTCCAGCCTTGGTTAATCCAGCGTTCAGTCAAACCAGAAGCGGATCCAGTGAATTATAACAAACAAACTATAGTAAAAAAGCACAGAAAGAGAATGGTTTTCTCAAAGCAATGTTACAAGAAGTAGAAAAATCCAGAAACATAGACAATGAAGGTACAGGTCTTTGTGGCTAGTCCTAGGAACGTTCCAGGGTATTCAATAAGGTCCAATATCCAAGGAAGAAGAACTCCAGCAGTATACCTATATCCAGAAAATGTTCGAGATAATAATGATAAAGACAGAATCTCTGATAATATAGGATGGATACAAGTTCTTCCACGTTGTTGTACATTATTGTTGCAGATAAATCCTAATATGTGAAGTATATAGCGATGAAATAGAGATCTCCGGTAAATCTTGTTTCCAAGTTCTACTTGAGAAATCAATTAAATAGCTTCCAAACCAGCAAATCCAGATGAGAAGTAAGCGGTTCCGTGAGTTCCAATACGGTTTCTATATATCGGTTCGATTGACGAATAAAGCTTTGACTCAGCTTCCAAGATTTTGGAGAAGCGGGTCCGCCACAGATACATTCAGTGTGCTATTGATTTGTCTGTTGCGAAACAAACCAATGGTTTCTTCGTGGCCAGATTCCATAGCCAAGTAATACGCAGTCTTATGATCCAAGGCGCGTGGAATGTCCGTTCGAGCATTATTTTCCAGTAGGAGCGAGATCATATCAACGTCGTGATTCCTGATGGCGATATGGAGCGGAGTCTTGAGCCCTTTGTTGTACCCGTCTACATTTGCGCCCTTTTCAAGCAGGAGTTTCGCTGCCTTATAGTCCATCTTCTTGGCCGCAATTACCAGCCCAGTTTCTCCTCGAGAGTTAAGTTCGTCCACTGAGTCAAATAGCTTCGGGTCCAGCTTTAAGTATTCCAGGCCACACTTCCGGAATGCTGTCTCAGATATCACTCTTTGAATAGGGGGGAAGGGTTAGAAGCTGTAGAATTAGGGAAAGTCCAGGCAACTTTTTCCAGGTAGATCCGATCCAGTGATACCAGGTCTTTATAAATCGACAGTATATTGAAGCTGAAGCCTCACAGTCCTTTGGATTTGCATTTTGTTGAATGTTGATAAGTAAGGCTTTCGCAGCATAGTTTTTCGATTTCGCTTTGGCACCTAGGTACTGTTCAAGTCCGGCAAGTTGTTCGTAAATCTGTCTTTCCAGTTCCGTATCCCGATTGGCATGAGGCAAGTGATCCAGAGCCTCCTTAAAGAGCGAACGGGCACCCAGGTAATCTCCATTTTCGAGAGCGTTGTTTCCAAGATCGTATAATTTTCGTACGCAGTCGTTAATCTGTCTATTGGCATACATGTACGGAGATATAAAATCTCGTGTATGATATCCAGGAATAAATATGTTGTCTTTTTTCTTGAATACCTTCTCACAATCTTCTGCTATAGCTTGGTATTCATTTAGTTTGGCATAACTATAAAGCAATGAAAATAGGCGATTAGCCAGGATATTCGAACGACATAATAAAATTATTTGACCGCGGATGGATCGGACGTTGGGGTACAACAGATAATGAGATTGAATGGGTATAAGTATAGTAAAGTAGCTATAGACTTAAAGATATTCCCGGATAATTTGAAGGAATAATCGCAGCGATATTCTCACATCTGCTGAAATGCTGATTTCGTTCGTCATAGGTGAAAGGAAGAGATCCCCTTGCAATAGCTACGGCTTCCCCTGTACGAAAATTTGTAGCCTCTCTTTCTTGATGTTTATCGCCCCGAGAATTATCTTCGCCGTCGCGGAGAATGGGTGACTGTCTGCTAGCGCCGGTTGATTCTCTCGCATGAAGCTCATTGGTCAATCCAAAAAACCGGAGTACGACGCGTTTCCGTATCTTCCGTCGTAATCTGAGCTCCCTATGGCGACTACTTCAGAAATTTGGTTGGGTGACAGCTGCTGTGCTCGAGGAGGGTTTGAAGGCGATGATGAGGATGGCGTTTGAAAAGTGGAGTTTCCCTCAATGTTCGCATAGTTTCCTTCTGGACTCGTGCTATTTTCACTGCCGAATTGCATTCCCTCTGCCGCTAGCGCGTTGTTATCTTGCATGACTGTGCGCCATTCCATCATTTCAACGTGCTGTTGAGGAATCAATTCGTCTGTGACACCCGGTGCGTGTTCTAAGGCAAGATACCCATGATATGTTTGTTCTGTAAAGAGGGATAGCTTAGTGGATGAGCGATACATCGTCTCGAGTGATCATACGAATGAAGTGAATTATTCATGTTTCTTTCGAACGCTTCCTCAAATGACATACTGGCAGATGGGAAATCTGAATTGAAATGCCTTTCATAATCTTCAACTGGGGCCGCTATCACTAGCTGGTATGGCAGATTGCTAGGTAGATCTGAATCCTTTCTTTGACCGTGACCACCAACTGAATTTTCGCTCTCGAATGTCCCCATCATCTTTAAAGCAGAGTTACTTGGGCTGTTAATGTTGCTGCGCGTCTTCTGATGTGGTGAACCGGAGGAAAACCTTCGGGCCGACAGGAATCTTGTTCACCCTTGTTATTGCTAGACTTGCATCTGTCGCAGAAGCATCGTCTGGAGCATTGGCGATTCCCCAATTGACTCCTTTGTATAAACATCGCTTATGGTCTCGGCGGCATTTTTCACAACGATGGTAATTGCGACTATTTTTTAAAGGATGACGAGCGCGTGCGGTGGCTCCTGAGCGATATCCTTTATGAATGGAAAGCATAATGATGACCTAACGGGAAAGTGAGCCTAGTACGTAATTTGATCGGGTATTTCGATGGTTGAGAGTAAGAGAAAAATAAAATTGGAGAAGATTAAAACCTTGAAAGGATTATGAGCTCGGGTATTTCGATGGTTGAGAGTAAGAGAAAAATAAAATTGGAGAAGATTAAAACCTTGAAAGGATTATGAGCTCGATTTCAATACAACGATGCCCTCTAAAAGCACCCTATAACATTTGACTGATAGCGGACATAGCGGTATATACTTGCCTCCAAACCTCCCTAGATGTTTGCTCCGAGTTAACGAGTACTATATGACTAAGATATCAGAGAGTCGGGGAGTAATATGGAGCTGCCGATCAAGATTTAAGCGTTAATATGCCTATACACAGGCCATGATAGAAGGCCTAATCATGAAATATTTCTGAATATTTATGAAATAGAGGAAGAGAGGAAACGAGCGTGTAGGAGTTTACGTTGCACGCCGATTTCGAACCTCCCATAGAAATGAAAGAAGAGAGAGAGAGAGAGAGAGAGAGAGAGTAGACATAAATAAGAAGTAAGGAGGAATTGAAAAGAAAGTGGGTAAGAGAAATCTTGTCTTCGCATCGTGAACTACGAATCCCAATCCAAGCTCGATTCATTTAGTCAAAGAACCCATTACTTGAATTTCATGTATAAGCTTAACGTTGACATTAGCTCAAATACAGGCCTCAATTTCAAGCCGACCGTCCACAACGTGATATTACAAATGAACGAGATAAGATTCGAATCGCCATCGTAAAGAGCTCTCTCCTCTTTGAACATCATTCGACCTAGACCATGCTGCCGAATCTGAAATCTAGTGATCCCTAGTTTATACCTACATTATCAATGCGCGACAGAAGGTAAGGGAAGCAGAAAACGGCCGGTGATGGCCAACTATATATGGTATACTACGTGGTGACGAATATTTTTATGTACAAATTGCGACACTCACCCCGCAAATTGGTTCCGTAATTCATGGGCGCTTTGAAAGGGAAAAACGGGATTTGGTATAAACAAACCAAGAGTACAACGCCAGAAGCCCTTTACAAACTTTCCAATCACTCAAACCTCTTAACGAGGGCTTGCAGTTGCTTCCAGCTAGAACCAATTATGACAACATGAAGTCCCCCCATGCTCCTTTGGTTGTCTTCCGTTCTCACACGCGGTCACTTCACCTAGCATTGACCCACTTTTCCAACTCTGACAACCCTCAAGAGCCTGTGGGTAGCCTTTGAAATACAAAGTCAACAGACGAATTTCTCATAAGTTAAAGATTGAAATTTGTCTAGAGGAAGACAGTTCCGCGATTAGAGATGTGATATCAGGATTTTTTTTTTTTTTTTTTTTTTTCAATTTTCGAAATTGACAAGGCTGAAGATTTTCTTTATAACACTAAATCTGTTGCTAGTCGTCTCGCCAATTTGTACTAAATGTGCGATCGCTGCTCGCATGCAGGAATGTCGTTTCGATCGCCTGGGTGAGCGGCGGCCGCTTCTATAGGTTTTTCCTATACAAGCCAATATCACATGGCAGTTTTCTTCGGTAGTATATCAGTAACAGATAAACATTATTTACCGTTGATTACTACTTACATTTACGTAAATAAGGTTTACTCATTGATAGTTACCCAAATACGGTTCAAGCGGTATCAGATCTTATTGGTGTGGATAAAAGGTTTTGTTATGTCTGAGCGTGGTGGAAATGAAGGGAACCATGATGCTGATCAGAGCAGCTGAACGCCTCGGCCGCCGCCAAGAAGAGTCTCGTACGAGCCGCTGGATTTATCGATTTCCGATAACCTCCACAGAAGATAGAGGCTAATAAATTGCGAGGGAAGTTGAATTAGGGACGTCCGTGAGGTTCGTTTGAAACTTGCAGAAAACAATATAAAAAATTGATAAGAGATATATTACTATAAGTATTTTTCTAATTTCTATATTCTTAGAGTTACCTAGTCGAGAATATAAGACCCTTAGATACGTGAAAACCGCGGAAAAGAGTTGGGCCGATTACTAGAGCAAAATTTCGCTATTAATCTGCCTAAAAGTGCTGGTGCGATATTATATAACGAGGCCGAATGACTTGGGAACCATTCGTCGGGAGAGTTCTCGCTTTTGGTATCTTGAGCTTTACGATACTTCATGCTGAAACTCGCCTGATTTTATTGACTTATTCCCTTTCCCTTAACAATCAGTATACGTACTTTTTCAAAACTAAATATTAAAAGAAGCAATTCTGTTTACCTTGTCGCTTGGTAAGTAAGCGCCGTAGGTTCAATAGCTCCCTTGATATTGATACATTTATTGCAATCTCACTCCTTATGGTTAGTGGGACCAATATCTTCGGGCTCTGTGTAACCTAACTAAGTTATCGGCTGTTTCATTGGCTCGTGGTTTGAAAATCCAGATGTATCCCTTGCTCGATACCGGATTATCTATTAGCCGATACTGTGTCCGGGTGGCATACTACTTATTCAGAACACACTTTGTCGCGGGAGCAGAGTAATGAAGCTCAAGAACGGGGGAAAGTGCTGGATAGGAAAAAAATTGGAGCAAATATTTGTGCCAAGGATAAGGTTGATTGAATTTACTTCGAGGCTGTCTACCTTTGGGACGAAAGAGTTCAGTGGCACTTTGGATGCTTTTTAATTACTATTTGTTTTTGCATTAAACCTTCACGATCATTAAACTGGATAATGGAATGGGTGAAGGACGAATAATGAAATTGCAAATTGCGCTCGAGAAAGAAAATCGAAGTGATTACTCTATCTTGAGTGACTACTGAAACCGAAAACATGAGGTACACGACGTGTGAGACGTGGAATATAGCAGTTTTGCAACATCCCTGTGCCCATTCTCCCAAGCTAAATCAGCAACAGTCTGCCCATTAAAAGCTACCCGTGGATCCCGGCCCATTTTCAAATGCATCAGTGCGTAGCCCAGCAACCCGAATCTGGCTGCAAAAATGAATGGTTCGCTGAGCTCCATGTGTCGAATTGGCTGTCCTGTGAGTGCGGAATACAATAGGCCCCATATTCCGTAAGAAACGGGGTTTTCTAGTATTAGGCGATAAACAAACCCCCCATCGCTTTGCCGTGCGTTTCTGCCATTCGTATGTATGTTACCCAGTGCTCGATATGGTGCCTGGAAATTGATTGCCGATCTCGTGATGAGGATTGAAGGTCTGCTGTCATATTTCCTCTAGAAATATAATTTATGCATGAAATCGCGTTTTGTTCCGCCGCATCAGCGAATGATATCCTATGCACTGAAGTGCCGCTGGTAAGATATTCCTCGATATCTTTATCTATAAATCGCGCTCCGCCGCTGGATCAAATGTCACAAGATCTGCACTCGCGCGCCCGAATTTCTCTTCACAGACTCGGAGGACATCCGGATCAGCCCGATGAGAGATGTCGCACTCGGATCACTATTTAAAGCCAGAGCTTCAAAAAGTTTCTTTTTTGTTAATGAGCTCACTGAAGCGATAACCCAGCAGAATATATTCTTGGATATTCCAAGAAGCTCTCTTGGGGTCCGTCGGAGCGCATATTCTATGTACTCGTTTTTGTAACGAAATGCATATGAAGAAAGAATGAGAATATGTGAATCGCTGAGGATTGGAAGGAACCGTGATCCAAAACGCTGTTCGTTCCTGTATTCCTGATGTTCTAGGACTTTTTGCCCTCGACTCTGCGCTAGGACACCAGAGAAATCCGCGGGCACCGATGCCACAGATGGAATTCAGACCCATCGACAGTTCTGCAAGAATTAATTTTATCAGCGAATTCTTCATGCTGGAGCTCGCACTCGCGCTTAGAAAGGTTCTCGTGGGTCTTGTTGTTGTCTGCAGTATGATGGAATTGTGGATCAATATGGACTGCGTCGGTCGAGCAACACACGCCGCATCGTGAATCTGGAGAACAGTAAGATTATGAGGGACTATCTCTATTAAGAAACTGAATATCCTGACTGACATTTTTGGTATCTTTTCTTATTATCCAGCACTCCGAAGTCCATTGGACTCCCGTACGTGATTTTACTTGTACTCTCGAACTTGTAACTGTTATGAACGAGAACATAATTTCTAAGGTGGGGTTATTTAGTTCCACTGAAGCACCCAAGTTAGCCAATAATACCAGAAGTCCGAGTAACTAAACTTTGTGAGAATGACGGACATAACGTTTTAGTATAAGACATCAAGGGAATCTAGCCTGGAAACCCCCGGTAACTTTTATATGTCGTACGTGAGGGCTTAACACCGTACACAGACTTGCCTTAGACTTAAAATTAAATAGACCGGGGAGACCTGCCCGAGTAGACTCTTGGAGCCCATAATATTTAACGATAGAACCGCCTTATATGGCAAGATACTAAAATGTCAATAGAAAGCGACTGGGTTTTGATTTATCTCCATTGTCAGAATACTGGTTGACTCCGTCGACAGAAATGTCATCGTGTATTAACCAAGGTATTATATTTCCTTCAAGATGGTTTTTTTTTTTTTTTTGCAAAATGCCTGACTTTTGATAGAGCCTGGGATTATCTCAGGCCTGCAAGTCTGCACAAACGCCTGCAACGCAAAGGAGCAATGCGAGAGATCATTCTGATTGAAGATTTTCACTCTCCACTTCGCGATAGAAGGCTTCATGGATCCTAGGGATTTCTATTTTTTTTTTTTAACTCTTTGCAAAGACAGATTAGAATCTTACCAAATGCAAACAAACCCTCGCTATAAACTACACTATAATCTGGTATAACTTTTGGTATAGCTAGCTGCAAGCGTATTCAAGACTTCATCTATAAGAATCCATAGGGTCGTTGTTCGAGAGTGTTTAGTGGTCCAGACTCAATCTATTTCTGAAAGTCGTTCCGCAAGCGTCGGCATACACCGCGGAAGCGCTAGCTGTTCTGTTTCGCCGTTGAGTTTCTCAGGAGTAGTTTGAGAGAATTCGTTTGCCTTTATAGCGTCAGATTCCGGCATGCATAAGGACCAAAGCTTGGCGCCTGACACTCCACAAATCAAATAGCAAATCCAGGAAGCCTCGTTTTCCGCGGCGCTCGTTGGTATCATCATCGAAATTTAATCACATTATTTTGGGATAAGCCGGCGAGTCGCAGAGCTGAAATTCCAGGCCTCCTCGAAAAGTACGTCTTGGTGCACCCGTGCAGCAAAGTTACGCTTTGGTATTTCTTGCTCCCGTTGCCATTGTAGATCTAAATCGTCGGGAGGTGAGCAAACAGCGAGCGATAAGCCCACTCCAAAGAGAAAATAAAAACTTTCTTTGTGTTCCGTCCGTTAAGCTGTGAATTCAACGTGCTCTACGTATACTGAATCTACAAAGATTCGCTATCCACAGCACCCGTATCGATTCTCCATTCACGCATTCTGTATACGTGGCATGCAACGATAATGCTTCGCCTACGGGAGTTTTTGAGAAGGGCTTCTTTTTCCGATAATTAGGACCAGGGAGCGAGACTCTTTAAGCCTTGGAGTATAACAAATGGTCACAAACGTCCGCCTTGAAGGATTCCCGTCGCACGACTGTAGTGCGTGTAATGCGAGATAATGCGAGAGCGTGACATGCGATGCGCTGGCGGCACTCCGACCCAACTCCAAAGCCTTCCGACCTCTGCTTGTTTTCGTCAGAAGGCTTATACTTCTTTTTGAAAGTTGTGCGTGAGTACGCCTCACAGTGCATTCGATCTATCAGTTATAGTGAGCAAAGAGAAAGGGGCTCCTGATCTTGCGGATATTTAGCGGTCGCAAAACGCACAGCGATACACCTTGCGTGTTCCTTGGAGCCCGTTCACAGCTAGAGCATCCAAAATCGGCTGCCCGTTTGTCTCAAGTTCGTTTATTACCAATAGGATGATAGAGACACAAATGATAAATCTCCAGATTATTATAGTGGCCAAGTTAATTTTTTTTTTTTTTTACCACCTAGGTATGCATATGTAGGACATTTACGATGAATGTGGCATGAAGCCGGGAACGCTTGCAAGCGCGTCGTCCTGAGGGTTCGCATTGGAATTGGCGATTCACTCGTAGGCACAAAGATGGACAATGATTAGAGTAGTTAAAATGCAGATGTCTTATAGAATCTTTCCTACTCTACCTTTAACTAAACGTCGTAAGTGATAGGATACCAAAAAAGCAACCGGAAAAAGCTTTTGGATCGACGCGTTACATCCATTCCTGATTACTACTACGGTTGATACACCGTTATTACATTGTGAAGTTGTTGTTTCAATCATGCTAACTTTTTTTTTTTTTCCCTCCGACTGCAGCCTCGTTTGCGGCTGTGGCTAAAACGGGTTCCGTGCGATTCGCGTTAAAATTTACCGAGGAAAATATATCACTATAAGTTCTCAGGCCTTAAAAAACGCTGTAACTTCTTTCTTACTGAAGCTTAAAGGAACTCTTCTGCTGATTTCCTATAACTACTTGAGTAATTCGTTTTAGAGAAATTTCATTAGGAGAGGGTAGACAAATATGAGGACCTGTATGCACAGATGCTTCGCCTCGCGAAGAGCCGTCAATTTGGATTCCTTCCGACGAATCGAGTCGTAAAGCCACATTCGAACTTCGATCAAAAAACAGAAGCTCAGAAGGTTTCGCGCGTAAAGACTTCGCCTCACACACACGCGCGATTGATCGGTATAACGGGGAGTGTATAGAAGGGAGGTAGAATCGGATTTGATTTTCGATCAATGGTATATGAAGCAGAGCTAACCTACTGCTCGATAAGGCTTTGGGTGTGGAAGACGAATATAAGTGGCACATGCCGCTACCGAAGGGAACTAAAGCCCTTATCGACGATTCTGGAGCTACTGTTCATCCATCCTGCAGGATCTCTCCCACGAGGATCTCCCACAACTAATTTTTATATTTTAAAGGGTAACGTGCTCCGCAAAACAGTGCGGGGCAATAGCAGTCATTAAAAAAAAGAGATATATATCGGACAATATCTTCTTCCCTTAATCTGAAGCACTTCCATTATATTTGCCATATCACCTTATATCCTTCCGCGGGGATCGCAAGGCTCCAAGCCGCAACGCTTACTAGTAGTAGTAAATGGTGTTGCTGGCCACTTACTATAAACCGTGACATACCGAGGAGAGAAATACACCTGCCCACGAGGTTAGGCAAGGTCGGGGCTGATATCGCTGGCAACACAGATTGGCAATCAGAGAATATCTCCGAAGACTGAATGAGATTGGTTGCTCATTGCAGAGAACCCGTTTTGGTGAGGATGAGGTCTTCATTTCTTTTTGTTTTCTGGAGTACTGGCGATATATAACACAAATGCTCACTGTTGGATAGAAAATATCGTCTCTTTCTCCGCCGTATTTATATTACCAACCTTCCTAGAAACATGGAGGATTGGCCAAACAATACCACCGGGGGAAATAACCTCAGCGTCCCACAATTCAATGGACCATCGAAGCTCCCCAAAATGCAACAAATTAGACAAGATAAGCAAGCTTGTCTATATGGTGGGTATCAAGCTGATGACAGAAGGTCTACCTGGGCCGTGGGCCGAGTTTGCGATCGTTGTCTCAAGACCAGTTGGATATGAAGGACGACAATGTCGCAGCTGCTTGCAGTCGAGAGGCCCCCCAAAGGGACCAGTCAGCTCAGAACGCCGAACCTCTCGCCGCAATTCGCGAACTCAACTCGGCAGTCCATCGCAAACTCTTCAGAGCCAGGACGTACCCTCTAGTCCTTTCACATCCTTTGAAACTTCGACTCAGACGCAATTTTGGACGGAGATTGCTTCGCCGCAAACCCCAGAAGTCACTCCGCAAGCTTAAGCCCTAATGAGTGGGTGTTTTTTCACGAGAGCAGTCCAATTCCTAATGTTGACCCCGCAACAGTTACAGAAATTCTCGTCCTGAGTCGAATGCAGTCCTACCAAGCATTGCGGGGCGAATACACGATCAAAGAGGTGCGAAGCCTTGCTGTCGAGCCTGAGACGCCTTTCAATTCTCCAGTCTCACCACATCCGCCCTCGCCAGGCCTCAATGATCGGCTACAGGAGCGTGGGCAGCGTCCTCAGCTCCACCAGCCGATCTCAAAGCCGCATTTGCAGCGCAGTCAGTCCAACGACAGCGTGCTTCCCAAAGCTCAGCCCGCAGTCGCAATAGGTCTGAATCTACGAAGAACGTGGAACCCGAGTTCTCCGAGCGACTGCGCAAGTTGTACGATCTTGTTTCGCAATATAAGCGAGCTGGACACACTCATATAGCCGAAGTCTGTCTGAATAATTGTATCAGCTTGTTAGAGGGGCTTGCTCTAGATCTCAGTTGACGGGAACCCGTCTTCCAGAGAGATCCTTCAAACTACTGGGAGCCGGTCCACATTTGCCAGGCTAATTTACTCCAAACATTAAGCAGCCATGTGGAATACAAATTTCCTGCTAACTGTCATTTCTGGCGAGATCTCGTCAATTCAACACATGCTAGCGACTTTTAGCGGCGCCGTTGATCTAGAAGCATTGACTGCGGATCTGCTCCCAGTTACCGCTCTCGTTATCGCCGCAAGAAGAGGGCGCCTAGACATTGCCAAACTACTTCTCGATAACGGTGCTTCTGTCAATGGTAGTACCGGGGTGACTAATGCTTTGCACGAGGCTATTACCCATTGCCATGTTGAAATGATAAGCTTGCTACTAGAACGAAAAGCCGATCCAAACATGAAGGTGGCGCTTCATGACGACCAAACCGCACTCGACCGCGCTATCAGTAGCGGTGATGCAAGATACTGAATCCTTTCAGCAAATTTTATCCTTTTTTGAATGTAGCTGCGGGTAGTACCAACTTTCCCTGAGGACTTAATTATATCCCAAGGAGACATTGTCACTGGTACGAAAGAGCTTCTGTTGGGACAGGAGAGTCTGATTGAGACTAAACAGACAAAGGAACTCATTTGCATTTGTATTATTATTATTATCTCATTATTCCACGCCTCGGTATTTTCGGCATTAGCTTTCAAAAGGCGCATCAGGTTCGGCTAATCATGGTCTCAGATACCCAAGATTTTGTAGAAGTTTGATTAAAATGCGTTTCCATAAATTTTCACTCGAAATTTCACACAAGTCCCCTCCCTCCACCTTCACACTGGTTCTTCTACTTTTTTGTACCCCAATCCTCTGTTCTTTTGTTTTCTTTTCTTTCCTCCTCTTTTTTTTTTTTTTTGGTTCTGGCGTGGCATTTTGTGGGCTTTTCTGTTCTCAGTTTATGGCGTTTTCGGCGTTTTCTTTACGTGCTTACAATCACACAACGGCGTTTGCTTATTCTCATATCAGGATATTACAGAATTATTTCACTCAAGCCTAGAATATAAGGTTTAAATACGAATATCGGTGATGTCTTCTGGCCAGCCCCGCAAGAGAGGCTGGGCACGAGACAAGTATTAACGTGATAGAAAGAAAATTTGGAGACTCTGAACGCCTTTAGCTGTAGGTTGCATATGACTTCCGTTCATCCTCACACATGTGAAAGAAAACAATGTAAACGATGACGGCACCGCCAAACGAAAAAAAAAAAAAAAAAAACAACAACAACAACAACAAGAACGAATAAAAAGGGGGAAAGGAACCAAAGAATGAGAGGAGGAGAAGGGCGGGTATTTGCCGTAGGACAATGAACGTTATTATATTATACGCATGATGTAGCTGACACACCGAAATTTTTCATTATGAATATTCGATAATCGAATGAAGGTAGCGGATGAGCATCTGTCGTAGGTATCGAGTTCCTATCCCCGATTGCCGCCAAGTAGAGCCTAATTGATCCATGCCTTGACTTGCCGAAGGATGGATCATGGTAAATGCGGTTTTAAGGGAGACTTTATCTGCTCTATCGGCAAGAGTTCTCGGACTTTCGCCGTGGACACTGACTTCCAAGTCTACATCCGCGCCGTACTTGATCAACTCTTCGTCGCTTTCCAAAGTTTAAACAGCCATGAGAAACTGCTTCAAAGAGCGCAGTAGTATAATGTGGGGCCGCTCCATCCACCTTAGCCCCCCGGCCGCCGTTGACGAGTGCTTCGATGACATCTGTCCTATTTCGCTCTGTCTGTAAGGATGAGAGCCGATACGGGTACCTGACTTTCATCATCTTTGAGATACTCAAAGTTACAATCGTAGTTGTGTATCATCTGCTGAACCTTCGCTAAACTACAGAATTTGCATTTCATTCTTCTAGCTGAAGATTTGAAAATCCGACAGGACCTAAAGCATTTGGGTCTGGACAAGGCTTGAAGGGTAAAAAACTCGGTTAGTCAGCATGTGATTTTAAGTCCGCGCTTAGTTCATCGAGATAGTACTTGGCGAAATATAGCAAGCCGTTCAGTTTACAAAACGTAGCTAAAGTGGATAATTTCTCGAACACGGCCGCATATTCAGGCTCGATCATGACTGTAACTCGATTCGAAGTCGATTCCATCCGTGGTAAAGTTCCAAGAGAGTGTCGTTGTCATTGCTAATGTGTGAAAAACAATCAAAAATCAAAAATCAAAAAGATAATTAACCAGTATACTTTTATTCCATTCGCTGATAAGTTTCGAGCACGAATGAATGAAGTGATCTCTATAGATCTGCCAGGGGGAAAAAGGGAATAAGCCGTACCTAAATCCGTCATCGCAATACGATTGCTCATTAAAGCTATACCCTCTGAAATCGCCCTCCGTAGGGCCGCGGGTGCGAACCGTATGACGATCGCTCTAGGCCAGACAAGTAGCCTTGTCTCGTCTCGTGGATTATCGGCGCATTGGATCAATGCTGCGCGGGGCGCTGTAGATGAGAAATCCCTTCCGGACTCGCAGCGCAAGTCAAAGATGCGCCACTTCTGAGATAGTTACGGGTCGAAGGGCATATTAAGGATTCCAAATACCTTTGGATCGGTAGGACCTCTCGTCGTGTAGAGAGTTCAGCGAAATCGTCCGTCTTGAGGGACTTCCGCTCGTCCAGTATCAAGCTGACTGCGGAGTAATGGTAGCACAAATGGTGATCCACCACGCCAAGTGGGTCCTTTCTCAGTGCCAACAGCTTGATCACTCTCTATTCCTAAAACTGGTGGACCCAGAGCGAATTGCGGCCGATATCCTGCTTGCTTCGACGGCGCGATTTGCCGCCCGAGCTCAAAGGCTTGGACTGCAAGTATTGCCGTAGGATCTTCCAACACACATTTATCGTCTCCCCTTTGGACGCGTAAAGTTTGCATCTCCTACAGACCTTTCCCGGCTCCCACCCCTCGAATATGCAGCTTTTCTTATCGCGCCTGCATTTTCGACGCTTAAGTTTGTCCTGTTGTCATATCTTAGAGGAAGAATCGCAGGTGACATTACAACTGGTGGGTGCTTGAATTTCACATGTGGTAAGTTGCTTACCAAACCCGTGACCCGAAGAACCCATTTCAACATAGATATGCGCTTGTGGCTAAAAAAGCTAGCAGCATAGTCGTACTGGAAAAAACTTCTTTGATAGCCAGCGCTGACAATAACGATGTCCGGGTAATCAACGAGCTAAGGAAGGAATTTTAAATATCTCTATGCAGCTTTCCTCGTGCAAAGAAGTTTTCTTAGGCAGCTCCCGATGCTCTCTAAGCATAAAATAGGCAGCGAGGAGAGTTTCTTAAGCCACGATCCGATATCATGCATCCGGGTTTTGCTTCTTTTTTTTTTTTTTTTTTGTTTCTTCACTTTTATAAAATGTCTTATCTCGCTACCTTAACATTACAGATGGGACTAATCAATAAAGAATGATACACTGTAAAATTGCTTATTTTTAAGCAGATATCGCGATCCGGTGTTTATAGTAGTTGATCCTTAATCATTATCGTTAATATATCCAAAGTCGAGAGAGATCTCAGCGGCCTCTCCATGTGGCAATGACCATAGGGTCAGTACACAGCATCTGCATGCAATCTCTTGTCTTGTACCCCTGCATTTCGCAAAGCAATCCCACCGACGGAATTTCTTTCCGCCCTATCCAATGATATTGCACTGCTCTAAAATGTTCGGCTATTTATCACACGTCACAACGGCTCGGAGACGTGCGACTATCGCTTATGTGTGCAGAAAGGGTAAAGAAGTAATGTATTATCCTATGAGAGCATGGCGCAGATAATGCAGACGCACGGATATGTATAATTGAAATTTGGGAGCTTGTAATATATTAATACGCCTCTAATATAGGCGCCACAAATAATAATATGTAAGCTGAAACAAGAGACCTGGATTTGATGGGTTCTCGCGCGCGTGGCGCGGGGAAACCTTGATCTGGAAATTCCCGACTTTGGTGAGAGATCGCTTCATGGTAGCCATAGCTGCAAAATACTTTTGAACCGTTAATAAAATTGGCACGTATACATTCCTGCTGATATCTAAGCTCAACTTCATTCATGCTCTAGTCCACAAGTGAAATTACATGAAAGAATCGCTCGATCGGGTTGTGCCAGAGCGAAATACTACTTTGTTCCCGAAATCTATATTCTTTATGGGGAACCAGTGGGGTTAATGCTACGTTTTCCGTCGTGGCTATGAGGGTCACCAGATAACAACCCCTATAACGCCACTAAACTTCTCATAACGGAAAACAATACGCCGTGTCTCCCGTTTGTTTCAGGTTGTGGCTTCTCTATATATATTGGTATGTTATCAAAGACCATATCAAGATAGCTAATGAACGTGAATAGTTAACTAGAGGCAATGAGGCGATAGAAGTCTCATATTCGGTATGATGTCGAATCGCTCTTGTTTTGCACCGTCACGCATTATCCCCACCCGCATGATTAATCGAAACCGGAATTTCCGAAACCAGCTCACCCGCAGATACATCAGCCCCCCACTTTGGCCTATAAAAAAAAAGAAAGGAAAGAAAAAAGAAAAAAGCATTCCCCAAATTTCCGCTCAACTAACTATATTGTTCAGTTTGAAGGCTGTTGACATTTTAAGTACAATTACATCGCTGGTGTACGCGCCATAATTAATGATTGTACCTGTCAATGTTAATTAATCCCATGTAGCGGCGTGTTTAGATCTAAACCCCCGAAATTCAACATTCGAAGTAACATCGCCGGCTTGGCAAGAATCGCAGATTTTCCACTCGTCTGTAGAGAGACTTGGTTTCCACGTGTCTAAGTTCAAATCGATGAAACATATGCACCTATGGGCGTTGCATTTCCATCACGGCTACCAGGTACATATAAATTCCTAATGTATTGATTTAACACAGACCCATGAGGGAAAAAAAAACGGCGTGGATCAATAAATAGAGAATTCTAAGTATTCATATACTGGTCAAGACCAAGAGGATCAGAAAGACATCCACCCAGATGCCTCTATTTCCCCTACATATAATACAGCTCCAATACGATTAAATAAGCCTTAAAAGCGTGGAGAGCCCAGAAATATATTATCGCAGCCTGAGATTCATCGATAGTCCTAGCGTGTTGGCGGAGATTGTTTGCAATTAATTTGCATGGAATCAATATAAATAAGAGAGAGACGCGTACCTTGAGGCGAGAGAGTGTTTGTGAGAAGCCGCCTGTCAGGGTGCCCTGGCTAGTAAAAAGAGCGGGAGATCTAGTCCCGCGGGACGGTTCCCCAGATTTTGTGGTGACACCAGTCCAGATCAAAATAAAGTTGCCAGTTTGGTGCTTTAGCCGAAAAACTTATTTCGGTCAACGGCCCATCGCGGTTGTCTATTGTCTGTCTCAGTCTCGTTACTAGACCTTAATTTTTAACGCAGCTTTAAAAAGTTAAGGTCGTCTATCTCCAAATATAGTCCTAGCCCTTTTGTTTTATTCTATTTTACTTCATAGTCTTCTTTTTTTTTTACCCTCCTCATGGCAAAGAATAGAGCTTTTCGCTTTTGAACTCGGTAGAAAAAGTATCGTCATATGAACCGCGCTTTGTGAGTCCTTTGCATCTAAATCTTCCCTACTGGCCTTGAATTAGCCTCACCCTAATCACGATGGCGGAAATTAGAACTCAAGGTAAAGCAGATCAGGAACCGCATTATCGTGGGTAGCTAAAAAAATTGGTGGTCGTAACTATCATCACAACAAAAGTTGATTGCCCATTCGACCCAACTCATCTGCTCCCGAGCGGTACGTGATAGCAGTTAGCGTGCCTGAAAGTCGCTAAGTTTAAACAAAGACTAGGTATATTTCCGGTGCAACGATCGCGATGAGCGGCTTCAGCCATAAGCAAATTGATAAAGAGACGAAGAGAGTTACCCATAACAGAGGAAAAGAGGATTGTTTAGCGAGAATAGAGATAAGACAGAAACTCTAAAAAATTCTTCCTACGTCGAACAGGGGGACATTGGACATGATCACGCATGGAATGATCTTTCGCTTCGATGGTTCAATGCATCACTGTTTCGAAGCCTTACCTCCTTTTTTCATTTTTTTTTTTTTCACTTGTTTCTTTTTTAAATATTCGCCGCCATTGCTTGTCCATTTAACCGTTTATTTGACCTCGTTTCTTGAATTATTTAGCGTTAACATAGGGTAGAGCAATTAAGCTTATAATTAGCATCATGGATATTTTGGCTCCATTAGCAAAAGTCATGGACCACACAACTATCTCCAGCCGAATACACAGGTAAGTAGTAGCCGTAACTGTGCTTCCCGCCGTGCTGCCTGCTTTGGAGGCTTTGTGCTTCGACGAACGGCGATCTTTTCCGCCACCAAGCCGCTCTAACCGGTGGTGAAAATAAAAATAAAAATAAAATAAAAAAATATAAGTTCAAGTACGTAAGATTGATATTTTCTTAAGCGACTAAAAAAAATGGTCCCTTTTAAAAATTTTCAATCTAACTCTACTAAATTAACAGACTTACGTTTTAGACCCTCCTAATCAAAATAAATTTTGGCGCTCCGGGGCGTGTTGTTAAACTTTTATTGCCCGCCGCCGGAGCGCAGCGGAGGCTATAACACGCACGCCCTACATCGCGGACGTGGCGCAGCCATGTATAGGAGTCTTCGAGACTAACTTACGTTACTTAAATTTGTTACTTTAATAGAGTTAAGTTAAATATATGTATATATATAGTCTCTTCATTTTCATATTTATGATTTTTTTTTTAAAAGCACTCAACTCTACGAATTTAGCTGACTTAGGTTGTGAGCGTGCTCGATTTTTTATTTTTGTCCGCTTCGTCCCGCATAGCTTTGAACAGTCTTACGGATCTACAGAGACCTCCGATGTCGATTACAAAACCCGTGGGAAAGGCTTTACTTGAACTTATTTTTGAATGCCAGCACAATGTTGGTCAGCAATGTTTCTATTAATGATGATCCTACGATTGGAAAGCCGTGCAGGTTATCCTTCTTGCCTTATTTGGCGCTGAAATGTTTGCCTAGCCTCCATGACCGTAAAGATATTTGTGGGTTTGTTGGATCTTCGAGATGGAGTGTGAAAAACAAGTCCTGAATGTAGCGGAAATTTCCCTAGCTGAAGACGTGATGAATTCTGCGGGCAATATTTACGGCTTTATAGTACGGACGTATAATACCATATTAAAACAGATAATTCGCATTCACGTTATAATAAGGAGGTAGTTCGTCTATACGCGTATAAAAGTATACTCAAGGGCTCCGCTACACGTTAGACATCACTTTCTAGGTTGGCATTCGCAAAATCGCTTCGGAGCGTTTAGAAGGACGATGTTAACCAGCCTCGCAAACTTACGCGCCGGGTTGGGGGCCCGATATCGTGGTTTCTGGTAATTGTAATTGTTGGTATTCAGGCGTTCCTGTTACACAAACAATCACGAAATTGTAGCAAAACAAACTCTAAGCCAAGGCCAAAAAAAAAAAAAAAAAAAAAAAAAAAAAAAAAAAAGAAGGAAGAAAAGAGCGAGAGAGAGAGAGAGACCTCAAAGAACAAAAAAAAAAAAAAATTTGTTTCAACAATAAATTCAAAACAACTTCTCTTCAGAAAAAATGTTTCTGATTCCCTTTATATAAAACCACGGATTCCGCGCGTGAGCATCGATCAAATGCTCTCTGATCCAGGCCATTTATCAGCCCGTTTCGGAAGCTTAAGTCGTTTCGATAGCTGCTCTAGTTCGATTAGGTTTGCTTCTTTCGATATATACGATCTAATTGCATCATTCCTGCAATAATGCCGGAAAACAGCGGGCTCTGGGTCCTCCAGCGGCAGGTACGATGACGCGACGGGGTCCATGACGGATCTCAAAGAGAGATATAGTCAGCGCCAGTCCGAGATTGCAAGCCTCGTCGAGGATGAGGAGCGCCGGCTCCAGAGCTCTAATTCAGCCCTAGAAACGGCCGAGCCCAGTCGAGAACCTCTTCAATTCCGAATTCAGCACCCTTGCATCAGAGCCGTAGCTCTCCGCGAAAACGGACAAACACGCCGCCGACCTCCGAAAGCGCAATGCGAAATAACCCCCAGAGCGAGCCGGCGAGAAAGCGCGGAGAGAGCAAGAGAGAAAGGAAGTCAACAAAGTCGTGGGGCGCTCAGACGGTGAAAGCCTGGACTCATCGCCATCCCACGTCGTGAAGGGCACGAATCACCGGCTGCGCCTCGCAGGAATATCGCAACCCCGCGAAGTGGTTTCTTCTCAAAGCGCCTTAGAAGTACGCAATTAGACTCCAGGTCAAGGCGAAACCGATTCGACAATCGTAACAACAGGAGCCGCTCAAGGGAAGGATATTCTCCAGAAGGCCGTTCGTTCTCTCCCTTGCCGAACCGAAGAAGAGCGGCCCGTCAGCGCGACTACTCTGAGCACGGTAAACGACATCAAGAACGCCAAAGACAGGAAACCCACCGCCCATCGCCTCCACCAGAACCAGAACGGGAATTAGAATCGAGATCCTCTCCTCAACCTCCAAACAACGGTTACTCCGACCTTCCGCATCCTGAGGACCCTGCCATACTCCTCCTGGCCTTCAATATTCCCGCGGAAAAGATACTCCGTAAACGTCGCGTTCTCAAACGCCTCTCGCTCGACTTCCACTTTTATATCGCTAAGAACGTCCAGGAAGCTATCCACTGCCTTAAAAACTCCCAAGAAATTATCGCCGCTATAGTTGTAGACCGAGATGTTCAACGCATCACGTCTTCCGATCGCCTATTTGATGCGCTATCGACCGCAATTAGGGAAAATGGTATGAGCTTATACTGACGTGGTATTCATCACATTCTACGCCCTTTTCAACACAACATGTTACCGAGTTCTTCGACGAGTTTCAGTCAACCTGGAAAGTCGGCTTCCCGAACGATGTCAAGTTCAAATTAAGCGAATCCTCAAGATTTAAGACAAGATTCAAGAACGCGAAGGCAGCAACGCAGAAGACGCTCGTTGTCCGGCCGCTAATTGGGAGAAGCGTTTCGGTCCGAGATGCTGTATATATTGGCCCCGAAAGGACAGGAGAGGTACCCTTGGCGCTTACGAGGATCGGCCATGGATTACTCGGTATATTGGATGGTTGGTCTGGACAATATTGACATGGTGGAAACGGTATATGCGATACTTGGTACGCTAAGGAGGTACCGGAGGGTAGAGACGGTGACGGTAGCAACAAGCATGATGACGCTAACGCGGCGGGTCATGAAGGATCTCAAGATGAAGATTAATAAGTATTCGACATTCTGTATATGGCAAACTAGAACGACCTTGCGCTGAAATCTAAAGGTTCCAACAGAGGCTTTTATTCATCTGTATCCCAAGCTTTTCCGTCTTTTAAGCCATATTTACCGTCAATCATTACATAACCAACAAAAGAGCCAGTAGCCAGAAGAGGCTGAACAGGGTCATAATACGAGCTTCAATCAGATAGATCTGTAATTACTTTCGACTTGCTATTTACAGGTTCAATGTATTAAAGAGGGGACACGTTTCGTCTTCCCTATCACCATTACTTATTATTAGAAGTCTGGGGGTTAACTTGTCGCCCAGCTAGTAATAATATACCAATATTAGTTAATATGATCAAAAAAATGGTGGAAAAACAGGAAAAGGGAAAAATCTAGAGTGAGTCTCTGTGCGAGATGTACATCTATATTTAAGCCTCCTCCATCTTAACCTTAGCCTCTTCCTTGCCATGTATACTGCCTGCAGAATGTCCCTCGCCAGCTTCTGATTCGCTTCGTCACTTTTAAGAATAACCCCACAGCTTCGGAAGTCTCATCACTTAACGCTCTTAGGCCGCGCCAGCCTCCTTAAATCCCATAGACCTTTCCTTCGCTTGACCGCTTCACCCACAAATCCCTTAAGAGCCGGTAGACAAACGACGGTTATACTGCAACACATCTCTACAGAACTCCATAGCTGACAAATGCCGACAACCTGGTAGCTCTGCCCAGTCATTGTGAGGATACACGCCAACCTACCCACCGAGATTGCAATCGTAATAGGCCCAGGGAAAACATAGCATACACTCGCTTTTGACTTTCTCGGATAGAGCGCGGAGCGTCCGGAGGAGAGGAAACGGAAGCGCGAATATTAGGAGCTCCGTGAAAATATGAAGAACCGTAGAGGTAACGTAAACTTCACGCTCATCGTAGGATATGCACAGCGGACGTGATTTTGTAGCGGGCGACCAGTTACTTGATATCGGATAGCACCAGAACGTGTTCATTGCAATACGACTATGAACGTAAACACCACGACCGCCGAAACGGCGTTCAGACAGTACCGTAGTATGACCATGCGTGTGGAATTAGGGTGTAGTATAGTAGTAGCAGTGTCACCTTAACGCACCAGAGGCAGAGAGCGTACGGGTAGGAGAAAGCGAAAAGCATTTTCGGCAGTTTGTGTATTGAAGAGGCGGGGAGGTCGGTGTATATGCTTTTGGTAGTACCGATGGTCGCGCCCGGTGGAAGGAACTTCATTTTGGTCCCAGAAGCCGTATGCGACCAGCGCAGTATCACTTGCGACGCATGCGGCGAAGAAAACGAGAGATAGGACTACAGCTGCATCGGTGAGGGAGAATAGTTGTTGCCGGAAGTAGCGGAGGTATACGCGGAGAACGACAAGAACAGCCGCGAGAGAGAAAAATAGCCATTCTAGTATCTGCAACACGGTTACTTGAAGTTAGTTTTTATTCCATACAAAAGATTCTACTGGCTCTTATGCCGCCTAAGCCGTCTTTTGTTCACGTGGGTTAGGGGTTACCGACAATGCCCTTGACGGGGGCGATCTGAATATGCGCCATATAACGAAGGCACCGCGGAACTGTTGTGTAGTAGAGCTTAAACGGACAGGGACAAGGATTCTCTCGCTGAGAAATTTTCTGGGCAGGGCACAAGTGCCTTTTTATCTTCGCCTCCAGGTTCAGTACTCCTGTAGGGCCCAAAATTATTGACAGACAAGGGTGTTCAACGGATTCGCTAAAATTCAACGCAAAGCGCCACCAGAAACGCACCGACGTGATCGCCGTAAGCAGCAAAAACGTCCGTTAATCCGCTTCGGATTATAATAACGAGCTTTTCAGAACTGTTGCACATTTTAGTGTATCTTTTTCCTATTAGTTTCATGATCATAGATTGTCTGCATCGGCCATTAAGAACGCCGGTTCAATCCAAATGTACGTTCAGCGCCGCGGCGCCGCGTTCTACCATGAAATGATACCAAAGGAGGACGCCACAAGAACAAAAGCGGTTTATCAGGCGAGAAAAACGTCATGCTTCTCTGCCAATTTCGCTAGAGAGAACTAGGGCGATAAGATGCCTCTCCTTCTCAATTTTTGCTTTTATGGGAAATTTTTCAATCATGAACAGTCCAATAGTTGGACTATTCGGATTCACAATCGTTCCAGAAGTACAGTAACGTTTAATCGGAGCGTCAGCAAGAGGTATAATAAAATATACACAGGGCTACCTGTCCACGAGCAAAACTACAATCAACTGGTCCACTAAGGGATTCTTGGATCAATTCCCGCATTTCCGATCTCATGCTGAGGGAAATTTATACAGGGAGAATCCACGAGCCATGAGGTTATTACAACGAGATGTAGATTGGGCTTTGGCGAAAAACAACGATGCATAAATTCAAGTATTCAAATTCTAAGTTGGCAACTAAGTAGCTACAACTTTGAGAAAGCCTCGGCGCAAGAAACAAAACATAGGAAATTAGTATGGTAGGTGTCATCAAAATTATCCCATTACATCCTTTCCGACCTTGGCTTCGTGATCGGATCGATGGTAGCGTCAAATTCCAACCTCTTATACTGCTTGAATCCCGCCGGGAAAAATGATATCGGAAGGAAAGAGGGTTTTTTTTTTAATACGGATTGCAAGAGATTGACCAAATTGATGAGAAAAGATTGAAACAAAAGAAAAGTTGTGAGGAAAAGTGAGTGGCAATGCAGGAACAAAATAAAACCAATGTTCGTGAGATGGTTTTTTTTTTTTTTTTTGAGGGCCTCCTGAATCTGGCGATATCCATGTGCGGGCAGCTAAAATCGATTTAACAAAAGTGGTGTAGGAAACAATTGCAATGAAGCCCAGTATATTCGCCTACTGAAGAGCTCTCGCCAATCTGACTGGCGAATGTTATGCATGTAGTTGGACACAATTATTTCCAGTCAACACAATCCCATGCGCTGCTGATGGTTCCCTGAGCGCACCGCTCAAGTTTTGCGGCGAGATCGGAAAGCCATTTCTCCTAGCGACCTATAAGGCGCCGGGCTTTCCCTTAGTCCGTTCGGATCCCACCCAATCTCCAGGAGCAAGTTTGCCAACGCAGCGAAACCGAACGTTGCACACATGAGAATTATCTCCCCCGGATTAAAGTTGTGGATCTCGAGTTTTCGCCGAGACATGGTCTTTTTAGTGTTGGGTTCGCGCTGGAGCTTTCGATAAATCTGAGCCCACTTGCTGAAAGCTTGAAATTTCTCTTCCATGAAATGGAGAAGCACGGCTGGAAGGCATGTAGCCTTCGCTTCAGCTCGTTGACAGTGCTCCGGTAAACTGCTAACCATATATTTGCAGACTTTTATGCGTTCAGCGCATTCAAGGTCTTTTGCCAAGTCAGAATTCGCAAGATAATTGATTTGGGTGAGAGCCACGGTCTCGTGTGCGTCTGGCTCTGAGATATTGTATTTGAATCGCTGTTGAGGAAATAATCCTTGACACTGCTATGGATAAAGTGCGCAGGGTTATCCGTTTCGATTTTGATCAGGTGCGCGCTTATCCACTTCAGTTTGCCCTCACAGTAACTGATGGTCTCGAGGTCGGTCAAAGGTGCAGCGAGAGGGTTATCCTTGAGAATTAGGATATCCGCCATTTCTAACGGCGTAAATTCTTCCTTAGCGCATATGTCCCAGGAACAGATCTCCTTGGTAAGGCTCAATGAGTCTTCCGGGATTTGGTCCAGCATAAAAGTGTAGACGCTGTTTCTGCCTTGCGAGCAGATGGCAGGCAAAGCCTCAACAACCAGATTTTGGTCGGCGCCAATCTTCTCCAGAACATGTCTGAGGAATAGCCTCGTGAAAATAAACGTCGCGTCGGATCTTTCGATAATCGCTCTACTATACCTCTCTACGTCTGTCACAGCATGTTCGCTATACTGTACGACGCAGGCACGCTGGATCTCTAATTCAATAGCACTCGCCATCTGCTTCCTTATTCCTTCATCCTTGTTAATATTAATTTCAGTCATCAAATCACTGGGTAAGCAGCCCCTGAAAAGTGAGTTAATGCTGTGCCTCGATGAAACTATACACCTAGTTCTTGATAATACGGCGCAAAGCTCCAAAATTTCCCTGATTTTGGCTCTTCGTATATGAGTCCATGTGATACACCATCGAGGACAATAAGTATATCGGTTAGCGTGTCGATTGCTTGGATCGTTGCTTCCACATATTCCGTGTTCGTTAAGTGTGCTTGGTCTTTCCAGTGTAGAAGCCTCCGGTAGAATTCTTTCAAGTAATGATTGTGACATTGCTGTTCAACCTGAGTAGCAATGAGAACAGAAGGTCTTGGGCTTCGGGATAATTTTCTTTTGAATCAAGCGACACGCTCGCAATGATCGTTTGGCCCAACCCTCGCTGTAGACGTTTTGATTCTGATACACTTCCTCTTGGATCAAATCGTTAAGAACATGTGTTTTACGGAGCCTGGTACTCCTACAAGAAAAACGGCTTTGAATCCGGAACGAAAAGATCGACGAAGCTCCCGACAACGTGGGTACTAATGGAATCTTCGAAGTGTAGGAGTCCTCTATCATCATGCGAGTGCTTTGGGACTGAAAAGATGGCAGCATTATTCTCTAATACAGGTCGGGATTCGCGTTGTGTAGCATCGACCCTCGTCTTTTAGGATTAATTAGTAATTTTCACCACAAAACAAAGTACTAACCCAACCGGGATTAATTAGGAGCGCGGGGACTCAACATTGATCGCTCTCTTATCGAAGTTTACGGAGGCTGTTCTCCCAGCACAAATGGTGCCACTTTCACCACCCATGACGAGACGACCAAAGCTCTCATTCAAATAGGATACCGATGATTGAATATCCATTTCGGTGGCAAGCGGTATTCTGGCGTTTCTATACCAGAATTTTCAACCCGTCTCGCCCATTCTGTGACGCAGCCTTGATCGCGGTATAGGGAATCGGTGCTAAGGCACGTATTATATTGCGATCCGTCAGCTGAACCCGTGCTCTCACTTGCAGAGGATGATACATTGGTCCATCGGCTGAACACTGAGCTGTTATAGACAGGAGAGCTTCCGGCAGCCACACTTTCCCACTCTGAAGGTTTTGAATTGGGCAGCGCTTGTGAGGTCCTTCAGCAAGGCACATCCTATATTTTAAATCAGAGGTTATTCGTTTCTTTTCCATGTGCATTTCAAAGGGTTTATAACGGTCTGAGGGTGGTGCTCTGATGAGTTACCTTGATATAGGCTCGAAAGACCCACTAATCGATTTCGTAGGACTACCAGACATTCGAAATATCTTAAATATTCAATAAAGATATGATAAGCCGCAGCGTAATTTAGCTATTTCCGAGATATTTGGTAGAATCGCTTGGTATGAATAGAATCGATGAGTTCAAGCCAAGTCATATCAATGAAAAAATTGAACGATTAAATATTCTCCGGGGGAGACTAACCAATGGCAAGATCTCTAAGTTGCTAACGATATCCCAATTCCCAGCGCGCCGTAGCTTTTTTTTTTTCGTTCTGACACAAATAGCAACGATGATGAGCACACTCACTACGCTGCAACGTCTATTGGACCTCAGATAAATAGCAAAAGATAGAAATCGTATACAAGAAGATATTGAATGTTTATTGAGTAATTTTTACTATCGAGACGACAGTGTTAAACCGATGATATCTTCATAGGATTTATATTCCTATTTGAGTGCGCTTTCAATGCCACATCCCCTTTATCTTAGTTAGAAATATCAATTTAAACTCCTGGGACTTATTTCACAATAGCAATCAAGTGCTCTTATGGTCTTTATCATGTATGTAGGATTTAAAGCAGGATACAATAAATATGGAAATGCCTCCCTCAAAAGATTCTTACTTTCAATGCACAACTTACAATGGGTCTCAAAGATATTGTTGTTTAATGATGTCTATATGGCGTTTGTAGGACAGAATCCGTGAGAACTCGCACCGGACTGCTGATACCCGCCAATTTTTTTTGTGGCGGTTGATGGGTTGGTGTGGATCGAGATGGCCAATCAAAGCGGGGGTTATCGTTATCGAAGACGTATGGCAGTTCTTGATCCAAAGCGTTTGTTTTCTTTTCGTAATGGTTGTCTGCATGCCAGATGCAAGGCTTTTTATACTAAACTCCTCAACCCAACGTGATATAACATTCGACCACCTTCATGAGATTCATGAGCAAGTTTCAGGAGTATAGAGGCGCCATAATATGCATGGTAGAGTACTTCTTGTAAAGTACTTGTACATATACCCTGTCAGAGAGCGTGTCATAACAGGAAACGTTATAAGTGCTGCACATCCTAGTCAGAGGGTATGACGCCCCGAAAATATATGCTGGCCTTGGTTCTACTGCGAATTTGCTCGTTACAACCTTACACCCTGACTCTTTGGAAAGGCTCAAGGCAGCACGACATTGGGGATAATTTAGCTGCTTGATTAGATCTAGCCCACTGTTCCAAGTGTATGTTCCATTCCTAGCAATAAATCTCACAAAATTCATAGTGTGAATTCCCATCGCAATATGAAATCCATCTATATAGATCGAGAGACACATAAATACAGGTGTTATCCAGACTGGACTACCAAACCTAGCTACACTTTCACGCCGAAACTCGGTCACCAAAGAAGATAGGCGGCGAGAGAAATAGTTATAATAACAATTAACTTGTGTTTTATAAGTAGTTGCCAGCTTTAAATAGAAATTTCGATAGATGCAGAGAAGACTTGTGGTCTTTCTTTCTATCCTGGCTTTCTGATTTTCCATGCGAAAGTTTGGTAACGCTGGAGTGTTCCCAATTGAATAAAAAGATTCTAAAGCATCAGCTTAATTGCCAACAGCATATATTTTCGGCAGGAAATTGGTTATGGAAACTCCTCCCTCTTTTTTCGGTAGAAGATGCGGAGAGTTAAAGTGTGTAATGCTGAAACGTCTGACGAGGCTGTAGAAGGCTTCCACGCGATGCGATCCCGGTTTCGCGCGAAATTTTCGCCATGACTTACAGTTCAATTAAACGCAACTTGGAGGGCGGGAGACCCAACATATAATTCTCGCTCTTTTTTTTTTTTTTTTTTTTTTTCATCTTTTTCTCTCTAAAAAACAAGGGAATAAAAATCCAGTAGCAACCCTCTGATATCTTTTTAGTCTTACCCTTCGATTTGCTTTTCTAGACACAAGGGTTCTCGTTTTTCTCCTTCCCCTTCTTTTTTTTTTTTTTTTTTTTTTTTAACACGTTTAACAGCACCGTACAATGAATTTACGGCCTCGTGTTATCGTAGTATACCACCTTTGTGCTAGTGAACTGTCACTATACGCAGCTACAACTACCACGTCATGCCAGCAGTCTCATCGGCATGCATTTGCGCGAGCAGGAGGCATGTCACCGAGAGCTTTCCAAGGCGACTTCGATGAATTCGCAGGCAATCTCAAAGGATTTGTTCGTCCCCAGGAGTTCTCAATGTTGCCTGGGGATTATTTCTATCATCGCTTCAAACTCTAAACAGTAAGACTTGAAGGACGCAACTATCATGCCTTTCCGCTCTGTAACCCATTCACCAGTTGATAATAATTAGCATGTATTTATACTTAGAAGCCAGACAGTAGGGTGAATAAACTCAGGCCATCCTTACTATCTCTTGCCTAAGCTCCGCGACTCGCGGTGATGCCGCCGTCTGCATTGAGGAGATTTGATCTTCGGGACCAACGGCAAGGCGAGAGAGGCATTCTTGGTCTAGGGAAATTGAACCAAAACGTGCGAGCCCAATATATAAGTGCTTTGCTAGGTTATAAGACTTAGAAATCGTGGAGCGAGCCAGCTAAGACCTCTGGCGCTATACTATCGCAAAATATATTAGTTATCCAGAATTAGTCACCTTGGAGCCATCCATACACTTAGCATATACTATATAGAAGCGCCAGTCCAAGAATATCCACTGCGCTATAATTCCAGGTCCCTATCCGAAGTACTTGCCCTATCTGTTCCTTACACTACACCTGCTTCTCCCATTAGCGCAGCAATATAACCCTCTGCCTTGTTGAGAACTTGTTTCCCTCTTCATTTGTACGTCGGTGTTTTCATACAACATACGCTGGCTAGAATTGTTGGCTTTGCGCGAGAAGTATTTCATGCGCAGGCTCCTATTTCGTTTGCATTGCCTGGCTCAACTGCAATATTGCTCGGGTTTTTGCGAGGACAACTTAGACTTCAAGGGTGAAGTCTCGTTAGCGTATATTTTGCTGCACTAATTATCCATAAATAAGGGCCTTTAAGAAAAAACGAAAAAATCAAGTAAATAAAGAAGAAAAACAGAACTAGATCTTAACATCCTTGGAGTTAATATATTTCGCAACTTATTGAACTTCAAAGAGAATCCGGCTGACAATAGAGTCTTCCTCAGCCACCTACTTCCTTTCGAGGCTCTTTTCGCTCCTCTTTTTCTCGTGAGAAATCTGAACAATAGGAACTCAAGTGAAGTTCCACCGGTACTGTCTTCCGCCGGGCAGAGGCTGTATAAAGGCATAGACCAGGCCCGTCGATAAATAACATTGTTCAGATACGATTTCGATTTGACCGCTATCATCTGGCCGCGGAAGCCTGTTGGATATCTTCTTGATTTATCAAGGTAGGGTTGCTTCTCGACTTTTCGACAGAAGGGTGTTCAGTAAGGAACGAATTCTCCGAATAAGTTCTCCGATATTTCTTTTTTGAGGTATCAAACAAGCAGCCCTATAGATTAAACCCCACGGTGTCGGTTATTTAGGATATTTTTGGTTAGGTCCTGTCAACCAAGCGAGCAATATAAAATTCTTTGACGTTTCAGGTACCTAGGCCGTTGGTAGCATAGCGTCATAGCGGTCCGCGATCGGAACTTCGCTTCTTAACAATATTATTACAATCTTCCAGTTAAGTACCCCAGTTGTGATCGAAGTATAAGGTACGTGGTCCTAAAGAAATTGGAATTAGCGATTCTTGTTTCTTACATATCCCAGAGCAATCGACGGAGATAATGTTAATTAAAGAACCAAAATGACATTGCCACGTTATTTACTTCTTCACATCAAAATATACCGAAACTTAACTTCGAGTGTTTTTAGGATTCAGTTCGAGACCGAGGTCACGAATAATCGGAGCCGCCGCGATGGACAAATGCGGTATAACTGAGGCGGACCCTCGGCCCAAGACTCACATCCTGCGAATAGACATTATTACCACCAAATTCTTCGCCATTCAACGGTTGGGATGCTCTCAATGACGGAGAGAGCGCCCCGCATCAGTACAGAAAACTTAGAAAGGGGTCTAAAAAGTGTTTAGAATGCCGTATTTTACATATTCCTTGTCTTTGGGCGGGTCAAAAGGCGCAAGCTCTTTCCGGCGGGGTGCCACCAGAAGAACGATGCGATTATTGCGAAAATCATAATATCTCGCATTGCAATCCCGTATATTTATGATGCAATGACAGATACTGAGATAATCGCATCAAAAACAAGAAGGAGAGAACCGAAGGATAGCGTGCCGAGACCTATAGAGATATTCAGAAACAATGGTAATTGCACCACTCTTTAAAAGAACTCTTGTTATAGAACTCTTGTTATAGAAACTCATTCTAACTTCGTCTGTATGACCAATGCCATAGGTGTTCTTTGCCCAAGCAGCATCGGTGCACAACCGAGACATCCTGAAAATGGTGGCTCAAGGGGTATCCAACCCCAGCATCCACTGGACCTGACGCCAAAGGAGAATCTATATCTCCTGATAATTTAAAGCAATTCGGCTCGAGGATGCGGGCTAGGTCTGTCGGTCTTCTGTCTAGCCACACCACAAATTGGAATCAGCGCCCGTAGAAGGCTATTCCAAGCCCACTGCTGTTGCCCCCAATCTTGATAACCAAGAAAGCCCCCCAAATACTTCCCGTAGCTCTACCCGCTCCGTCTCAAACCAGAGAAACGAAGCCTTGTATTCCCCCGAAAATAGGATGAAGCCCTTGATGAGAGTGGGCGTTTGGAAATGGAAACAACAGCATTTGTGGCGAGCACCGAATGGTCGAGTGTTATGGCAGAGCGAGAGGTTAGAGGAACCGGTCGAAAGCACAAGCGGAGCTCAAGTCAAGAGATAGAGATAGATATGAGCGGCGGCCCTACTGGCTCGATGTCCTTTAGAGAAGGGGATGCATCGACTTCTAGCGATTGCATTTCGAAGAATGTTCGTTCTCAAAGCATGATATCGAATTCTAAGCGGCATAAAGCCCTGCCTCCGGAAGCAGCTCCGGGCTTCGATTCCTTTCCGATTACAGCAACCAAGGAAGCCGTCAGAGGTGCAGCAGAAATTAATCAACGGCATTCATTATCTCTACGAGATAGGGTGCCGATATTCGAAAAAGAAGGATTTTTTAAAGGCATACTGACCCTTTCATCCGCTCATAGCACACTCTTAAGCGGTGGACTCGATCAGTCGCTTCTGACTTGAGAAAGAAAATCAGGAGAGAAATAGGGAGAGTTCAAAGGGAGTGCTCCACTGAGACAGATACCCTCGGTTTCGAGGCTTCCTCGCCGAATTTCGCAAAACTTCTTCGGCATGACCGTGACCCATAGGATACTTATCAAAGTTGTCCTTGGAAACGACCTGGTGGGAATGCAGAGCTACATAACTTAGGAAATTTTCAGCGGTTGATCATATTTACCGCAGCAATGAATGTTCGATCACGCCTCCTGAAAATTTGGTCCGGCCGGAGACCGTACTCCTTCTGGCCGTGCAGCTGGGATTGCTGGATATGGCCGAACTTATACTGGATGCTGGAAGCAGATCCGAAATCTGCCTGGAGAAGGGTACATGGCACCGCTTCATCAGGCAATTTATAATCTGCACCCTGGCATGGTCGTCCTACTCACGGAGCATCCGGAAACAAACATCAACCAGAAAGTATACCTGGGTCTGGAAAATGAAAATCCAAAAGTAGTAACACCGATACAACTTTTGGGTATAATGAGAGAATTCAAGCCGACGAAGGTAGAGGAAGCCAACAGAATAGAACTGGTTCTAAACCGAGAGTTCAGGAATTGAAGGAGTCGAGCCATTCAATATAGTGGGTCCAGAGAGTGTCTTTACTCAAAAATTATAAAGACAGATATTGTAAGTACTTATCCACAGTTTCTTTACGGTCCTTAATCATTGCTAACCTCCAACAGATATAACATTGTTATAAAAGAAAAAAGAAAAGCGACAATACAGAACCTCGGTTTAGGAAAAATTGGTAGTTAAATTCTTGAGAATATATTATCCATTCATTTGATCTTCATTTCTTTTCTTTTGCATTCTTTATTTCCTTTGCCTCTGCTGTCGTACATATTTGAGCACTGCAACTTCTTGGGTTCTTATTAGTGCACTGTATTATCATCGTAAATTCTGAGTGTACCGGATCACCTAGGTTGCTCTTTTTCGCATAAAGAAAAAAGGAAAAAAGGTCCTTTTCCAGTTCTTTACTCGATTAATCATTTATTTTCCAACCACATTCTCTCTTATCTTCAGCTCCCTCTTGTTTTGCCTGAAATTTCTTCAATGTCTTAGTAGAATAACATTCATGGTACAAATTCAAAATGTAATTTTCATTAACGTTCCGGCTTCAATTTTCCCATTTAATCAATGTTCCAGCTTCAAGACACTCCGTTCAATATAGCTCGAGAACCTATATATTCCGTCTCTATCTCCGTCTGTATCTATATTATCTACTTTCATTAGATTCTGTATTATATACCTATACATATATATATATCTGATTTTCATTCGCATGGGTTTTTAATCATTAATATTATGACAATTTTCCTAGCGAATTTCTAAGTATCGGACGGAAATTTAATGAGCTGGTTCAACTATGTTCAAATCAAATAGTGAGCTCTAGCTATAGTCTATCAAGTTTCCACTATATGACCGCATTTTTCCAAGCAAATGAATTTGGCTTTGAGTTTCTAAACCTTGGCAAATATTATACCACTTCATTTCTTGTGCGCCTGTTTATAGCACGGTAACGTCACCGCGCCATAAGCCATCAATAAAGCCTAATATTTCCATACTTAAGACCTGTTTGTATAAGGTACGACTGCATCGCATTGCCTTTGCATTATATAAGAATTTTGTACGTAATTGATGCCACCTTCTTTCACAGCGAATACGTTCTACAAGCAGAAGTTCGTAAAAATTCGCTCGAGAAATTCCTGAGGACTTCGTGGCAGATGTCGCTGATCTGGCCCCCAGCCTTCCCTTTGCATTGGATTGTCCAATGAAAACGCAATCGCGCGAAAACCCCTGCAACATCTCGCTTAGCCAATCCCACCAGGACGAAAAGGCTTTTTTTTGTTTCGCGTGAAAAGAAGGAATCGTGCATATTGCAGAACTATGGAACCGTAGGTAAACTCTACATCGCGTCGGCACAGTTGGATACCTTGGAGGCTTTCTTACATTTCCATTTCCCTTCGAAAAGGAATTGTACAAGGCAAACTATTTGTCATTAAATTCAAGGAATGCGCTCAGCCGGTCTGACGTGGCACGATTCCTTCGCGCGACGAACCAGGAGAATGCCAATGTTAGCGAAGTATGCTCGTCCTCGTTCAATTGAGAAATAGGAAAACGTCGCGAGGAGGTATGGAACTACCTCTAAATACGGATCTAACTCTTTTCTATGATACCACAGTGAGGTTTTCTCGCGACTCCATCATCAAGAAGCCGACAAACTTCGAAAGAAAAAATTAGAGAAAATAACAAGACAGATTCAAATCCATGAAAATTTTATGGAGTACCCACGTGATAATGCGACTCTTATCGTGAGGAAATGCTCACGAAACGCGTTGAATCGATATACGAACTAATGAGCAGAAATACTCCCAGACGTCTTTCGCGGGTCCAGTATACGTAAAACCTTGTGGCGGTGTTTGATTCTGACAAGTTTATTCTCCATCTCTTCCGATCCTCAACTCGCAAATTCATTCTCGAACAATGCTAAATTACCTCATTAAATGTCGGAAACGTTAGTTATAGAACCATACTCATTGGGCTTATTCAAACAATTTGATACGTAACAAAATTACATTTGGATGAATGCTGCTTTTACTCGGGGGAGAAGCATCATTTCCGCAGGTGGTTTTCTAACGTGCTTTATGCCAATAACGGTCACAATTGAGCTTCAGTAAACGAATATAACGAATTAGATAATTTTTGTTGTAAATACCATTGAAACGCATCAATCAATATATATATTATATACTGAAGCATACCAGAAAGCTTATTCAATCTTTACGGTCCTTTTTTTTCTTTTTTTTCAAATCGATACGTTATAAGCCGGACCTATACATCGGCTGAACCCTCTTCCTTTTTCATCGCCAAACTCTCGACTCCCACCAATTAGTTGTCTGAGCCTTTGCGAAATTTCCCGCTCCACACTTCTTTCATAGGGCTGAACTTAATCTAATGTCGTTTTATAATATAGCCATCATCAACCGATTTACAGGCTTCATCCAATCTTTTTGATATCGTGAATCGAAAATTCGGTTGGATCTTAAACCCAGGACCGCCATGAACATTCGGAAGTTCTCTGTTTTCAACGCCGAACGGCTACCGGCTCTTATTACCCGTGCTAAATACCGAGAACGTTTATCTTTGCCATGCTTTTCTTTTGACTTTTCACACGTTTTTTCTCTACTAGCAGGCATTAGTTTTAAAGGATAAGCCGCATTGAAATCTGAGAAAACCTGATCTTCAACAATCACGACATTCGAACTTTCCAACGGTGTGGGTCTTTCGTACGTCATTATTTCCGTTAAAGGAGAAAATATCCCCCTTCAGCTTTCGCTTTTATCCGTTAGTCCAGGCCCAGTGGAACCGGAAGCTACTTGCCTGCATGAAATTTCTTCGTAGTTCGCCAAAATAGTTATAAAATCGGTAAGAATGTCAGCAGTTCGCAATAATCTAAGGTCTTAAAATTATACCTGGTGCTTCTAAATCCCTGTTCCCGATCGGTTCAATTGGACTAAAGAAGAGCGAAATTTCGGCGATCGAAGTTTTTTTTTTTTTTTTTTTTTTTTTTTTTCATGAACGGCCCCTTCGTCGCTCATACCCGAAGGGCGATCATATAACTCTCAGCGAAAGCTTAACCTTAGCGCGAATAACAGGATTCCCCGTTGTTCCCTTTCCTCTCTTTCTCCATCTCTTCTTAACCTTCTTTTCTTCTTCTCTCTTTTATTTCACTTTTTCCGCATCTTCACCACGAACTTCACCGGCTTCGTGAACGCTGAGGTAATAAATATTAACATCGACTTCGGTATTCATGGATCTCGATTGTATCTAATCTTCCTTTCCTGCAAAACCCTTTTTTTCACTCTCAAAATAATACAATCATGGCAACGGTACCAGATACCCAACTGCCCGCAGCCACGGCGTCCGCTGAGGATTCGAGCAAGATACAATCTACGACCCGAAGGACCAAGAGGCTGGCGCGGTCGAGCAGCGTGTCCTTCCGGATCAATTCGATCCAAAGTACGAGACTGGTAGTAAAGAAATCTGGGCTTACTACACGTATTACGTTGGTATGTAAGAAAGGTTTACCTGTGGCTTTGAAGCGGGGCAAGAATGTGATGCGACGGGCTAATCAAATCATGTTACACAGGAAACAATGGGTTGAGTTTATTTAATTTCGTACGGTCATTATACCACCTATTATGTATCTGAGGACTCGAACACTGACCATTATTGTGGAATTCGCAGGGTCCGACCGCGTTCCAGAATTTGTTGTCGCAAGCTGCGAATAAGGATGGACTTCTAATGTTCGCGGGAAAGTGGGTTATCTTCACTCAATACAGAGATAATGTGTGAAAGCAACGGCTGATCGTTTCAACCTAGATGCGATCCGTCAACTCAATCGTGCTACTGTCGAATGGAATTTCGTTCGCCATACAGATGTACGATATCTCAAGCATATATTCCGTCGTGATTCACCACAATTATTAACAATGCCATAGGGTACTCTTCCTCATCCTTGGAAGCTATGCAGATTTCGGCAGCTGGCGACCGAATATTTTGATCTCTTGCAGCTTTGTCGCCTGGGGAATCGGCTTCGGATGGTATGTTACGGCTAACTCCTGTTGACTATAGCTATTCCAATTCTGACAAGATTCTAGGCTTGGCGTGCACGACAGCGACCAGTGGCAAGTTAGCGTCGGGCTATATATTATCGGATGTGAGACTATTTCCATGTTGTCATAGCGTACAATTTTACTAAACAATCTCTCGATTCTCCTCGCGGAATGATGAACCACAGTGATTGCGTATCAGACATGCATCACTTTTTGGTAAGAGAAATATCCATTCTATTGACCCTCGCTTATTGTAAAACTAATTCTAACACAAAGATCTTACGCACAGGACCGCCGCGTAAGTTTTTCTTTTTAACAAGTCTAGACAATTGCGACCGCGCTAATGGAACCAAAGCTTCCCCGGCCTCGCTCGTAACACCCCGGCCCTGCGCGCCAAAGCCGACGAATACGCCTCCGGCCAAATCACGCGCGAACAGTACGACACCGCCGACTCCATGCAGCGCAACCGGCTCTCTAACATGTCCTTCTACACGCAATCGGTCTTCGAAGTCCTCATCCTTGCCGTAATCTCGGAATCATGTTCGGCCTTCACGTGCGTGACTCCGAATCGAACAACAACTGGGGCCTCTCAGTCCTCATCGCGTTCGCGACCGGTATATGGATACTCTGTGGTATCCCTGGTTTTCATAGAGAAGCGAAGGCCCGGCCAGAACATTCCTGCAGGTATGAATGCTATTAGCGCAGGGTTCTGGCAACTTTGGAGGGCCATGAGCCAGGTCTGGAGCTTGAAGCAGAGCTTTTTGTACCTTGTGGGGTACTTCTTACTGGTGATACTCTGAACACGACTGTTACCGTCATTTCGACGCTTCAGAACGAAGTCGTAGCGTAAGTTTCCACCCCATTCTTCACGCTTGGTCTGGTTCGTTTAGGTTTGCGGAATTTTGTGCTGACACAACTGGCGCAGGTACGATGCAATCCAACTCACGTTTATGCTTCTTGTTGGTATAGCTGCGCAAGCTATCGGTATATACACGTTCTGGTTTATTCAGCGGAAGTATGAGATCAGCACGAAGATCATGTTCGACGTGGTCGCGATATCCATTATCCTACTTGACGGGTGGGGTCTCGTAGGCATATGGACTCAGAAATTTGGTTTCCGTAAGTAACTATTACTCTAAATTTTCACAAGTAGTCCCTTGGAGAAGAACCAGAGGCGTAAAAAAACGGGGGATGAATACATCACTAATGCGCGGTACGCACAAAGACACCTCTGGGAAATCTGGGCCTACCAAGCCTTCTACGGCCTCCTCGTCTGCCCGTGGTACTCCTATTCCCAAACAATGATCTCTGAAGTAACGCCCGCGGTCATGAGTTCCTCTTCTTCTCACTCTTTAGTATAATCGGAAAGACTTCTGCATTCATCGGTCCGTTCATCTCTTCCGCGATCATCGATCGCGCGAACAATAACAACTCCACGCCGTTTTACTTCTTGTTCGGCTTGAGCATATTTGCGTTTGGTGGGATATTGTTTTGGGTTGATCTGAAGAAGAGTAGGGTTGAGCAGCAGGTATTCCTTGATAAGGAGGAGGCAGTGAGGGAGAGGAGGATGAGCAAAAGTAGAGGCAGAAGTGGAGGAGAGGGAAGTTGGCAGTGAGGGCGCTAAAAAGGGGCAAGACAAAATCTGAGTATAAAGCTTAGAACTCCCAGAACACGGAAGAGTATAAAATTGAAAGGATCAGAACGATATATAACCGCCCACGTATATACTGGGCAATATGGCGTGGAAAATATTAATACAAGCGCAAAGCGAAAAAAAGAAAACGTACATAGATATTCTTTCCTAGGAGGTTATCAAGTATATAGGGACTCTTTAACGACAAGTAAAAGCACATACATTCACCATATGGCCATCTGCAGATACACGCGTTATTTCTAATTGTAAGATCAAACCGCTTTACGAACCACGGCATTCTAATACTACACAGCTTCGGCGGTTTTACGTTTAGCTTATCTCCTCATCGAAATAGGGCAAAATCGCATTAACAACGTATCAAAGAATAGTCTAACCAGTATTATACTGGGAGGCTGCTAGTCTCGTTCCTGTTCCATCGATTAGAACTTTTCTGTAATTCTATCTTGTCTACTCCAAGCCAATACATCATACCCTGACGCACTAATTGGTTACACTCCGTGAAGGAAATCCTTTCTTTACATAAGTAGATATCGCCATTAACGTTGAAGTTGCATTAATTTTGAGAAGCTAGCTCGGTAAACCCGATCGCTCTTCGTTTTGTCTGCAATAGTTGCAGCTGGCCGATTCTAAAATCTGAGCATTTAAGCCGTCAGTTAGTCAATTAATGTTACATTACGGCTATCTATATCATGTTCTGTTTGCGCTTTCAATACGATCCAGATTAAAAGTTTCATATAAATAGACAGTCAATGTAGGAACGGAGGTTTTGCTCACTTCCGGACAAAATCTGGAGAAAACCAATCTTCTCTCTCTATCGCCCAATGAAAAACCAACCGTGACAATGCATAACAATAGAGGCTGTATCGCATTGCCCGTACTAAAAGGGGATCAGCGATAATGATCGTTGGTCCGCAACAATGCCATTTCTACACGTGCAGCTCTTAGCGCAGATGCAACGTCGACCGAATCCGATCATCAGTTGTTTAATTTCTTAGCCTTTTTCTTTTGCCTACAGTAGTCTAAGCCGAGTGGAATATCGGGAACTCCAGATCAAGGATAAACCCTGTTTAAGGCGAGGTCGCTACCGTAGGTGGCGCTGATTCAGGTTCCATGGAAAATATGACTAGAATCTAGGAGAACTATATTTGGGATGTTTTTTTGGTTGGATAGAAGTTGCAGCGTTTTTCGGCAAACGGTTTAATGCCTGAAGCGGCAGCTGCGCATGAACTCTTGGATTTTCTCTAGAAAAACAAGCTAGAGGAAACTTCTCTTGGACCTTGCAGACCAATACCGTTTACGAAGCATATAGTGCCTATCAGTACTGTAGTGTTCTCCAAAAGCGTTGGGCGGAATATCCGGAGAATTCGCAGGCTGCGCCCGTAGGAAATTGAGCAGGCGTAAGCGGTCCCTGCCCGAACTTCCATTATCAACTTGCCTCTTTCATAAAAATCGACGAGAAAACGCCGATCTGATAAATGCTACTAAGCCTAGAAACTTCTACGATATAGAACTTGTTTCCTTTTTTTTTTCTTCTGCTTCTTCCCGAAAAATATCACGCGATGTTTCTAAAATTATCGATAATGAACAAAGTTTGTTGTTTCGTTTGCCCAGAAAAGGCATGATGTAAAGTTGATGTTCATTAGTCTGCTGTTGAGAGAATCCACCATTTCATGACGAACAGGGTTACTTGCTGTAACCGGCAGAAAGCGCTTCTCAGAATCTAGTCTGGATTTAGCAGGGCTTTGACATCCGGGGCAGGTTCTTGATCATGATACACTCAATCAGTCTGTGTTCAAAAAAAAAAACCCTTCCCTTCTATTCTTACATAGTATGCTGTAGATGCGATCAAGCAGTCTATGAATCTGAAGAGAAAGATAAATAGAACTCGTCTCCGCCGAGCTGTATGAAAATATTCTCATCATCATCACCAACAACATTACCTTCTTTCACCTACCCAATAATCACATCTCACATTCGTTTTCCTCTCATACATACCGTAATACTTAATCAAAAAACACTGATAACCATGCATTTCACCACCGCCACTATCGCCGCTTTCGGCCTCGCTTCCTCCGTCTCTGCCTCCCCACTCTTCGCTCGCAGCCCGCTCTGCACCCACAAGATAAGGAGGGCTTCATCGTCAAGGTTCGCTCCGGTGACGATACGATAAACGGAAAAGTCCTCCAACTCGCTCCGCCAACCTCCCGGAAAAGCAAGTACGATGCAGCAAGTCGGCTTTGACCTCCCCAACGCCACAGTTGTCGCCTGGCCGTTCGTCGACCTCAAGGCCCGGAAGATGTACATCCCAGGAGCCGGTTACAAGCAGAACCCCCAGGCATACTTCGACGTCGACACCTCCCAGCTCGTTTTCTACTACGGCGGCTACGAGAAGGCTTACAGCGAGTTCGGCACCTGCTGCGACGAGAAGGGCACTTTCCTGCTCTGCAGCCACAACGACGATATCCACTGGCAGGCGTGCCGCGAGGAGCAAGGGTGGACGATCAGGTATGGGCTCCAGGGCAATGGACCTTGCCAGCAGATCGAGCTCGAGATGTCCTACGGCCCCCCAACTCAGGTCCCGGGGGTTACCCCCGCCCGGCTCCTGCTCCGGCTCCGGTTCCGGCCCGGCCCCCGGGTGCCAAGCTTCTTATAAGAAGTAAACAAATTTCTTTATTTCAGCATGCATTGTAGATTACGAATATTAATGTAGCTTAAACAGAAAAACAATTTCTTCTCTAATTAATTGTGAGAATATCACTCATCAAATGTAAAATCGATAATGCATTGTTATATTTCAGCCTTTACCGTATACCTGTTTAGCATCAACGTTTTATATTTCGGACGTGGGGGGCATAGTTAGCTAGTTTGTTTTTTCGCATTTGCATCACAATAATGAAATAGATATGAATACGTCTTAAAACTTTTTGCATCAATACTGATCTTAGACACGTCGAATCTGCCGACGGAACGATGTTTCAGTTAGTGTTCTAGCACGAATACCCTGCCATACTATGCCAAAAAAAAAACCCCCTTGTACACTGTGACAAAACAGAAAAATATATTTTTTGAGACTAAAAGCTATTAATCCCGATACCCGAAAGCATACTATCTACTGACAAGAAGAAACTAAAACGAGAAGAAAAAAAACTCTCTAAGCCTAAAACACCCAGCGGCTATGGAACTCATCCTTCTTATCTTCCGGCGGGGCGGCTCCTCCTCGGCGTCTTCCGAGCGAGGTATAATCTTCGCTTTCATCGCCGTCTTCGCAGCGAAGCCCTCTGCCGCTTGCATACCTGCGGGCGTATTCTTAATTACGCCCATGCCCGGATTCCCAATGGGCCGCGGCAGCGTCGATAAACCTCCATGGCCGCTTTCTTAGCAGGATCCGTCTCCGACGCTATCTTGCTGAAGTCGCTTTGGAAATGCATGGGCGGCCTGGCGGTTGGTTCGAAGGAGCCCGGAAGGGGAGGCTGGGGGACCTTCGTGCTACCTTCGGTTCCGCACGGCGGGCTTTGGGGAAGCCGACGCGGCCGGCGGCTGCTTTAGCGGCTAGATCCCGTGCAACAACGCCGCCCGTTGCATACTATCGGCGGTGTTTCCGACGACGCTCATGCCCGGCGTCCCAACCCGTGGTAGCGTCGATAGAACTTCCATGGCAGCTTTTTTAGCCGGGTCCGTCTCCGAAGCTATTTTGCTAAAGTCACTCTGAAGTGCATGGGCGGCCTAGCAGTCGGCTTGAAGGACCCCGGAAGAGGGGGCTGTGGGACCGGAGCGGCGGAGACGAAAGTGGAAGAGAGGAGGACGGTGGCGGAGATGAAGTACTTCATTTATATATATATATAAAAGAGAAGCGTAACAAGAAACAAAGCTTGGTGGAAATTTTATAGGGAGTGTTTTGGGTAGAAGATATAAGGCGCGCCGGATAGGATATTTGAGGAGATTTTGTGACTTTAGAGAAAAGTTTTGGATATTAAAATGGATTGAACAAGTGTAAGAATTGGGTCGGAAATGAACAGAAATGGTTGTGTTTTTGTAACGATTGTGGGTGGTTGTTGTTAGTGATAGTGATGAGATCTGTAGAACGAAAGGAAGGATGAATGAGCTAGTCTTTATAGTAATCTCGAAACTTTAACATATCCATGAAACCCTTGATTATTTGGATGAGAATTCGATGTTTTCGATGATCCAAGACGGCGCATTGTAGCCGTTTGTTGCGGATGATTCAAGAGACGGCGCGCATTATGGAAGTGGTTCTTCATGATATCAAAGGAAAGAGTTTTGTAGGTGAACGATCGTTCGCTTTCGTAATTCCAAACGAAACCTCAAGATGAGGAAAGACACTAAAGTCGTTAATTATGCAAAACCCGAATATTTGATGGGCGGGTCGAGATCTCCAAAGACATCTCGTATTAGGCCGTTTTGACATGTTTGATATTGTAAGATAAGAACACTGACGTCAATTAAGAGTATTATCGCAGGAATTTTTAAAAGGTATTGTTTCGAACGCTTATGGTCCCGTCTGATATTTCTGACAATGTTGATTCTCATTATAATATCCAAGGAACCATGAAAAACATGGACTGTCAAGCAAACTTGTTCCAAGGCTTCTAGAAGGGATCCATGAACAGGAAACTTAAAACAGCTAAACCGTTCTCGGGAACTTCCGCCTGTTCAGAACATTCCATGCTAGGAAGACCTTTTTCGGAAGGGTTGATACTGCCCTGAGTCATCTAAATCATGAACGTGAACTCGCCGATAGTCAGAAGGGGGAAAAAAAAAATGCTATCCTTGGCGCATATGGAGCAGTATCTGGATGCGAGACAAAACCCAAAGTAGAGTATTTTACTCCATTAGTGATTCGAGAAAAGCGTCTTAGTGTAAATATTTCTCTACCGATCGACCTTCTGAAAGGGAGCGATAGGTGTTTGGAGGCCTTGCCCGAAATACGAGATCGATAAAAAAAAAATATGGTTTGGATTGTCCGCGTACATGGCTCAGGGAATGATTCGTAACCCGCCATGGATTCCTAGCAATCGAAGGCTTCTCGAAATTAAAAAATTTGAAAGATGCCACGGGTGTCTCCAATTGCTTTCCTTATTGGATAGGAAAAAAACTGAAAGGGAAAAAAAAAGGGAAGATTCTCCTCTGGAACTCCAGTTCGTGAAGATAAATGACGATTACACCTATTATCGGCCTTTCGATGTCCTCATTGGGTAGGCTCCCACCTTGCCTCACACGACAGTATGCGCGATAGGATTCAAACGTGGCCCTGTACACGTTCCTTCTCCACAACGTTCATTGGCCTCTTAAGCCTTTTTTTCGTTTGTAGTTTTGTAATTAAACCTCGACTATGCTACTTCCAGAAGCATGCGAAGGTAGCCTATATTATAATCTTATATAGTCAATAAGGTGTGCTCGGGAGGATCGTTTCCTCGAAGACGCAAGTTGAATTTGTGCTTAAGCCGCGCAACCAGTGATGTGGTGGGGATGACGCGTGCACAGACTTGCGTGGCTGGGTTACGATGGCGGCGGTCGTTGCGAAATTCCGAGGCAATAAAAAAAGACACACTGTGAAAGAAGGGAATAGAAATAACGAATACCGGAGCTAGGTATTTGAACGCCTGCCCGTACCTATCCTGTTAAAACACTTTCAGAAAGAGGAGAGTCCCAAAAAAAAAAGAGGAGAGCAGAATAAGCGAGAAGTTCTCCACAATGATGCCGCAGATCCTGAACACAGTTTTTTTTTTTTTTTCCTCCCGATGCACAGCCCTCGTCGTTTGAAAGAGATATATTTCATATCGGAATAGCAATAGCGAGAAAAACGCCCTAAACATCAGCTGCGCCATATATATAGGTTCTCATATAGATCCGTAGGATCTAGGGGTTTTGGAGAGGATCCAATTAAGAAAAACTTGTTTTAAACGGCATATGGGCAGCCCGCCCTCGTTGGTTCCTTTGTTGTTCTTATCTTGAAATTTTTTTGTTGTTTTTCGCTTCCCGGATTGTCAATTCTGAGCAAAAGTCGTATCCGAACCCTAACTCCGAAATGCCCTGCCGGCTCATTGCGATTCGTTTTCCTGTACCTGGGGAGGCTCTTATTAATAATGACAGCCATCCTATCGTCCTTGCTATTCAATAACCGTCTGGAACTCTCCTTGCGAGGTATATTGAAAATCAGGATGTGAGTATAGTCTCGATCACTTTTAACTCGAAAACTGAAGCATGGTATCCTAGAGAAAGAAATCAGTTGAGCGTTTATTTTATTTATTTATTTTATTTTATTTTATTTTATTTTATTTTATTTTATTTTATTTATTTTTCCTGCTTATAATCACAAGCTTCTTTCCCTCACGTATATTTCTCAACATTTGTGGGGTTGGTGTCCCCTTTAGGTCGTACAAATACCTCCTGGGTTAAGCATCTGCCTTCTAGAAGCAAACACGTCCTGTTAAGGATCAAACTTGGTCCGCCCGACCGAACGCATCCGAGCGTCTTCCTCCCGGCGAAGCCTGATGGAACCCTTAAGCGTAGGAAGTTTCACGCAGAATACCTCGTGATGATTGGAGACGTCGGCAGTTATCGGAGATGCTCGTAACATATGACAACAAATTAGCTTTAGCCCCCGCTACTTCAACGTCGCGTTACGAGCAAGGCCAAGCCAGGCAAGGCAAGGGGGTTCCGTACCTTTGCCTCGTTCTCAAGCGAGACGGACTATTATGCAGCAGCGGCATTGGCACGGCCTTGGACAAATGCGGCACGAGGGATCTACCGAGGCTTTGATCCTGCTTCGAGCGCAGGATATACTCCGCAGTATACGGGAGGTAGGTTCGCGTATCGGTGGTTACAGTCTTTGCTTCACCACCAGGACCCTACATGAGCAGTAGTCCACCCCCCTTAGTCCAGCAGCGGAGGAAGCTATCATAACGACTGAGAGAAGCGGATGATTGCGACGTCTACCAGATCCTCATGACGGTGATAGCGATGAAGGAAGAAGAAGGCAAGTAAATCTTTGAAATCGTTCAATTTATTCTTAAGTACTGAAGCAGGTAAAGAGCTGAAGGACAAAGTAGATACATGAATTGGAAAGAGAAAGAAATATGTATATGAGAAAGAAGAAGAAGCAGAAAGATGTCGAAGAAAGGGAAAGAAGTATTGACAGGAAGAGAAAAATAAAAAAATAAATAAAAAATAAATAAAAAAAAAAAATAAAAAAAAAAAATAAAAAAAAAGAAAAGAAAAGAAAAGGAAAAGAAAACTAATTTATCTGAAATGGGCAATAGCGACTGGAGAAAAAAAAAAAAAAAAAAATTCTTTGTATATCACGACAAACGCCGATCTCCTCTTATATAAGTATATATCGTATACCGAAAAATAAAATAAATAAAATAAATATTCTTTTTATAAACCCTCTCACCAAACATCATGAACAACGACAAACAACGACAAACAACAAAACGAACGAACAATTTTTCGCTTCCATGCTACCATCAACCTTTACCAATGCAGTTCGAACCAGGCAGGAAACAAACGAAGGACGATGAGAAGAAACAAACGAAAGTCATATGCAGAGGCCATGGACAGCGACATGAGGAGGAAACAAAGTGGACCAAACGAAAGGAAAGGATGCAAAATGGGTAAGGTAAGGGGTAATCGACAAAGAGGTTGAAAGGGGTGTTGGGGGGACGTTTCGAAGGACGGCGGAGGAGGGAGATCTGGGACGGCGCATCACATATCGACGTTCGACCTCGTCCTCTTGCGGCGGCCTTGAGCATCGACCAGGCTCCGGTGGCATCTCGAAGCCATTCGCCGCGTGTTCGCTAGCATCGACCTGCCCAGCACCTGTTTGATAGGGATGGGCGGAGCCTTCGCCTTTTGAGATCCCATCAGAGCAAACACCGGATCATCCCACAAGTTCCAAATGGGGTCCATGTACTCTTTGCCAGGAGTGGCGGCCGGCGGAGCCATCGAACCTGGGGTGTCGGCTTGGTGGAGTGGTGTGGCAAGCCAAACGAAGAGTCGTAAAGGAGGGAGCCGTCGTCGAGCGAAAGTCCGTTGAAGAAAGCTGAAGTGGTGGGGTCTGCATCGCCAGAGCCGCAGCCGTGGTCATCACAGCCTGGGTGACTCTTGGTGTGCCCGCGAGAGCTTCTGTAAGGGATTGCATGGGCGAGGAATAGAAGATGTTGGGGATTGGTGGTACTCGACTTCTCTCGATGAAGACGCCTGCCGCGTCGATGAGGACGACGACGGAACTACAGTAGGGTAGAAGAGGCATAGCAGAGCCGGCTGGGGAAGGCTGTCTGTTGAAATGAAGGAAGATGGAGAAGGATTTGTTGTTGTTGGTGCTGCTGGTGTTGTTGTTGTTGTTGATGATGATGATGATGCTGGCATTGGAGTTGGTGTTGCTGCTGCTGCTGCTGCTGTTGAGTTTTCTGTGGCGGCATAGGAAGCGGGGAGGTCTCAAAGGCAGGTCTGGAGCTATCAAAGGTGAACTTGAGCATTTCTTGTAGGTCATCGTGGCGCTCTTGTACCCAACTTTACCGAGAGCTGACATGTCCCGCAGGTCTCAAGACACATGTTACCGCGCGGAAGCCTTCTTCCTCCATTTCGCCAAGAGGCATTGTCGCACTCCCGGTAATTGCCGCAGTACTGTCATCGTTCTGCGAAGGCGATGCCTGGGGTATTCGAGCTGCCAATGACATGACCCTGCGACCGTCTGGTTTCCCAAATCTGAAAAGGATCATTACGCCAGCCGACCACAGGGTACGTGTTCGCCCCAGGATTTATGTCCCACGCCATCATGCGACCCTCGCTTTAAAGCAAAGCGCGACGATGGCTTTTGCAGAAGTCGCGCAATCTTGGATAGAGAGGACATATTGGGGGTGTGTTGGCGGGAATGGAAACGGCCGGACGGTGGTCACGAAGCGAGTATACCAGTACACCAGGTGAACGAACACGACGTCCATGTCGGCACCGTCGGCGCTCATATTGGAATCGTCGCGGGAAAGACTAAGCGAGGCGCCATGGGATTTGAGGCGAGCGAAAGTGAAAGCATGGGATCTGTATCGTAAGGAAGATGCATGTGCGGCGGGAGCTGTTGGTGCCATTGCTGTATCTGTCGGTGCGACTGGGCGATTTTCGAGACGGCCCCGCGTCTGTTCGTGGTGGTATATAGGATTGCAAGAACGCTGGAAAGGATTTTAGATATCTCTGCGAACGCGATGAATTTCGACATGGCAGTTGTTCCCCAGGAAGGCCAAGAAGGTAGTTCTTGGTCGTCACAAGATCGTCATCGAGGTCAGCCGGCATATCAGCATCGATGTCTTCATCTCTCAGAGATTTCGGCAGTCCAGCAATCGCCGAGAAGGAATGGTCAAGGATATAGATAACCCAGAAGAGGCGCTTTCGTTCTTCAGTGATGAGGGGATTGTAGGTGAATCGGCGGCTGTGACGATGCATACCAAGCTCCAGAGCAAGTTTACACATGCTGCCGGTCATCTGCAGCGCTAATGAGTCTTCCCAATTGCGACGTACCATTGCGTGAGAAGGGAATGGAATTGCAAGGTATGAAGGTCATTTCTTGAGAGCAGAAAATCATAACACTTCATGGCGGCGGCGAAAAAGGTCATGCCTTTCGCTGGACCACTAGGTTGAGAGATCAACTGCTCATGGCGGGCAGCTAACGCGAGTCAATGCAGAGATGGCTGGCCATAACGAGCTTCGGGGCTTGCTCGCCCTCCGGAACCGCGACCGTAGAACCCTCTTCTGCTGTTGGCCTTGACTCTTCGACATGATCCGCCTCTTCTCAGCGTAAAGCGCGTCGATATTTTCGAAGAAGGACGGCCGGTGAAATACAGGATAAACACCGCCCCAGAACTCAAGTAAAACTCTACAATCGCCTTGTCTCTCCAAACTCTGGTAGCTCGGTGAGCATCACCGTCAAAGTTTTTTCCTCGTCTGCCGATATTATGTCGATTGTATAGTCTTGTCATCGCTCTCAACCCTGAGAAGTTCGTCTCCTACCACTCTCTCCGTTTCTACACCTGTTAACCGTCTTTCTGCGCCAAACCTTTGCTGGGCAGTTCCAATGAAGAATATTCCGACGATGATCCATAAATCTTCCCGTTCCAGCCCTATCCAGGTTAATTCGTCCCACTTCGCGCACCACCGGTTCCTTCGCCGAATACTGCAGCCGTTTCCCACCCGCACTATCCACGGACTGCTGGGAAAATCTCTTCTGGGGATCGCCCCTGTCTCCTCCGCATACACCGCGTTCTTCTGCGCAAGGGATGAGCGTAGCCTAAGTATTTGAGAGGATTGGTTTCTATTGTGCTCTTCGACTTCGTAAGCTCTGCCTCTAGCTGCCGTATACGTTCTTCTATGGCCTCAGTATAGCTGTGGCGGGCTGTGTCAGCGATTCGGGAACCTGAGAAGCTCACAAGTGGCGAGAAATACGTGTTTCGTTTTTTTATTGTGGAAGCGGGGAAGCAGAAAAAGTAGTCACACCTCTTGGGATACGATTTTCGACTCAATTTCGCCGTGACGAGACACTGCAACCCTGCGGCAGTGCAGCGACTGCACTGATAACTTGTCAGAACGATTTCACTAGACGGAGAAGGACAATTTAATTCCTGGATACTTACAGAAGGCACCAGACCGTCGCATTTGACCTTTTTCCTACAACGGAGCGTCAGTTTTCGGAACAGGATCCAGCAGTCAAAATACTACCGTTGAACAAGAAAACCGAAGCTTTTCCAACGCTTACCATCTGCACCGGTCGCAAGCTTGTGTCATCCTCCCTGTGCCGATTAGAGCTACCCTTTCCCGGTCTACATTTTGGCTTGTTGGGTTCGTCTGGCTTGGGCTCTGGCTCGGCCCGGTTTCCTCGGCGTCTACGTTCATGTCGGTCTCTGGCTCCATCGATGCAGCGGGAAGGAAGGTTGCTTCGAACACGTCTTGAATTTTTTTTTTTTTCTTTAGGTATTTTGCCGCTTCGTTTTCCTTACTACGACCTAGGCTTGTTATTTTTCTCGGAGATTCTTCAATGGGTGGCGAGTCTTCGGAACAGGACCAAAGGAAATTAGCAATGCGGCGAAAGAACCTATTCAAAATAAGGACTCGGTATACGTTTCTGCCTCTTCCCTCTCTTGGTCGGTTTTATAGTCGATTTATTTGGACTTCTTTCTCGACACATTCTTGGATATCTCAGATAATTATATTCAAGAGGAGAATTTACCGTTTATTTAATGCTCTAAATGGTTGATATTGATATACGGTAAGTTCCTTTCCTTCCCCGCTAATAGTTACCTCAGAAGCCCGCCGCCGCGAAAAAGAAAGGTCGTTTGTATCAAACTAATTAAAAGCTTCTTTTTGTCATTTAATTACCCTAATCTGAAAGGTATTGTTTTTTTTTTTTTTTTTTTTTTTTTTTTTCTTTCTTTTTTTCTTTTTTAAAAATTTCCTTTTTGCTTTTCTCTCTCTCTTCTTTTCTTCTTCTTCTTCAATGCCAATTTTTATTATTATTTACTTTTTAATATTACTTTTATTCCAAAAATAACTCCACGTTGGGTGGGTGCATATTACATTCCCCCTTTTTTTTTTATTCCCTCCTGTTGCTCTCAAAGGGGTAGAAAAAATCATGCTTTTTCTCGTTCGAAATTGCAAACAATTACGTACATCTCGTCGCCAGCTTGCTGCGCCCGTTTCCATGTTCATGAAACGAAATTAGAGCCCTCGCTCATCATAAATTGTTATTGGAGACGAAACCCTCTCCTCCGGGTAGTTGTTAACTCTTTTTCCTGCAGGTACGAAATGGCGCCTGAGGGGCTTGCTAGGGAGCTCATAGAGATAGATAGATTTTTTATTTATCTTTATTTATTGTTCCTGAGCTTTACTTTGCTGGATAAGGGGGATCTTGCTCGAGCGACGTTGACCCTTGGGTTCGTTTAAAAACCACGCAGCGCAAAGTACGCAGAGGTGGTACTTTAGGATGGCTAGTAAGTGTGTGGGATATCTACGTGTCTTACTTACTTTCCCCGAGGAAAATGAATAGCGAAACAGCCCTGCTCGACAGAAAAAAAAAAAAAAAAAAAAAAAAAAGAAAAAAAGAAAGAAAGAAAAAGCAAAAGATAAAAAAAAAAAAGACGAAGACGAAGCTAAACTAACCCCAAGCTTTTATATCTTCGTCGAAAGGAAGCAACCACTCGGCGGTTTGATCTTTAGGAAGCGAAGCAAAAAAAAATTAATAAATCAAAACGCCCAAATACGGCATACGACAAACATATCCTGGTCGGATCGAATATAGATGGGAAAAAGGATTGAAGAGAGAGAGAAACAAAAAAAAAAAAAAAAAAGAAAAGAAAAGGTTCGACAATAAGTTCCCCTGGACGTCGGCAGAGTGGAACGGTACTACGAGGGGTTAGGATGCTGAATATCGCGTGGATATTTTTTCTCCGGGAGTCGAGGGGTTGACGGGCTGACGAATCATGACATGGAGGCAAACAGAATCGAATAAAAATAAAACAGGATGAATGGGTCAAGGTCAGCGGATGAGGCAAGTCCTAGATTTCAAGACAAGGTGAGTTTAGAAAAGCCCTTCACGAGGCTCTCTCTCTCTCTCTCTCTCTCTCTCCATTTCTCAAATTTTAAATCTCAGGTTAAATGCAAGAAAAAAGGAAAGAAAAACTTTCTCAAGCCAGAAGCTGGGGAAAGCATCGGTGTCAATTTCCTAATGCGCCTAAACTTGCACTAGCAATAATCCGCTTCTGAGATCAAACCACATTCGCGATATATATACGGAGAAAAATTGTGTGGAAGAAGAAAATAAGATTATATATATATTAAAAAAGAAAAAAAAAAAAAAAGCAACTTGCTGTGGCTCACCGGCCGAAAAATTATTAACAATATTCATGAGTGGCTTTTGATTCCGTATACTATCACCAAATTCAGATTTTTTCCGCCAAATATTTTAATTAAAACTGCAGAGTTAACTACTTTTATTTATCGGCCTGAAGATTGCATTATTATTGCATTATCAGAGCCGGTGAGTTATATTTTCACCGAACGTCAGATACCGGACTAACGATTTTCGGGAGAGGGCTGTCCAGTGTTTGGTAACTTGCCAACGGGCGGCTAATCGTATCGGTCGAAATACGCCTTTGTCACGGTAGTATTTGACCAGCCTAATGCCGCGAATCACTGTGCGTCAGTTTTCAGATTCCTGACTCAGGCGGAATTTAGAGATGATCCCTTCCGATTTGTGCCTACCCGCAACACTATCTCTGCGTCGAAGCTAATGCGATTCGACCGACGGGTAATTTTATAGCTTGCAGGCTGAGCCCGTTAAGGCAAGTATCTGATCTTTTCAATATTGATCAGGAAAATTTCCCTCGAGATGAGCTGGACTTCGACGGTCTCTACTAGAACAGTTCGCAAGTAACGCTAAATTACTCGCACTCTTCAATTGTGACCTTTCTCGTTACGGCGTTCGTTTTTACGGCACATCGGCAGCTATATATTTACTTTTCCTGCTATCTTCAATATCACGCCAACACTTAAGATCAACATAAGCTCAACGCCAAGGTATTATTTAATATCACATTAAACTTTGTTCATGATAGTTGAGGTCTTATATCGACGGTTGGCGGAAGATGTATTACTATAATATATAGCGTAGGCACTACTCAAGCTTATCACGCGACTTGCGGTACCCCAATAAACTATCGAAGAAGAGGAAATCGGTGGTTCTATTAGTCATCTTCTAGGTCTAATTTCCAATCAGAATATACAGGCCACGATCAAGCCTTGAGTTATTGATACAAGGTCTGCTGTCTTACCCCGATTATTTAGACAGCCGAATAATTCACCCAAATGTTGAATCCCAACTAGAAGTTTCGATCAGACTCGGCTGGCAACGGTGCCCCGACGATTAAAATTAGACGAGATAAAAGCTCAGCCAGGGTATACTTTTTACGGTGCCGGGGAATCCCAGCTAATTGCTTCGGCACGGGAGTGATGCCTACGATAGTGGAAATTTGCGGTCGGCGATCGCGTGCGACGAAGAGCACTCTTGGATTATTACTGCACGTTGTAGATCGTGTTCGCGAACGCTCAACTGCAGGCCACAGTGCGCTTTTAACGTAAAATATTCCCACTATTTCTTGTGCGCACAATGCGCCGTTTTTAAAAGAAAGTGTGGAGTATCTCACAGCCACCTCCTGCTCTCCGCGCAATGCACATTATAATTTTAAACCCTATACAGATAGTGGAGCTCTTTTTACTGGCGTTCGCTGCATCCGCGTAAACTAAGTAAGAGACAATAATAACGTTCAACTAAGAAATTGACGAAATTTGCGATATCAAAGTTTTTCTCGTTCTCTATATAATTTCGGACGATAGTGGGGGTTTTTGTTTACTTATTTCATTCTACTATATATTTCTTTCCTTGATAGCGCCTTAAGAACTATTTTTAGCACGAACAAATTTCGCTTCGAAATCGAAATCCGATTATCTGCACCACCTATATAGTCAGGTACGGTGCAAATTACGCCAAGATATAGCGCCCGTTTATATATTTTCTTCTTTTTTGACAGTGTTGATCTATCAGTTCTCTCTCGAGTCTCAAGCCTCCTCGCGGTTGTGGAGGCTGTGAACCAATCTTTAATCAAAAATGACGAAGAAAAATTAAATTATACCTTTAAGTATACTTAAAAAGGGAAAAATATTGAATATTTCCTGTTCCTGAATACTCTCTGATTGCTCGCGAAACAATACTCGACAGACCACGTGCCGACAGACTGGGAGGTCACCCACTAAAACATCTGATGTTTGCGAGAGCGTAAAAAACAGGGAAGACATTAGCGACAAAAAAGCTTGATATAATTTTTTTCCTTTAGGTCCTTAGTCTTTCACTCCCGAACGAACTTTGTCTATACTTCTAAGGCTTCCAAGGGGCTTGAGGTTTACGTACGCGTCTTACGTGGACACTGCAAGCAAGCATCCGTTTTCGTACAATGGCTTTTTTTTTTTTCTGGGACTTGTTGGAGCTTGCCCCTGAATCGTCCAATATTCTTCTTACTAAGAGCATTTAACTTTAGTTTCTTGTTTTTGTTGCACCTGAGCCGCGTTTTAACAAGGGGGGTTTTGCTCGCTTCCAATCGGAGGCAAATCGTGACAAACCTCTTACCGTTTTTTCTTCCCGGCATTACCAAAGCTTGACTTTGTATATGATTTCTTTTTTCCTTTTTGGACGATACTACAGAACGAGCGAAAACAAAGGGAAAAAAAAAGAAAGAAAGCAAGAAATAAGGGGGCTGCGGGTTCGATATGTTGCTAAACATTCCGACAACACACCCCTTCATCACGAGACCCCGGTATCGGAATATCCCATCCTCGATTCAAGACAGCAGTAAGCGCCTGATATCTTGGGAGTCTCGAGTCTCGGCTCCGGGACGCACGTACGCAGGACGTGCTCATTGGCAGGGAGGCAGTTTAAAACCCACTAAAATCTAAAATCTGGAAAAAAAAAAATAATAATATAATAAAAAAAAAAAAAAATGGAGCCTGATGACGAATACCCGCCTTAAATCAATGGAAAAATAAAGCTTCAAGCTTCCTATCGCGGCGTGTTTCCCGGCGTTTCACGTTAATGGATTATCTACGTACTCAAACTCGGCCAAGCTTAAAAGCTCCACAAGATCAAGTTCCAGCAAGCTAAAAGCACCCACATTATATTAGACCTTGCCGATACGAGAAAGACATATTTTGAAGCACTTTTTTTTTGGTCAGATCAGAAAATCGTCACGAAGGTAATAAAATAATGCCGGTTGCCGGTTTATACGATAGACGTCTAAGAGGCGGCCAGTGGTATTATTCAAAGTTCAGAGAGATTCAGAACATCTACACCTTCAGAGTTCGAAAAATTTGCGCAGAGTAGTACGCGTCTTCTCTTTTCTCTCTCTCTCTCTCTCTCTTTTTTTTTTTTCCTTTCCGAACCTAGATACATATCGAGCTAGAACGCCGAGACCAAGAGGACGCAATCTGTTGTGATATCTTGAGTCGGACGGAAACCCTCTTCTATACGTTTATCTTGGCGTACACGATGTTGCCTGATTTTACTGGCTTGGTGACACTTCTCGTTAGACAAAATATTTAGCGCCAAGGTACACCAGTTGACTCTCTTGTGTCATGTAAACTGAACTGCAGGTATCTCCTTAGGGGAAAGCAGTGTGCCTCTATGATCGGCTCACAAAGAGTGGATCCATAGGACTGGAAAAACTTTAATTCGAGCAAAAAACAGTGTCTGCCGCACAGTCCATACGGGGCGTCCTGTGATCCAAGCTGCGCTAAAACAGCTCAGCGGACGCGTGTAAGCTGATCTGCTTTTTAATATATATTTTACGGGATTGAATTGCTGAAAACAGCCCATCAAATGCGACAGGAAAAAAAAGAAAAAAAAAAGAAGAAAGAAAACTCGTCTGAGCGTTTTCAACGACCTAGTTTTTCCGTAGTCTCTCCGTGTCCCAAAAAAAAAATACTTTTGCATCGCCTTTGTTCCTGAGTACAAGTACGGAATAGGACAAAGTCACAATGATTGTCGATTTTTTTATTTTTTTTTTTATTTTTTTTTTTATTCTTTTTGTTTTTCAGTCCTTTAACAGGCAACGTCTGTTTTTTCTCCTCGAGAGCCTGATTCCCCTGTGTGACACGCAAGCCGCACCATTTTTAGCGGACATGCAGCCGGTACACCGAGAACTTGGCATTCCGTTCAATTGTCTTGAAAATTCAACCAATAGAACGGAGATCATTGGAATTCCAGGTCGGTAGCAGGGGTAAGATCTATCGAGGAGAATAATCAACCGAGTGCATGTGGTGACATGCGCCCGAATAATACGTCCCCAAGCTTTGCGAACGAATATGTTCTCGCTACCGTTGTAGGCCATTTTCTTGACCTCTAGCTCCGGTACGAAGCATATTAGTATGATATTCATCAAGCTACGATATTATGAAATCAAGTCAACATCACTTATGATTTTTCTCTTCAGAAAAGCCTATTTCTTTGAACCTTCCTGATCGTCTTGTTTGTTAGAACTTGGCTAAGTTTTGTTCGTAGGTCCAGGGTATTACCGCGTTTCTCACAAATCGAGAGCAAATCAACGTGCTCTTCGGGCTGCAATAACCCGGCCTGAAGATACGAGCTAAGTTACGGGATCCTGGCATGATTTCTACTTTTACAGGGCTACTTACGACTGCTAACGCTTCGGGGAGATGAGATCCGAGATTAGGGTTTGAAAAATAAGCCAGACAGGGTACTACTGAGAGGGAACTTGTATGTCTCAACCTCTGTTAGCGTTGAAAGTCACTCATCGACAGAGTTTCGTAGGGCTTACGAGGCTATGACTGGCTACGCGGCATAACGGAGAATCCCATCACTGACACCGCGTACAGTCCATAACTAGCTCAATCAAACGGATACGCTAAAGGACCCTGGCTCATATTTATACTATACTATAATTTAAACCATGCATGAGATTATCTGAGGCATCCAGATGAGACAATTTGCGTAACGCTCAATAATATTTGAGTGAAAAACAATGTGCGGCACGGACAGACCTCCCACCAACATTCTTTGACCTCGGAAAATTAATACTTCCTTTACTACCCGCAGAAAATACATAGCTATATTCGTGCATCCAAGGAAGGTGCTAAAAATAACCATTGCTGATATAACTGGCTATATACTCAGCTGCTCACTAACGCATACGTAAGCTTTAACGATGTCGGAACACCTTGTTGATATGCACTATATTTATAGCTATTCTTACGAGTTTAAATTTTGGGATATACATATATATCATTAGTGTTCTAGTAGGACTAAGACATCTCGCAGTTTCTTGTTATTCGAACCCGCTGGCAGTAGATAGTAACACTGTCCACCTGCTGCCTTGTTGAAAGCGCTCGCTTGTCGCTCGGTAAAAGAAATGTAACTTTACAGCCCTATGAGCCTCTTTTCGCGAACCGGATGTTTCATACACGAGGCTTGTGAAGTACGAAAGCCTCCATCGCTTGCACAGCCGAGTCCCTTGTGGCATAGCTTCTAAAAACAGTAGTATAATGCGACACACTCTAAATTTTCAGAGCCATGGTTATCTGAAAAATATACTCGGTCATGTGGCAAATTGTGAAAGATTTTTGGCATGGATCGGTGAATCTCTTGACGCTCCGATGGAAGCCGAGTAAAGTGACGTAGTTCGCTACAGTGAAGCTTGTGGTCACCTGGATCATCAAGCATTTAGCGGTAAAATATTTTCCTATCTACCACTTCGATATCTTTTAACTGCTGTGGCAGACTATAGACGTGATAATCTAATTGTGATGCTAGTGCAAGTCACTTTTCAAAAATGGTGAAATTGCTATTCCTAAGATTGTTATACGTGTATTTTTTGAATTTGTCCTTCGGAATCGAGTTATCTTCGGGAAATGAATCAAGTATCCTCTGTTACTTTTGAATCTTTTGGACCTGGAAGTTATTTGGGCTTCTAGAATTGATTCTGCTATCATGCCTATAAATTGCTTACGCTCTTAGGAGTTCACCACTTACCTCGAGTATGTAAGTAGTGTATATATGGGTCATTGGCGCGATCGTACAATGGTGATATCCTTGCGCCCTGTTGCAACTATACGATGGATCCCGAAGCTGCAAAGGACGGAAGGTCGAAGTTGCGAACGTAATATTCTACGCTCGAGAACAGTATTTATCGAGGTGGGGTATTTCGAGACGGGCGGATACTATCCTGTTTTTCTCTAAAGCCAATCCCTCTGACCAATAGAGGCATATCATCTGCAACTATCCGCTTCATCACCAAGTTCGCTTTCCCGCAATGTAAAACCAGGAATCTGAAGACGACTGTAGAATGTATCTAAATCGACTTATGAGAAGTTTGCAAGGTGTCTGCTGAAACCTCTTCCATGCTTCTACCTGTTGTTAATAGTTAAGTTTTATATGGAATTTGTTTGTTCGCAGCAATATTGATCTACCCAACCGCCATGTTCCACTCGCTAAATACTAACTGTTATTCTAGCAGAACTTTACATATGTGCATCCTACTTTGATAATAGGCTCCCTCGCTATGATTTGCCCGTGCGTGTTGACGGCCCGGTAGGCGGCCCAGTAGGGCTTGAAATGGGCCTGGTCTACATCCTACCTATCAGGAGGGCAATAATATCTTATTTGCAGGCCAAATACACCTTAACATACGCTTTCAAGTCCCTGAGACTTCTTTAAGGGTTAAAATGGATAAGTGACAACTACTAGAGCAGTTATCGCGAACCGTGATCTTGTAGGCATTGAAGCTCCTAAAGCCTACAAGGTTATAGGAGTATTTTTTATTTAAAAGGTTATCAGTGATATTAGATGAACAACCAGACTTATTCTTGGGCGTATTGGATAGGATATGTAGTATAGATTACACGATGTTGATTCTAGCTAGGGTTCATAGCAATTTACTCCTCAGAAACTTGGCTCCGCGTCGTATTTGCGAGGCATTTGGGCGGGGCCGGTGCATCACTTCGGAAGCGGAGCTCTAGCGGCAAGATCACCAGTACAAGCATAAGTGGTATAAACTCCTAAAGTTGGCAGCAAGGCAAACAAAAATATAATTTTTCCTCTTCCCCTCATAAGCTAGCGATTCTTGCACTCGCCGTTGACATAGATTGGATGACAAGGTCTGGGAGAATGCACACCCGAAAGGTCAAAGAGTCAATAGGAAGGAAAGGAAATTTTTCGGGCACACCGACAGTGGATTTTAACACTCTGGAGTATTTTTCCTTTTCTTGAACAATCTAAGGGGTTTGAGGAGAATTTATAACAGCCTGGATTTATTCTATAGTCAACTTGCTTTGCGTGCGTATCTCGAGTGGTCCCGAGATTTCGAGAAGAAAGAATAGATGTTGGATATAGCCATTTGATTATACGCTTCGCCATCAAACTCTTGAGGATGAGATTTAGAAAATACCAGCGCACTACAGGCGAAGACACTTGCGTCAAGACCGGCACTTTTAAAACGGATCATCAAGAGCGCGGGAAATTCTCTGAGCTGTACTGTCGTGATATTGTGAGCGAATTTAAAAGCGGGCGGCCGTTTTTTCTTGCGCCATTCTGTTCTCTCTTGCCTCCACATTTTTGTCACCAAATTTAAGCGAGAGCCGGTCGGTCCAATTTGAGAACAACCCAGCCCGATTTCAAATTTTCTTTCCGTTTTTAGACACGGATCGGTTCAGCAACCGACCGCTTTGTTCAACGCTCATCCACGGCCACGAAGTGGCTCGGAACTGGAAAAAATATATGGAGAAATAGTAAACCCGACCCTGAATCAATTGGAGGGAAGAGTAAGCAGACTTAGCTAGCAGGTTTTGATTAACTATTCGACCCTCCAATTGAAACCATTGACTTACTGTATCGTGTCCATTCCGCTTTTCAAATTTTCTTCGCTTTTATTTTCTTTCTTTTAGTTTTTGTTAGAAGTCTCTTGCAGGATCAGCGATTGTTTTTTTTTTTTTTTTTTTTTTTTTCGAAATCACTTTCGTATTACAAAAGCGGAGCATGTACTTATCCATCTTATCTGATCGTGAATCATACAGGGGCAATTGTTTCCCAAATTTGAACCGCTGTGTAATTAATATTAAGTATATCTAGCCGGAGCTCTGTATAACAACATATACATGCATCAAAGTATGAATCAGACGCTAATGGAGTTCTTGTAAGATCAGTCCATTCTTTATTGAATATGAATAACATAACGTTAAGGGGAAAGGCCTGTTTGAAGTACTCATTCTACCGTTATTCATGGTTCAACTTCAGATCGCTCGCTAAATTCAAAGGCTTCCGACAATTTCTTGGACATTTTTTTTTTCATTCATTAAAGTTACGAACGCTTTAGTAAGGAGAGGACAAACCCATATCTTAGAGGAAACTAATTTTCTTAATTCTCAATTAACGGTTATAATCGTTTCGAAGGATATACGATTCTTTTTAGGAACAGATTGCGCAATTGCTAGAAAAAATATATTTAATCAATCATACGTGTCTATCATAATACATCAAACATTTTTTTTTTTTTAATCGAAAAAATCACACTACTCAAAGCAATGCCACTAAAACGAATGCCTACTAACAAACCAAAGTACCTTAACAACACCACTCAATCAATGAAATCTAGAATCAAACAATCTCTCGCTCACTCGCTCGCTACTCATACCCAACACTTCTCCCAAAAACCCTCCCATCTTGGCAAAGCTAAGGCTCTCAACCCACTTACTCAACCTACACCGCCCGAGCTCGTCGGCATCGCACGTCGTCATCTTGATCACCCTGTCGTTAACAAGTACCCTAACAAGCTCCTCGTCTTCCTCTTCACCGTCGTCGCAGCGCATCTTCTCGACGTACATCCGCCCGCCGAACGGCACCATCCAGCTCGTACTCCACCCGCCGTTATCCCGGGGATCCTCGGCGTTCTCCCCGTCCAGCGGTTTCGTGTCGTTGTACAGGCCCATGGCGGATATATGCTGACCATGTCGTTATCGTGACTGAAGTCAGCGAAGAGCTTAAACTCGTCGCCTAGCGGGAATGTGGCGGGTTGGAATCGAGGGTGTGGTTGACGCAGGTACGGTCGTTCGCGCGTAGGATGGTCACCGGTCATACGGGAAAGTAGTTCGTTTACGAAACCGACGCCTTGAGTTGGGCCTAGCGGGTTGCCGTAGCCTTGGCCGTAGTATTTATCTATCGTGCGGAGGTAGTCGTACTTTCTCCACTCGTCGCGGAGAACATGTAGCATGCGTCGTGTAAAGGGTATCCATGCTCGCGGGCGACGGTTTCGAAGGGGCAGAGGTCCATCACCATTACCGTTTCGATGTCGGTTAGGTTTACGGTGCCGGGTAGCTCACGTTGAGCCTTTCCGTGATAGCGGGTACGAACGTCGCCATGAACTCCTTCGTCTTAACAGTATGACGCTTTTCATCTTTTCCTGTTTCGAATTCAGTGCAGAGCCCGTGGTTGAGGGTGTTATTCATGCCGTCCTTTTCGGAAATATCCACGTGTCCCGCTAGCTTTGGCGATTTTCCTCCGGTCCTGTCCCGTTTCTGATCGGAAGATGCAGCGGAGAAGTACCCCATCGTGAAATTCACAGCGGATTCAACAACGCGGTCTTGATCCGCCGAGCGGACGAATAAGGGCTTACATCCGCCAGCTTCGACTTCGCAACCCCGCGCCAGGTCCGCGTACCGATCGTAGAACTTCACTCCCGAGAGGTACATCTGCCTCTGCCCGAACAGCGTGAGCTGATCGTAGCCCAGCTGTACTCGTAGTCGTTCAGCCAGCTGTACTTGCCCGTGAACTTTTCGCCGGCGTCGGAGGCGATGATCTTGATGCGCTCGACCATGGCGTGGTACGCCATCGTCCTCCCCAAGGTCGGATCGCGAGCGCCGTGGCGGGAGAGGACCTGGGCGAAGGTTATGCGGCAGTTCGGCGGTACGTCGGGGGATATCTCCGAGGGACGGAGAAGTACGGCGCGTACTGGCCCCAGAGGTGCGATATCGAGGGTTCGACTTGTAGCCGTAGAGCGGGGAGTTCGCGGTGGAGTCGGTGAGGGGCGTCGTTGTTGCGGCAGGGTATCCGAAGACACTTGAGCGAATGCACTTTGTCAGTTTTATGAAAACTTCCTGTATTCGTTTAAGGGAAATGTGAAGACTTACTGCTGCAAAAACAACCCCACCGGTGTCACGATTTTCCATCCTTTATTCGACATCGTATCTTCCTTGTCACTCTGTATGTGGTGCAAATTCAACTCCCGATCGTACCGCTCCTTAAACAGCGCGTTGAGCTTCGACTGCGTCTCTCCATAGGGATTACCGTAGTATTTATCACTGGAAGAAGACGGTAACGGTAGCGTACCGACGAAGTAGACCGTCAGTACATCCGCAAGGAGAACGAATATTGCAATGTAGAAGATCCGCCGCGCCATCCTGTAGAACCTCCGCATGTGCTCGACGTCAATCATCCAAAAGAAAGGGATCGAAAGAGGTAGGTAGTTCGTAGAAAACACGCTTGTGGAACGGTACGTCTTGTATGGCGTTGGATCAGGATTTGGTGCGGTGGCGATAGGTGCCTGTTTCCGACCGTGGCGTGAGAAGAATGCACCTGGACCCGCTTCAACAGGGTGTGACGTGCCCCCCACAAAGCTCGAAAGCAACGAACTGGGGAATTGAGTTATATCGACCTTATCCTCGTGATAGAATCGAAACTCCTCATTGGTTGATGTTTATTAACGGTCGCCCGACGGTTCGGTTCGGTGAGGGCTTTCCAGGTCCAGGGGTTCCACCGCACCTGCCGAGATGGAGGGGGTTCGATTCTGTTTGAACTTCCAGGAGATTGACGGTGCCTACTCTAGGGACAGTACTAGCTGCGTTATCAGGAGGTCCGTCGAGGTGGGGTCGTGATAGTGATAATGAGAGTGTTGGGGGGTGAAGCAGCTTCCCCTTGAGTGTTGATTTGTGCACGAGTGTCATCGCGAAAATCTGGTTGGCGAGGAGCGAAGAAAAATACAGCTGGCAGCTCTTTTTGGGAGCGAAAACCCGAAGGGTCAACAAGCCCCCTTTTTTCCCAAGCGCCAAGCCTCTTTTGAAATCACGTGACGCACTATTATTGGAAATAGGGTTTTCCAACGACGGACTTGCTACCGCGCGGTTGCTCACTCCGCGTCGAGATTGTGTTGTTAACGTTAGCATTGTCGCATTATTATTAGTAGGCAGTATATATTTTGTATTTATCCAGAAGGGTGGTGTAGTCTGGTTGTTCTCGCTTTGTTGTAGATTGGAGAGCGCGAACTAGACTAGCCTTGCCTAGGCTCAATTTACTTTCGCGAAACGCAGTAAGTGTCCTTCTGAGGCCCCTGTTAGATATCTATTGTAATCATACTATAAAGCCATCTCAGGCTTAACTTTTTGGTAACTTTACGCAAAAATGCGAGCATAGCCCCTATCCGCGTTAGAACTGGACTTTTGGGAGCTCCTGATTTCGCTAATTCTTTGGGACTTTAGTTACACTTGCATAGGAAACTAATTTTCTGATTGATATTTTGAACTGCACAAGCCCTAACCTCTGGGTGTCTACCCAGCGCATCCATATCAAGAGCCCCTTGCTTCCAACCTCTCGCTAGCTATCCCTAGGAAGAACGCTAGATGGGTTTATCCAACCACCATCACAAAACCCATGCCCGTCTATTCGGATGAGGAACAATATTTGCAAATGGGTTAAGGCAGTACCCAAAAACCTCGTTCGGAGACGGACGGCTTTTCCAGCACGCTAATCCGGTGCAACAGTCGCTCGTGTTGAAGCAGGGTTGACCTAATATATGAGAACACCGGAGAAGCTTAGCAGCGAATCAACTGGTTCTTCTAAAAAAGTCAGATTACAAGTAGCTTACCTTGAGGGCCGCATGCCTTACTTGCCATCTTTGTAGGGCTTGCGCTGGCGGTCATTGGCGCGCTCATGGCCACGATGATTACGTCTAAAATATTGAGGAAGTGCATGTTTTAAACAGTGTAGGGTTTGATAATGTTTAGCTTGACACTCCCTTTTCGCGTGATTTCGAGTAACAGCAACAGGAGTTTTATTAAGTATCTAGGGTGGATACATAATAGACACCTACTGTTGGAAAATGCTCTTAACAAAAGCTATATTGGAATATGTCCAGCTGGGAATTTATAGAGTTCTAATTAGGACTAAAATTGACAACAATTCTACCTTCATAGCAATACTCAACCTATTATCCCTCAATAGAGAGTTGATGCAATACCAGTATCATTGTCAACATTACATGTATACTTACGTAGCTTAAGGTCTTGCTCTGTATGAACAGTCTTGTCAAATCGCCCAATCTGATTAACTCTTAGCGGAAACAGTTATTTCTCATATAAATGCTATCTGCAACATTAAGCCAAAAGCAAATTAACTAGCTCGATCCCGATCCATTCAAAGGAATTGACACTCTAGCGACACTTCCATGTAACCGTGTAACGATGCTCTTACAGGATGCATATGCAAAGAGGCCCAATCACTCAATGGTGTTTCGGGACCCCGCAAATTCCACGTCGAATTCCGATCGCGTGAAATGGTAGCAAGCCTAATACGATATCAAGAGTCAATAGCGTTAAGAATTAATAGGAGTTTCAAAAAGAAAAAGGCAAAAAGGAAATGGGTTCAGCTGAAAGTCTCAAAGGCGTCCCTATATCTCTGACTAAGACCCCTGAGGTCGGCCAAGAGAGAGTAGTCTACGCATCCCATTATGATATTCCCTTAAGCGACCTACCGATAGAACCTACAGTATCAACGGCCCCGCCTCGCGATTCCGCTTCCTCGACTGCACCAGCTTCCTAGACTAAAAAACCCTCATGAAAGAATCCCATACACTACCGCCCACCCCTACGCCGCAATCTCCTACGTCTGGCGCGGCCTCCCCTCCACACCCAACCCGCATTCTCCATCCTCGGCTACGAAAACGTCGAACCAATCAACATCCGCTTCCTAAAACAGCCTGCATCGCCGCCAGAAAACATAACCGCGAGCTATTATGCTCGACAGGCTGAGCAGTATCCGGACAGATATCAAGGGTGACAAGGTTTGGCAGATGAAGCGTATGGCGTCGATATATTCTAATTGCACTATGTGTTTCCTATTCGCGGGTGGATTCTCGAGGTTGGTAGGGTTGTTTGAGGAGACGTGGTGGATTGAGAGGGCGAGAACGCTGCAGGAGGCGTTGTTACCGGCGCCGGAGAAAGTGTTTTGCGTTTTTGGGTGGAGGTTGGGATTACTACGGCAGTGCGACGCGATGCCGTATGGGCTCTCTATGGAGATACTGGAGCCCGGGAGATCGGTAACGATACCGCTCGCGAGCGCTCTGGATGCTTGTTTGATGGCCGCTAATCGTCCCATCGCTGTACATTTGCAAACATACGCTTCCGACGAGGAGCTCCAGCGCGTATGCCTGCGCTCCCGATGAGACTCTCTGCGTTGACCCAAACCCACCTGCAGCGAGACGACCAAAATTACCAAAGGACGCTATGTCAGCATACGTCCGCGATTCCCAGGTCGCAAGCGCGCGCTGCTAATATCTCTACTCGCCGCCGTGGGAAGCTCAAACCGTCAAGAAAGTGAACTAGCAATCTGGCGCTCCGCATACCTACGCGGCCCAGCTCACCCCATAGACAGCATCTTTAGCATCGCGAGTCCCTTCGGAGTCACGTTAGACTCTTTAAAGTTCTTCCCCGACGACCGCCGCGGAGCCACGATAGCGCTTGTGCAAGCGATATTGCGACGGGGCGGGAGGGCGAATTGGCTCGCTATATCTACCGTACTGCAACCTTCGCCGGATATGACAGTATTCCCGACTTCTCCGGAAGTATGCAAGCTACGTAAAGTCACTGTGTCGTTACGTGGCGGAGAAAAAGAGTATGGAGGGTGGGATATACGCCGTACTCATTGGTACAATGATAGAGTCGAGCAACCCGGCCCTCGCAGGAGTGCCAGGTAGATTACGGGCTGATGCTGTCATGGTAGTGAAGCGAGTAGCTGGTAGACGCTACTACCACGTGGCGATGGACGAGGCTTCCTCTGAGACCACGAGGAACTGGGAAGTGCATGACTTTATTGTCGGCTCGAGGCCACAGTAACTTGTATTATGATCCTGATGCAGGTTTGTATCGCAAACGTGAGGAGTGGCATCTCACTACAGACGGGGGTTTCAATGGCGTGAATAATTGGTATAGAGTGGCTTGAAATACGTTATTTACAGGTTTCATTTGGCGTACAGAGTTGGCGAGGGAATCGCGTAACATTGCGCTAAAATTAAGATCTGGTAACGAGACCGGGGAATCGCGGACGTTAGTAGACCCTGTTCAATTCGAGCGGATCTCTAGAAATGAAAAAAGCATTCCTAGTACTATGAAAGATTCATACTTTGTTCAGAAAGCGATATCGATTTGCTATGTAGAGAGGCGGATGGCCCTCTTTAGCCGCTTAGCAGTCGGTAAAAGTGGAGAGCTAAGTAAGCAAGACTAGTCGAGATAGAGCTAAAAACAGTTTCAAGAAGCTCCATCAAACAAAAACTTTTCAATTTCCATGATCGTTGGGTTGCCAGTAAATCCCCACCATGCAATATTTAGTTGACATAAAACGAAAGAACGGCCAACCCAGCTAAGCCTCCGCGTTCCTCTTCGCCGTCAGCTCTGCCGTAACGTTCAAGCTCCTCGGTGCATCCATCTTCGGCATAAACAGCTCAACAAGCTGTATCTTTCCAGCGTTGTTAACTCCTCATTCGCGAACAGCTTCTCGACGTCATCCCTATCCTTGACAGTGTAGTTCTCATATTCTCCCTCTTTCGCTCCAAAGACTTCCAGAAGTTTCGTATGTTGCCAGTGCTGAATGTCGTTATACCCGCTTCAGCGCCGTGAATCAGCCTCTCGATCGTGTAGCCTCCATTATTAATAACGAAGATTATGGGCGTAAGCTTGTGCCTGATCAGCGTGCTGATCTCGGTGACCGTGAGCTGAAGGGATCCATCACCGACGATAAGTATGACACGGCGGGAAGGATCGTTTTCTCGAGTAGCGAGGGCTGCACCCTGCAGACAACCAACGGAATATCCGATAGATCCCCAGAGGACTTGAGAAATGCCAGTGACTCCCTCAGGAAACCTCGTTTCGAGAATTCCGAAATTTGCGGTGCCGGTTTCGGTCACGATGACATCCTTGGGTTTGAGCCATTTACCCAAACGCGGCCAGAACCACGCATGCGTGATTTCGCCTTCGTCGGGTTTACGCCTTTCGCCGAGGAAATGAGCTCCGGAAGCATCTCCCTGAGGAACCTTGTTTTCCAGCTTCGGAGGTTCGGCCTTTGCAGACTCCGAATGCCTGATGCGGAGAAGTCGAGGGTGTCGAGCAGCTTGCGGAGAACAAACTTCATCTTGATTTCGGGATAGACGGAATACCCAATCTTCATATGATCTGAATGAAACTCGATTGTACGGCGAGTAGTGGTGTGGTACGTAAAAGAGCCGGTATTGAAATCGCTCTTCAACGCTCCGATGCTGAGCAACAAATCGGCACCCTCGACGGCCTCTTTAACATCCGGCCTGCTAACGCTCCCGATATAAACTCCCCGAACCTCGGCATAGTCTCGTTTATCGCTCCCTTTGCCATGGGTGTAACGAATGCGGCAACTGGCTCTTCTCGATGAGTTCCTGAGTCTCATCGACGACCCTGTGCCTGACGCAGCATGCGTCCGCGAGGATGACAGCGTTGTTAGCTTTGTAGATGAGCCCGAGATAGTCTCGATAACGTCGTTCTCAATTTCTTCATCGTTAGGGGTTAAGGCGAGATTGATGGTTTATCGAGATTATGAGCGGAAGTAGTATGGATCGGTTTCATGACCACGTCGGTGGCAGGGCTATATAGACGGGGCGGGCGGCCGTGTAACAAGCTATTTAAATTATCCAGTGTTAGTGAACCTCCAATTGAAACCCAAAGGAAGTTGCCCAACTTACTAGCCAAAGCCCTATCGATCTCAATTGCTGCAGTCTCAGGGTCGTTAAGAATCGCAACGGTCTGCGAGATGTGGCGGGACATATTGACGAAGGACTGGAAGTTGCCATCGCCGAGGGTGTGATGGAGGAGTAGTCCTGGATTTGACTGTCAGCATGCACGGCAACCAATATCCATTTGGCATTTAAACACCATACCTGACTTCTGAGATTGAGTAGACGGTACACCGACGATGTGCACTACCGGCACATGCTCGCTGAAGGATCCAGCGACGCCGGCCAAGGCGGAAAGCTCGCCTACATAGTTTGACACCAATTAGTTAAAACGGTAATCTTTTAACAATTTATATAAGAGGAACTAGCTCGATAAAACAGGTGTAGCACTTACGACACCAAAGGTGGTAACGAGAGCACCAAGCCCTTTGATCCGAGCATACCTGCAAATATCATCGAGGTCAGTGGAGCTATTCCTCCATTATCTCGGCGGTGCGTGCAAATCAAGGATATATTGAAAAAATGATGATGACATACCCGTCGGCGGCATATGCAGCGTTGAGCTCGTTCGTGTTACCAACCCACTTCAAGTCGGCGTCAGGCAGGAAATCCAACGCTACAAGGTTGAAATCTCCCGGAACGCCGTGAACGGACTCGACGCCGAGCTGCCTGAGGCGCTTGAAGAGGTAGAGAGCAACGGTCGGCTTCTCTTCCGCCATAATGCTTGATATGAGGTGTTCAATGCCTTAAGAAAATTGGAAGGATTGATTGATTATAGTGAGACTGTATATAAGAGTGTCGATGCAGTGGTGATGGAGGGGGAAAAGAAAACGATAGTGGGCAATGGAGGGGCAATCGGTGATAGAAGAGATGATAAACAATAGAGGGGGTGGTTTATATAGGTGATAATAAAAATATGGCGCCATGGCATAAATTGCCGGATTAAGCGGGTATCTAAACCCGGCAGGGTGCAAGAGAGGGAGGGGGGGATCGTTGTTTATTTTTAGCCTAATTGTATATTTTTAATCCCTCGCCATTGACTTCCCTGAATGCTACCACTCACTGTATGTACCGGTATTTCCTTTCACTCGGTATAGCAACGGCCGGCCCGGTCGCCGGTTTTGTCGGGTATGTGATCCCGAGAGAGGCCGAAAGAGCCAGTTATAAGTTCAGATCCGCTGATAAGATAAGATATTACTTGCCGGTTAGATTGGCGGAAAGCATTTCCAAGCACGCAAGATTCGAGAAAGCTCCGATCTCTCCGAGATAAGCTTTCTGAACGCCCTCTCGAAAAGCCTCGACGCATTATGACATCGCCGTTACATTGGTTTGATTTGGATACATTTTGATCTATTCTCGGACATGCGCGAGTACCACGGGGTGAATAAGATTAGGGTTCTTGTACGATCACCGGCCAGGCTTTTCCAGGGAATACCCCCAAAGGCTCCCAAGCTCCAGTGTTATAACTTGTTTAGGTTTAACGTCGTGCTTCCGCCTTATCGCTCGTCATATTGTTGTACAAAGTAGTAGCTCTTAGGTCATGATTGTTTCTTGTGCTCTTATCTGTACTACCTCTCTCAGTAAACGGACTTCTGACTATTCTGTGCTAAAGCTTTTCGCTTGGAAAAGACGTTTTCTCCTAGATAAGCTTTCACCGCTATCCGAGATTCGCTCCGTCGTAAAGCAATGGGCCAGAATATCCGAGGGATAAGGATTTTTCTCCTTCCTAAACGTTGACATTACTTCTGCGAATTCCTTACAAGCTTATCTCCAACCTATCTCCAACACTTTCGCACGCCCGTAATAACGATAGTGACCCTTAGGAAGGTGGAGAAGCGTCCTATATCACATTAACACCCGGAGATATTTCTCGCTGTATAGTTTTTCCAGGATTTTTTACCTAATTTACCTAATTAATTTCCCCGCCGAGGAGTTGGGAGATAAGTAAGTCTTATCTATAGGTTCGAAAAGAGATTAGGCAGCTGGACCTTCACACCCTCCTTCGTCCTTGCAGCTGTGTGAGCCCTGCAGCCTCCATCTTTCGAGCTCTTGGTAGTTCTTTATCCTTATAATTATTTGCGAATTTTAGGGTCTCCCAAGCCGGTTATCTTTGCGTTGTTTTTTGTATTTAAATCTTTCCAGATCCACTGGAGATCTCGCGGATTGTCACTGTGTCAGGTCACGGAAGTAGAAATGTCGCATGGATGATCACCAGGTCATTCCCGACCGTCTGTGGATCACAACATCATAACGCAGGATCAACCAAAACACAATAAAAACGTCAACACCAAGAAAAAACTTCCAATATCCAAGGAATTGGAGTTTAGGGTCCTTAAGGTAGAACTAGAAAAAAAGAAATTTGCTTTCCAATAAAAGCTTTGAGATTTCCGGAGAATCTCTCATTTTCGACTTTTGAAGATTTCATTTTAATCCGGACGTTTTCGTTGTTGTTTAGCTCCCGCAAGCACGTGGTGTAAGACCGGCCGATTCACTCGAAACCAGTAAACAAAATGTCGGAGAAAATTAGAAGCATGCTGAGGAGGTTCGAGGCTTCTTCGGAGCCTGGGCTTTCGAATACTGAAATGTTCCTCACGAACGACGATCTAAAACCAGGTTCGTACCTTCATGATACTCTTATTTGCTTACAATGGCGACCTTTTTACGGTCGTATTCGCCGATTTCTGGTTATTTCGGAGATTTTAGCTAACCGAGATGCGTTGACGCAGTTCCGCCCGACAAGCGCAAATGGCGGTGGTTCAATTTCGTCTTCTTCTGGATCGCGGATTCATTCAACATAAGTACGTCCATTTCTTCCCCCGTATAAAGTAAACTCCGACCGCTGATTTTTCATTCCTAACAAGACACGTGGATGATATCCTCCTCAATGATCGTAAGCGGCCTATCGTGGTGGCAGTCGTGGATATGCGTCTGGGTCGGATACACTCTAGCCGCCTGCTTCATTTGCCTGACGGGTCGCATCGGCGCCATGTACCATATTCCTTTCCCGTGGTGTCAAGGTCAAGCTTTGGGATTTGGGGTTCGCTAGTAAGAATACGAATATGAAAAAATCCCAATGCGGCGTGATGATTATCCGACGCCACTATTCCGGGAGGGAACTTTTATTCTGATGAATGAACAGTGGCCGGTATTAAATAGATCCGCGATGGCATGCGTCTGGTACGGTGTACAATCGTGGATCGGCGGGACGTGCGTGTACCTCATGATAAGGTCGATTTGGAATAGCTACGATAATATTCCGAATACTGTACGTTTCCCTATCATTCCGTCGTCGCGTTGACACATTAAGCTGTCTAAAATTTGAACGACGGTTCCACTAACTATATCAATAATCTCAGATGCCCAATCCTCCGGAACAGAAACGAAATACTTCGTATCGTTCTTCATATTCTGGGTTTGCAGTTTGCCTGCAATCTGGTTCCCCGTCCACCAAATCCGCCACCTGTTCACAGTAAAATCGGTCATTTGTACCCATCGCCGGTATCGCGTACCTTATCTGGGCCGTGGTTAAAGCGAAGGATTCGGGCCGATCATCAAGCAGGGGAACAAGGTCCATGGCAGCGACCTCGCGTGGGAGATAATCAAGGGTATCATGAGCTCCATCGCCAACTTCGCCGCGCTCATCATGAACGATCCGGATTTTTCGCGTTTTGCGAGGAAGCCGAAGGATGCGCTGTGGTCGCAGTTGATCGCTATTCCAGTTGGTATGTATCATGCCCGTGGGAGATATAATCATCTCCGGGGGCACTTTCTTTTAACTAACGTAAACTCTAGGCTTCGCCGTTACTTCTTTATTGGCATAATAGTCTCTTCCTCCTCCACCGTAATATATGGCGAACCAATCTGGAACCCGCTCGACCTCCTCCGTAACTTCCTCGCCGACGGTCACGCGCCATCATCGACGCGCTTCGGCGTCTTCGTAATCGCGACCGCATTCTCCCTCGCACAGCTCGGCACAAACATCGCCGCGAACTCTGTATCCGCCGGAACAGACATGACCGCTCTACTCCTCGCTACCTCAACATCCGCCGTGGGGTTACATATGCGCCCTAGTCGGACTCTGCATGTGTCCCTGGAACCTCCTTTCATCCTCTAATTCCTTCACGACCTACCTATCAGCGTACTCTGTCTTCCTGAGTTCCATCGCCGGCGTTATGGTTTGCGACTATTACCTCGTGAGGAAGGGATACATCCACATCCACAGCCTCTACTCCGCCGATAAATCCGGGCCGTACTATTACACCGGAGGCGTGAACTGGCGAGCGTATACGGCGTACATCGCTGGTATCCTCATTAACGTAGTCGGATTCGCGGGCGCTGTGGGTGCGACCGTGCCGAAGGGAGCGCAGTATATTTACAACTTGAGCTATTTCGCGGATTCATCGTCAGTTTGGTCATATACTACTGCTTGAATAAGTTGTGGAAGGTGGAAGCGTGCGCGGAGGAATGGACGGAAGTCGGAGCGGACATCGACGAAGGAGTTAGCGTCGATGCGGCTATTGGGAGGGAGTACGACGGGTTACAGAGGAGGAATTATGGTACGTGCAGTCCAGCTCTGGGAAGGTGAACGGCGAAGGGAGACGAAAGGTGCTGGCGTTTAAAGGGGTTCTGTGTGACCAATATATTATTTTGTCTATATACATAATTGTTTTAGGATACACGAGATTGCATGGTTTATACGATTCTTCGGATTTAGGCTTGGATATAGAGCTAGAAGATTTAGATGCCCACGCAGGGTAATAGATAGGTTCCTTAATGTTCAGGATTTCCTTCTTTTTTCAACGCACGTGCGCAGGCACATCGAATCTGATGCGCAGCTACTAAGTGTGACACTAGCCAGTTCCGTAGTGAAGAATTTGAGTTTAGTTAAGGTGTTGTAGGTGTGTGGTGATTCTTAACTGAGAGCGATAGCGACACCCTTTTTGATCAAGATAGAGAATAGCTCCCTGTCCGGGTACGACGAAGAAGTCCTCCCCAATTTCTCCCTCAGAAGCGCGGTGACCGCAATTGTTACACTGTCGCTCAGGTCGACGCCGGGCATTTCAATTATATTCAGGAGTAGGCTGAAAGGAGCTTCGATTCTCAGTGCGTACAGCAGCAGCGGTAGATCGCTCGCGCTCCTCACGTTGATAATATCCTTGATGCCAGGCTGAGCCAGCATAAGTTTTCCCACAGCTTCCTTGCGCGAATATAGCGCAAGATGAAGCACGGTAATTCCGTGATCCTCGCTTGGAATTACACGTGAGTTGCCGTAGTCTTGTAGCCAAACGCTAGGCCCGCATGGTGGGTGTGGCATCCAACCTTTAAGTGGTTCGTTGGTGAGATTGACCGTTCCCGAGCGATCCCGATACGGATATCAGCACCGTGATCAAGAAGTAGTTTAACCATAGTCTCATTTCCAAACCGTGCAGCGTGCATCAGTGGCGTCCAAGAGCACCAGTCGTAGAATTGATATCGACCTTGCCAGTATCGAGTAGGAGCCTGGCAATGCCAACGTGCCCCCCGCGAGCCGCTAGTGAAAGCGGTGGACCTGATTCACCGAGGGCATATCGATTCCATAATTGCTTGGTGCTTAGGCGCTGCGGAATTTGAAGTTGACGTCTACCTTCCCGGTATCGAGGAGCAGTTTGACGATACTTTCGTGACCGCATGAGACTGCACGGGAGAGTGGCGTGTGCGCTTGCAGCGAATCCACAGGGTCCACAGCAACTGAGTCTGTTTGCAGAAGAAGCCTTACGACTTCCTCGTGGCCTTTCCATGCCGCCCAATACAGTGGCGTGCCTCCATCAACGCCTGCAGAATTAGGATCAACCTGACTGGTATCTAGGAAGAGCTTAACTATTCTTGGATGGCCACCCTCTGCCGCCCATGATAGCGGTGTTCGCCCGGTTGAATCGCGCTGGTCAATTTTGGCTCCCCTATTTAGAAGCATTCTCACAATATCTTCGTGACCGTTCTCTGCCGCAAGTGACATTGCACTTCGGCCACTCTCTTCTTGAATGTCAACATCGACACCGAAATTTAGCATATTCGACACTATTTCCCCAGTATCTGCCTTAAAAACACTGCTGTTAGGGCGGACATTAGCACGCAAGCGCTTAACAAACTTGATCGCCAATAACACCGAAGCTACCCTTCTCTCCCAGGGAATAGTGGGGAGGGCCCTCTTTTGCAAGATAGATTCTACTAATGAAAGATATCCCTTTCTCGCTGCTACATGCAGTGCGGTACTTCCGTGCAAGTCTTTGAAATTGAGGTCAGAGTCGTCCGCCATCAATTCAGCCGCTTCAAGATGCCCGTTTCTAACTGCCCATTGCATTGGTGTCAAGTTGAACTCCTTCATGGAATCGCGGAGTCGAGGATCCGCACCCGCTTGTAAGAGTTGCACAATAACATGCAAGTGGCCTTTTTCCGCGGCAAAATGCAAAGGTGTTTTTCCCTGGTAGTCTTGAGCATTAATAATTTGCTTGGAATCTGCTCTGCGCAGGAATAATCCCACCACAGCCGTCGAACCCGACCAAGCGGCGCGATGGAGTGCGGTCTGTGACTTATTGCAAAGGCAGTATGGGTAGTAATCAGGGTTTGAGGCCGATGCCTCGGCTTTCCCAGAATCTTGGGTTCGTGTGAGGTTAATTCTGGGAGTAGCAGACCGACTAACTCTGGGTTTCCGCGTTCTGCTGCAAGATGTATTGCTTGTTGACCCAGTATATCTTTAGTCGTTTTGTAAACAAGACCTGAACGGAGAAGAAGGTAGACTATCTCGACGTGCATCTCCAGACTGCGCGATGCAGCGCTGTCTGCCCGGATGCGTCCGCGAACTCCGCGTTCACTTCGAGTTCCAACAATCTCTTAACGGTTTCTTTATCTCCGGTGTCGGCTGCATTCCACAACTGCCTCTCGGGTTCTTCATTGCCTGAGCCATTAGAGACTAGACTCTGTTCTTTTTGGAGCGGTGATCCGATAGCGTCTAACCGATAAGCTTCCCTCTGTTGTGGATGGGGGCTAGCTGTTATTTCCTCTCCCCATGCTTTTAGCTGGCTTGATATTCCACTTCAATATCGAGTTCATCACATTTACTGGAATCTCCGATTCTAAAATCCAATAACAAGGTGTCACGCGGCTCATGATCATGAGCATCCTTATGCCACCCCGTAAAGTAAACCGACCCAACGAACTGGCAAGGAACCTCCCTCATGTCGTCTTTCTTCTTCATCACTTTGACGAGAAGTGCTCTATTATTATCTTGGTCTGGGGCTCGACTAGGAGCACATGCTTGGCTGGATTCAGAAGCGCTAGTTGGAGTTTCAGTCTTATTAAAGGGTGGGTATCGTTCCAAATGAACTTGCTTTCCGCGATCTGACTTGACTCAAGAACTTCCATGGACCCGAAATGCTGCCGTCTTGCTCTACCCGCAATATACTAACTGTAGCTTTATCAGCATCTGAGGAAGCAAGCGGTAGGTCGAGAAGACTGGTTGAACACCACGTAAATCCACCTTTCGACATGGTCGCCGAGTTGTGAAAAACGTTGGCGTGGGAAATTTTGCCGATTTTCAATAATATTCTTTGGTATATGTCCTGCAGCGACGTCGAGGTGATATCAACGCCTGTCAAGAGGCCCGCAATAACAGCAATATCCCTCGGCCATGAAGTGTATCGCGGGCCTAGCACCGTCAGGAGATCATCTACCTTCGTGATTCCCTTGCTTCTCAGATTGACGATGGCTCTCGCTGCGACTTGAGGGCGATCAGAAGTATCGGCTACTTTTCCAAGAATATCTTCGTCGAGATCCTTAATGAGAGGCTCGTCTCTGTGTCCCTTGAATATTATCTTAACTTTCCGGGACCTCGCCAGTTCCAAAGAGGTCCAGCCTCTGCTGAACCAAGGTGACATGACAATGGCAAAGCACGCAGTTTCCGCATCCGTCCATTCCCAATCTCTAAGGAAGCAGTCGTGAACAAGCGTTACTCTAGCGTCCTCGTAATTCTCGTGCATCATAGCAATTGCCTTGGAACGTGCAGCCTTCTCTTTGGTATGCAGATTGTATCCACCAAAGTCCCTCGCACTGATGTAGCTCCGCGATATTCTAAAAAACCTAAATAGACATGAATTTACCTGTCCTTGGCTCCAAACCCCAACGCCAGTGCCGTCTGACCATACGTGCGAAATTGCCATATATGGAAGCGGTCGTGCCAGGACCTCTTGGCCATCTAGCGCCCACACCGTCGACCGTCCTTCCCTCGCAGCGTGGGCCACCTTGTCCTGGTGAAACCCATTTTCAGGCCCACAACGGGGTTTATCCTTCCGGCACCAGTAGCCTCGTGACGCTGCGGAACAGAAGTGAAGTCTCGGCGCGAATATTCGCAAAAGTCAAAGGTGCATAACGAGTGGTCCTCTGTCGACGCCAGGGTTTGTGAAGCTCAGCCGGCGGTACAAGGAGCGGCAGGTGAGTTCTCGGCCGGGAAGCGATCTTGCGACCGCCCAAACGCGATTGGGACATAGCTTGAAATGGGTAGTGCCCTTTCAACGGCGGCGAGTATGTCAACGTGCGCCTTAAATTCTGAATGGAGACGCTCCTCTCGCGGTATTTGAGACTTGTGTTCAGAATGCCATGGACTTTGGCGCGATCCATTTTTCACCATTACCTCGCTGGATAAGTCGGCCTGATAGACGGTTATACTTCAGGCTCGCAACTCCGCAAATAGTTACTTATAGTAACAGCAAATTGTAGAAGTTGAAACTCTTAGACGAAAAATTTTTTTAACTGCGCAATATATGCGGGATGCAAAGGTATACTATAGGCTGACGGTTCTATTGTAAGAGCACTCAAATCAACCCCGCTGTGGGGTACGCATCGTATATAGCGGATGAGCTCAAATGAATTGCTGGGATCGATGCCATAAGAATACTACTTCGTTATGCGTGCGACAGGGACTCCACTGTTCTGCGCAAGCTAAAATTTAACCTTTGATAAAATAAAAACAGTATTATTATTCTGTGCTAAAAATAAATTATCAATATTGTAAAGGGTTAACGTTCTGCTCTATATATTCTCTTAATGTAGGTTAGTTGTCTCTCCTTCGTATACCTTATTCATAATGTCTCTAGCTCCTACTTTGAGCGCCAAAGTTTTTCGCATCGGGGTCCGATTTCCTTGTCATACAGCCTCTGTAATTCCCTGGGACCCATTTCACGGCGTAGTGCGTCAAAATACGCTTGAAAATACGCGCTTACTCTTCGTTCGCCATAGGCATTGCGTTTCCCTTGGCCGGTGTCAAGATATCGTACATCCCTACCTCTTTGAGCATTTTGCTTTGTATGACGTTTCCCTTTATGTCATCTCTCATTTCCTATGATGAGTTAGAATTTGATCGCCTCTAATGAACGAGAGATTTGAGGGCTCGAATACGATATTTCCCAGTAGAGGCTTGATTTCTGAGGATGAATATTAATAAGTCAATATGAAGAGGGTGAACTTACATCTCGAGCCCACCTTGCTTGGCCAGGTTGGAAATTTGTCGGCCAAGTAGCTCCTAGTCATATAGTCAAAAAATACATCTCCCTTTTTTGCTTGCTTTCCCGATTCGACTGGATCACTCATAGAGTCCAAGAGTTTGGCTTCAATCGTGGCGTCCGTGAATCTGTAGATTGGCTGGATGCTTCTCATGATCTCTTTTCCATACAAAAGCTGCTTAAGCGGCGTAGTCAAAACATGGCAATTCTTTTGCAAAAGATCTGGGGACCGGTTCTTCAAGGAATTAATAAGCCTAAGTTATCCCAAAATACTGTGTTAAAGACTCGATGTAATAATCTGCTATGTGTCTTAATTCAATCTCTGTATTGCGATGGCCCTAAAAGATCACTAGCTAATAAATAATAGTAGCCTTTGCAATGTACAAGTAGTAAATGTTATAAAATCATATTTATAAATATATATACTAGGATGGCTAGCACTTAAAATTTCTCCTCAGCTAGTTCCTATATTATGTTTTTGCAACCAGCTGATGTACCTTTGTAGGTTTGTGGTGCGAAGTTTGAGGTAACTATGGCGAGAAGACTTCTTGGCAATGTAAAGCTGAACAGGAGGTGATCCTCGTGGATGTGAAATGAATCAGTGAATTGTTAGACATTAGAGGCATTAGAGGTGTTACTTGGCGTGTAGCGTGAACTGATGACTTTTGCAATTGAATTGAAACCAGATAAGCCGACGTGGATGGTTGGAGTATAGTAGTAGAGATGTCATTTTAAGATAAAGATTTTATCCATGACAACAAATAGCCGAAATGAAACGACGAGCTTCGACGGACGCCGCCAAAAGCAGACATCAGTCTTGAGATTGCCACATTAAAGTTGCTCTGCTGCCACTAAGTCTTTGGATATTATTTCCGATTCAGCCATTAAATGCAGAAGAACTGCATTCTACTGCGGCGTTGATTTTATTACAAAAAAAAAAAAAATAGTGGTTGGGATATTCCTGGTGAATTATTAACGTCTGTCGTGATATACAGGGATCAGACGATACACCATTTCGAGTAGGCAATATATTCGTAAAGCTCCGGAGAAATATTGAGTAAGAATATTATTACGTTTAACGAGTTTTGATGTTAAATCGTAACGTTAACGGATCCTAGTGAATCATCATAAAGAAACCGTTGGCATACAGGAACTGCTGATCATTACAAAACAAATTACAACTGCGATCAGAGCAAATCGAAGAAAACTATTAAAAGTGAAACAAAACGAAACGAAATGAAAATTATGGAGAGCGGTGATAGCTTTCTCCGAAAGTTAGGTAGGTGTTAAATGAAATCCAGCAAGGCTTGCTGCGGATGAAGTTGGAAAATACGTCGTTAACTAGTTGCAAACAGGTCCTGGTTTGTTATAGTATTGTATCCAAAGATCCAGCATGGAGCCTTTTAATCCTTAACAGAGTCCTAGTACTGTAGTTTGTCCTGGGTCCAGAATTATCACCAGTAGTGCGTCCAGATTCCGGCGTTAACATGGAGATTAAAAGACGAGGAAGAATGAAAAAAGAAACGAAGGAAAGAAACAACTAGATCTTTGAAGAAATAGAAATCATAACGTCGTGATCGCAACGATTGAATACTCCAAATGGTACTCCAAAAAAAAAAATAACCACATCAAAGAAACCGCCGCCGTTTACCAAATTATCGTCTACGCACTCAAAGCATAGAAACCCCCTTCTTTCTAGTCATTTTAATTATCGCCTCGCAGCTACTTACTCTAAACCGTTCTTCTCTCAACGGCGGGATCTAAACCTAGAGCAGATCATTAGCAAGTCCGAAGACCATTGTTAAGCCATCTGGTCCCCTATCCCGTCATAGCATAGCAGATTAACTATCTCAAGCTTTCCGTTCTGCTGCGCTAGCTCAATAGCATTCTTGCCTTCTGGGAAGGTCTTCATCCTACTTCTATACCTCTTTCTAGGAGAAGGCGCACGATATTCGCGTGCCCGTTGTTTGCGGCGAGGTGTAATGCCGTCCTTCCTCCGATCATGGCTTCAGGATCGTTGCCGGCCGCCAGCAGCATCCGCGCCAAGCCTTCAAGGCCAAACGAGGCGCAAAAAAATAGTGGTGTTTCGGCGGAAACCATATAGCAACGCGCCACTTCATCGACGACAATATTGCTCCATTCGAGTACGCGGAGCTTGTGATCTTCCAATAAGCGGTGGAGGCATCCAGCAAGCGACTGGAATAGGCCTCCGCGCTCTTGTAATGCCTTAGCCAATATCTCTGAACGTATTCCAGAGCGGCTCTCTGCGAAGGCGTTGAACTTGAATTTTTAGGAGATATTGCTCTGTCGCGGCGAGAAAGGTAGTCCAAACAATCGCGAGCAACATTCTCGTTGCTTGAAACCAAGAGATACTGTATTTCGCCACGCTTGTGCTGAGCAGTGCCCCTGAGAGTAAAATGCCCTCACGCTGTTGTGAACAAATTGTAGTTTCGAGTTTTCGCCAATGATAACAAGCCCACCGCACACCAGATCGAGGCCGCGGGAAGGATCGTCCAGCGGAAATTGGTGCATGTTGGGCGCGGTGATGAAGTTGGTCTTCAACTGCAGTGCATCGAGCATCTCGAACAGATTGAGCGGACGTATCGCGCAAATGATCCATGAGAACACCTTTTTCGCAATGCGTAAGCATCCGGGGAGGATTCTCTCCAGTCTTGAGCGGTAGAGCGGCTCTAAATCTTCTGGAAGGGTTTTGATTTGTGCTTCAATGTCGACTTCGTTAACGTTACAGGAGGTGATCGAGGTAGACAGCTCCTCTGTAGCTAATTTGATCCATAGAAACGACTGGGCCTTTTCACAGAGCATATGTAGGAACGTTTCTCGCTTTGGTGTTTCCACCACGTTCGATGGTATGACGTCATCCATGCAGGTCTTAGCAAAGCTGAGGAGCTGCCGCTGGACTTGTGATTCTTTAGCTAAATCAATCGAGATAATGGTGGCTTCGTCAAGCTCAGGCTGCAACATAGAAGCTCTTAGAGTTGAAGTCACTAAGCAACGTATCTGCGGCGATGAGGAGACTATAGGAAGAATTTTGTGGAGTATACTCCTGGCGTTTTCGTCCTCATCGTCAAACCCATCTAGTACTAAGAACAGCCGAAGTTGTGTGGTGCTGGAAACCAGATCGGTGACGAGCCTGAAGATGGACTCAAAATCGTGATCATCCAGAATATCACCGCTTGAACCATCCACGAGCGAATGCAGGGGGATTACATCATTTTGGCCGACCGGGAGAACTATCTGGGTTACTAGAGATAGTAGCACTGTTGACATGGACGATTGTTCCCCTGGTCCTTCATAGAAATAGCTCGCTAAGATGTCGAATGGCTGCCTTGCATGATCAATGTAAGTTGACATAGACCTTGAAAGGACAGTTTTACCACTCCCTGCGGGTCCTGTTAGCCAGAGAATATTCTGAGGCCCCCCTACTCGCCATGATTGGAAGCGGTCATCCTCCGACAGCCATTGAGCTGTATCTCTTATCCTTCTGCCACATTCGCATGCCGCGTCGTAGTGGGGACGCGGAAAGCAAAGAGTGTGTTTTATTATGGAGAAGGTCTTCAGTATATGTCAGGATATAACTAGTCAGTAATCTGTTGCTGGTAGTGATAGATAGGCAATTCGGAGACGAAATTTATCGACTTACCTAATGTCTTGACTATCGGCTTCAACGTTGAACGGTTAGAGGCATCGGAAAAGTTAAACCCCCAGTCCTGGCATTTTATACAACAAGGGGTATCCATGTTGTCGCTGCTTTCACTCTTGATAGGGATATCCTCGTTTTCCACCGGGATAGAGTGAAGGAAAGAAAACAGCTTGAGGCCTGGTAGTATGAAGTTGTGTTACTTAAATCTCTCAGTTTGATATGCGGTTAAGTTTACCTTTAGCAAGTCCGGCAATTTATGCAGGAACGGACAGGTACACCTTGATAGTGCAAGTTCCATTGCTGCTTCCCGACGCAGACGGGCAGTTTTGTCGATGCTCTCCTTCGTGCGTTTGCGGATTCGCGGCTTCCGGTCGAGGAAGGTATGTAACACATTAGGAAACAAATCACGTTGTTTGCTCGAGCAACCCATAAAACAAAGAGCAGGCTGTTTATTATAACTCACCGTGATGATCGACTTTCCGGATGATTTTGATAGGAGCGCCGGTCCTTTTTTGCACGAATCGTGCCAGGGAGCTAATAAAATGATTAGGAAACAAAGATTTTCATAATGATTGATATAAGATCCTCTGCAAAAGACTAATTTGCAACGGAATTCCGGGAGATGAAACGCGCGATTAAGATGACTGAATTGTGCAATAAACGAGGGGGTGAATGGCATAAGAGATAAGGTATACATTTTTCTTTACCCTATACCAATCACTTATCTGCGATGGTTCTTGGGTGGCCATTCTCCTGGTCTGACTTCTCGTTTGCATGCGCGTACGTAGACTGGGACTTGAGGTTCGAGGTGACGATTTGACCCTACGCATAGCAAGGGAAGATAGCTAATCGTAGGACTAGGATAGCTTATTTGTTTAGGATCGCTGTCGTTGATATTATCGATATAAGGAAAATTTAAATGTTCGCGACCTGAAAGCGCAGCTTTCCCACTAAGCTCTGGGTCAATCTTGAGCCTGGTTGCAACGCTCTTTCCCCCTTTATCCCTATCGCTTTCAAGGCCAACGAGGGATCTGAAGTCTTCCTCGACAAGCTTAATGTCAGTTATAATTTTATTGAGATGATTTGAACGTTCTGCGGGGAGACGATGGCAATAGTCGGTGAAGGTGCGAAGCGTGCGGAGATGCTCTCGAATAGCGGACAGCACAACTGTCAGCAAGTAAACTCGCGAGCGGTCAGAGTTGCAGTCGTTTACCTCCATCGCTTGGCCACATTACAGCATCATGAAACCGGATGAATTATTCGTATCGATTATGTGCGCCTGCCTGTCTGTCTGTCAGTTTTGTGGTGTATGGATCGACCTTTAACGCGCAGGAACACTCAAGGCGTTTTTATCTGTCAAGCAGAGCCTCCCTCGACATCGGATTTAAACGAAGACATGCGTTTTGGTCTCACATAACACTGTCGGCTTTGTCGCGAACATCCTTTCACCATGTAACCTGGGGATCAGGAAAGCATAACGCTCTCTAAATCAAAACAAGGGCGTGTGGGATAAGGGTGGAAATAATTGGCCGGTAACATGGGGGGAAGATTTTTAGGGCTGCTTTTTAGTGGAACATCCTGTAGGTCTTAGCTCGTCATTGTCCAACAATTTCTTTGGGAGTGTTGGACCGGCAAAATCCCTGATTTCAAAACGACATTTAGGCGACAAAGCGACTGAAAAGCGACAAGGCGCACAGCCCCTTCATGACCTTTTTTTTTTTTTTTTTTTTTTCAACTCAAAGCAGTCAAATGGCCAAATAGCATAGAAGCGATGGCGATAACTTCCGTTAGGGTGATCCGTTCCTGAAGTGGAGTAGATGATCTAGAAGAGGGTAAGAGAAATCAGAAGGAGTCCGTGGTCTCTCTTATTGTTTCCTTATTTTCTAAATTTTATTTTTTATATTTAGATTTTTTATTATTATCGGCCTTTTACCATCACGACCTCTTCACAATTTACAAAGCCTCGAACTTTACTTATAAGCAAGGTATGTATTTAAAGTATTTCTTCTTATCTTTACTAACTACGCAGGCGATCTTGAATATACTCCAGTTCACGTGATAATCCGGCTATAAAACCTCCGCGAGAATACTCGGCGACTGCCCTGCTAAGAAGGAGAGTGACCTGTCCATCTTGAAGATTGTGGGTCCGTTGCTGGTGGGGGTTCTTTTGGTATTCCAAATTCAAAGCCTGCGCCAACCCCAGATTAATCGAGAAAACCAAAGAGAAAACGTATGGTACCCAAATTTGCCCCTGTTAACTTCATCATTTGCATCATTTGCATCATTTGCAACTAAATATCCAGATATCCAAATGCTTTATTTTGTCATATTTCTTATTGTTGTAATTCGTATCTCGTGGAAGCACGTTTTGATCGTCGGATAGGTAACCGTCGGGCTAGTTCTGCCGGGGAATAACTTGACTTTATAGATAAGAACCTTTTTCTTCTTCAGCACAATTAGAAAATTTATTATCTTATATTTACCTATTTTCTAAAAGTTCGTTATAATACGATTGATTGGAGTATTTGAGAATAGATTTCTAGTTGGAATTGAATATCGTTTCCGTCTTCGATAATAAGCACAAGGACCATCGAGTATATTGGCTTAAATACAAGGACTTTGAATGAGATCGTCTAAGGCAAATCCTCCACCTCTGCCGCCTAATTCATTCTCTCGCCCTGTCTATTGCATTTAGCTAATCAACTAGTGCACTGGTTGTTTCTAGCCGGCTATAGAACTTGTAGCCGGGACTCCGCGAAGTTGACCAAGCCTGGCCAAGAGGATTCTCCAAATTAACCTAGGCTTATCGACTGATAAGTCTGTCAGGGCTGACACGGCAACTGCCGGAATAACAATTGCTGCATACAATATTATATGTTCTGTTACCAAAATTCTACAGTTATTCCTTTTTTCTTATTCTATGATTCTTCTTCTCTTACGTCCTGGTCCACCAGGAAATATCGTGGATCACTGAATCAAGGGACCAGGGTGGTCACAGCCGCGTGGGGTACCTAAAGATACATGGTACCTTTTTCTGCACTAGTCTCCAAGCCACCGACCGCGAGGCTACCAGCTACACAAAGAGCTCGTCTCCATCAACGTCAAATAATGTTTTTTACGTGCGTCTCGTTTCATTAAATCTTCCTGCATGAAATTTGAATGAAGTGGTTTAAAAAATTTTAGAAATTAAAAATCGAAAAATATAGGGCCATGCTCGCAATTAACACTGATTTCTCTGATAGCGTAGAGCTGCAGAGGCTACAGTCTAAAATATGGCCCCAGTTTTTTCTCTCTCTTACTGTAGAGATCAAAGTGTTATATAATTATATGTAATACGCCGTCGAGTGTCTTCGGCCTCGACTTGAACTCTGCAAATTAATAGCGCAATTTGCATGAGATTCTTCTATTTCAAAGGTTAAAAAAACACTTGCATACATTAAATTTCCAGGCCTCATCTATTTTTTTTTTTTTTTTTTTAAAAAAAAAAAAAAAATACACGCTCCGCTCTTCCGAGTTTACCCTTGCGATTTTTGGTCAAGATCTGTCTGTCGCCCTATAGGATACCTGAACAATAAACGCAACAAGTACTAAGATCAATCTCAAAAATCACAGACTTAGAAGATCGTATATAAATAAGTTCGTTACACATAAAGTTTCACCTGCGTATATTTCATATATAATTTATACCTGTTTGTTTCCTGCTTTGCGCTTCGACTTCCCTTTACTGATTTCTATTTTCGAGAATTTTCTAAAAACGGAAAGGTCTTGGATGCAATTACGTACTTCGATAGGCGAGATTTTGATCCTTTAAGCGAATATCATAACGAATCCAACATTCGCCTTTGAAAGAAAGAGTCACTAGGAGGATAGGTGGGAGGAAAGCGAATTGGTAGTTGCCGCTATAGAGAATACTTGGAGTGGGAAGCATTATAATTTTATTTTTGGGATAAAGAATTTTATCGCGATCTTCAACTTCCTCATATCTCTGTGTCGATGGCCCAGCAGAGATCATCGGCTCAGGCGGAGGAGAGTGCTTTGGCCGAACAAGCTTCGATACGGTCGAGACGCTCTTTGAAGAAATGTTCGCAATGCCGTAAAAATAGGAAGAAGGTGCCTCTCACCAATCCCATAAATCATTCTCTTTTGTCAATATCCGGCTTTACTGCAAGAATCCCAAAGGCTCGTATTCTAACCGATACTTGTGAATTTAGTGTTTACCAGTTGATAGAGAATGGCCCCAAAAATGCGAGAGGTGCTTAAAATCCGGATTTCAATGTTCTCCACCTCTGCTAAAGAGGAAGACGGCCCCGAAAGCTACGACTCAGGTATGCCAGAGGTTTTTAGCCTAGAAAAAAAAATCTTTTTTTAAGCTTACTGGAAACCCCAATCTAGATGTCCGTGGAGACGACGCATACGGCGAGGATGTAAGCAGCGAAGGCTGATCAAGCAAGGTATGTCTCCCGATACACTACCCTCCTTTAAGTAATAGTGTGCTGTAACTAAGTCTTGAATATAACTGTGAATTCCTAAACCTTCTATCGTTCGATAGCTAAAGTCATGTTTTCGTAAAGGATATGGTGAGTTCTGGAGTGCATGGAGCAGTCCAAAGAGTTCGGGGCAAGCGCAACCTAAACCTTCATATCTTCTAAAATAAAAGTAGCAGAGCTAAGAAAAGACGCATGGAAAAGCAGGGTTATGATGATACTAAGTCAGGAGCTTCGATACTCAGATGTAGGTTGCCCAGGCTGAGCTCATTGCGTTGTCACTAGCTCATGTTTATCCATTACTCTTGTGCAGGCTTTCCATATTGGTTTCTTGTACCTTGCCGACAAGGAATTGAACGCAAGAAGAACGAGCATTTCTGTTACATCAAAGAATGCGACATCTGTGATTACCTCATCAGCGTAAGGAAAATATCAAATGAATTAGCCACCAGACCGAATACGCCGAATCCATAGCAGACTCTATCGTCAAGCAGTGCACGTCCCATCCGAATGACGAGAGGGTATATGTTGGACGAAGCGGATACTATCTACAACTACTTAAGGAACATGACATCAGCAATGGAATACGCTGGACGTCCATAAACAAGGCACGGATCCGCAAACTATAGGCATTCTGAGATTGCAAAGAAACTGGCCGCAGGCGAATTTTGCTCGAGAAACTGGTAAAACATAGAGATTCGCCATCAGCGAGGACAGACTCGGAGGTTTTTAGAGTACTTGCAGTGCTGGAGGAGACTTCGAAGGAGGTTTCGACGCTGATCGCAAATTTCAAGCGCCCGGCGAGACGTCTTCATGGACCTTGAGTTTCCACTACCCGCAGTACACGCGCGATAGCAAATGGTGTCCACCACCGGAAAATTTCGTTACTGATCCGACCAGCGGGACATGTTCGGGCGGAAGCCGCTGTTGTTGCAGCATTCCATGGGAAAATGGACTGGTGCGCTATGTTGATCGCGCATGCGAAGCTCCCCTTGATGAATGGATCTTTCGGGCCATACCGCACTGGAAATCGCTTCGCGCATGGGTCACGGGCGAATCGTGCAACACTTGGTAGATAGCGGAGCGGAGGTTAATCCGAAACTTCTCGCTTCTCTGCGACCGCTGCACGCTGCGTGCGTGGTGGACCTCGATATTGTCAAAAGCTGGTGGACGCTGGTGGGAAAATCGACACTGTCATGGTTTTGATGAAAGCAGCCCTTGATCTCGCACGAGAAATGGGAACTGGGGCATCAAGAACTATCTGGAAAAGAGGGCCGCGAGTCACCACGAACACCACTACTCGACCTCCCTGAAGATGATACCTTGGCCTAGATAGGTCAGCGAAGGTATTTTCTATTTTCAGTCTTATTTGCGCTTTACGGCGCCATTACGAGACGGTTGGCGAGAGTAACTGACATTCTTGAAGCGAAAAGACTCATGTCTTAATTCATTCTGATTCTTCATATTAAGCATCTGATGGAATAAGCAATCATATTTCGCATTTTTCTGGCATGATTTTCAAGCGCCAAATCTAGAATGATATTTTTTCTTTAGACGGCTACTTGTTTAAACTCGGCTCGGGACAGTTTCTGGGACTGACGGCACCAGATTCTCTATATTACGCCTTTTTCCTTAACATCTCGCATTATTTTCATCAACTCGAATAGTTTTTTATCTTCTTCAGTTTCCTTCAGTTAAATCGCTCCTCGTTTCAAGTCGAAATCTACTCAGATTGTTCATTCGTTTTACACCTTTACCTCTCATTTTGATTTGTTTATCTCTGCTGGGTTAACAGAACAAGCCACCAAATTCCCCTCGATCCAAACAGTTCTTGATTTTCTTCTTTAATTCATTTTTCGCTTTTAAAGCTATTTATCCATTGTTTCTTTGGAGCGGCATGAAATGCTGTCTAAAAGACCAAAGAAAATGGTAACTCTCGTTATCGAACAGGCCGCGGAGCGCGTATAAGTCGCTATAGAAAGGTCCGTTTCAAAGGCTAATTGTATATTGTTTTAAGTCTTGTTTTCGGTTTAGATAAAAGGAATGTGGTGAGGTTATTTCTAGCGCATTGCTCCTGCATTTTGGTTTTTCTGTCTGTTTCTCTGTTTATTGCATTGCAAATTTTCTCATACCTGTTGAAACGCATTTTATTGTCTTAAGTCTGGCGTTTTCATTGGCACAAAGTTATTTACAGATTCCACGACCTCATTGTAAATGATTGGATTCGTCATGTCTTACTTCTCTATTTCTTTCTTTTACATATTCCCCATCCGAGCACGGGCTTGACACTCTGTTTTACCTTCACGATTTTTTCCGTTGTTCGCGAACGCTGCATGTTTCTCATTTTCCCTTGCTGCTCCGCCTTGTATATTTTAATGTAGATATATCTATTTCTGTAATTCAATATATTTATACTTGTATATAGCTTACGGGAGACAAAAATCTTGATATTGTCGCGTATTTAGCGTTTTTTTGGAATACATATCGAAGGCGCTGATATTACTGTTCTATATGGGCGATAGAGCTCCTTCGAATTCGTATACGAATTTCTCCACACACGGACACGATTTTTTCTCTCTACTCAGATAGAAATAACTTTTTTTTTCCTTTGTAAAAAAAAAAAAAAAAAAAAAAATTGGAATGATAATGGAAGGCTGGAAAGGAAGTATATGCTAGGTGCCTTCATCCAATACTTTATATTTGACTCTTTTCGGGCTTTGCCCTATTTCTTGTACTGTACATATTTGCCTTGTTTTTTTTACCATAGTGGCGTAATCCCCGGTATTAGGTTGCCGCTATTAAGAAGGCTGAACTTGATGGTTCATACAAGATACTGGCATGGTACGCTCTGATATGATGTACAGTTCAAGATACTACAAAGCATCATTTGCAATACGGCCGTGAATAACTTTAGTAGATTTGGAAGCGAAGGGGACGTTCAAGGAATCTCCTCGGTTGTTCGCTTCACATGCTGCTAAGACCGAATATTGCTTTCGCTACCGACTCGCCGACTTGAAGTTCGAAGCGATAATCCACTTTCATGCTAAAGAAATACTGCGGCTCGCGCAGGAGTACTCTGTGGTGTTATATTCCGAATGGACTGAGACTTCTTCTAAGACCACAAGGGAACGTTCCCGGCGCCCTTCGCTTGAGAACGACAGGCAGGAGGGCTAAAGGAAATTTGTACGGGAACCACAAATTTTCATAAACTTTAATCATGATATAACGGTGGTCCCGAGACGTCACGCCTAATGGGTACGGCCCGAGTATGGTCAGGGATCAAGTGATACAGTGATGCTTGGCGTATTCACCGCCTCTGTTCGCGACTGAAGCGATCCGAAGTCTTGTTTACGAAAGATGCGGAGGACCACTCATATTGAGGCATCTTCGGAGCTCACCCTGGTGAACGCGTGGAGGGTTACGTTAGGACGTGTGCAGTCTGTGGCTAAACTTCTTCGACGATCGCTGCATCAATAAAGACAGCAATTTTTCGCACCCAAATTCGACCAGTATCGCAGTTCTGAGCCAATCTGATGACCTGTAGCATCTCGGTGCCCCACGAGGTCCATAAAGCCGGCATCGGATCCGTTTCAAATTTTCAAGTAGATCATTAACCTATTTCTCTCTTCTCGCGGAGTTCAACCTTCTTACTGAGGCAGGTACCTTAGGCTAAGTGGTCGACATGGCCATAGTCGTCGTCTTCCAGGTCTTCTACGTCGATCGAAGACTCTTATTGTGAGCGTGGTCCCGTGATCATGGAGAAAATTGTGTAAGTGGCTGCAACTACGAGGCGTTGGCACGATATCTCGATAACTACAGCCTGTTTCAATCTATATGATTAGCACTTCAACCAATCTGAGGTAGTCAGATCCTTCATTTTTCTACCTCGTGCGTTGTCAAAGCGATAGATGTTATTTGTTTCCTTAATCTCTATCCCATTGGTTATTTCATTCAACAATCACTTCAATTTGTTTCACGGCTTCTGGGTATATTTTGCCTAGAGTATCCTGAAAGACCGACTATATCCACTTTGTTCTATCGTGATTTTTAAATCAAAAATTTTCATTACAATAACTATGAGTACAACTACCTAGCCATTTAATAGGATCACGATGGGTGAAAGAATAAACAAGAAACCCGATACTTTATATTAGTGATCTTTTTTTCCTTTTTTCTCTTCTTTTTTTTAGATTCAAACATTTCATAATATTTCTGTATACAAGTAATAGGGAATTTTAGTGTCCGAAGCGCTTTCGTAGAGGAGCCTAGGAGTAAATCTGTTCCTTTCTTTGAGTCTTTTTCCTGAGTCCTTTCCCTGAGTCCTTTCCCTGAGTCCTTTCCTTCTTTTCCCCCCTTTCTATAACACACGATCTTATGAGTTCGGAGAAACAGCTTCCATCACCAGAAGTATTTCGGGACAATATCATCCCAGCAACATGAAACTGTTGAAGCACCAACGTCAACTTTCCATCTTGAGCAGTAATGCGAGTGCGGTTTAAGAGCACTTATTGTATTGATGGCACGATTTGGGAAAGCTCTGTTAAACCAAATAGACAAGCGTTTCATACAATCCAAATCCTTTCGCGCTTAGATAAATCAGGATTAGAAATAGGAAAATATAGATTTTAAATGTCTAGAATCGAACATGAGCCCTTACAATTACAAGATATCTAGCTTTGTTCTCACCGTCTTATTTACTTTATTTCCTATTGCTTATGCTACAAAGAATCAGAACTTATAAGTAAATGTTAACCAAATCGCTTACGCTTTAGTTAAGTCTTCAGTAAATGAACGAATGCCTTGGTAAAGAAAAGTGGAAAGAGTAATATCAAATCGCAAATCGCGAACAAGAAAACCCCAACTTGTCCAAACCCGAGCCCATTTATTGCTACTGAGGTGTTTTGGGGTAACGTGGCGGGGAAATATGAATTTCCGAAAATTCTGTCGCTTTTTTTTTTTTTTTTTTTTTTTTTGAGAAATTTGTAGAGCAAAAAGGAGCTCAATTTGTCTCTATCTGAAAGAATCAGACAAATAGCAATATCATCCAAGCTTGGACCAATAATCCTCTAGATACATTGTTTGGAGGCGAGCACGGACGAATCCAGGGCTCTGCATTCTCTATAATCCCAGGTACCACCGAGGTAGACTTGCGTCGGCAGTGCTGAGCCCTTTCAACTTTGCAACATCAAGCCACTGTCAGAGCTGAAGTTTCGAACATTGCCCCAAGCACAGGCCACCGTTCTATAAACAGCGACCTTTCTAATTCCTTCCGAATCCTTTCGCTTAAAAATTCCACGATCATGTCGTTACGACGGTTCTCATCGGTTTCAAAAAAGCTCCTTGAGGTCGAGCAAAAGTTCACTTATCTCCCCGCCTCCTTCCTGCCTTAGAAGCAAACCAAGGTCGCCCTCCGTTCAAATCCTGGCTTTTCTGCACGCCTCCAAATTCCGCGACACGTACTTCGACGATGACATGGGTACCCTGTTTAAGAAGCGCATCTACGTCCGTAAACGCGATGATGCTTGGGAGCTCAAGATGAAGGTCACGCCCGGTTCATCTTCTAGCGCAAACAAAGAAAACGACGCTAGCTCTGGGACAATGGGTACGACAGGGTTACCTACGACGAAATATCGGATACCGACACAATCCTGCGCATCTTATCGAAACATTTAGCCTCAGTCAAACCGGCGCCGCAGGCAAACTTTGGACTAAAATCGTTCTGCGATTATGTTACCTCTAGGCGTGTCTTTAAAGCGACGAGAAGTTTTCCATCATGTTGGACGAGACCAACTTCCGTCATTCGGCCGGGGAAATTGAACTCATGTCCCGGAGGAGGAAGCAGACGGAGCACGCAAGGAGATCGAGGTTTTCATGGAACAATACAAGTGGTTTTTTAAGCCATTGGAAATATTACGATGATATGGGACGCCTATCGAGCCAAAGGGAAAGATGTCGGCATATTTCGAGAAGTTTGGAATGCCTTTCAAATCGTGATGGCATGTATTATTATATTCTGCTACATCCATAGCGCACTTCTGGCATTGATTGACGTCGCTTTCGGAGGCAAGTACATATAAATAAGATTAACCTAGCATCTCTACATTAGCGTGTCATTCTTCCTACGAAATTCAAAGCAGTGGTATTAATTGCGTGAGTCATTTCACAATTTGGGCTTCTAATACTAGGTTAGATGCATGCGAGGAACATTCTGGTGCTTGGCCGCGGACGGAATATTGCTAGCATCTAGAGGATCATGTAAAGTCTAGTTCTAAGTTCCATTTCCCTAACATGGTTAATTGTGCATATGTCTTCTAGAACATAGACGGAACTGAAGTCTGCGGTTACCCGTAATGTCTAAATAATCGAACAAGTAGTTCCTTGTAGTTTGCCCGTACTTGTGGAAGCACTACGATCTGGAAGATACGATTATCTTCCAGAACTTACCGTGTTTCCAAGCTCAACTTTGGTTACGTAGAAAATCTGAGCTATGAACTTCGACGCGTACAAATACTAAAGTTTGTCTCTTGAAAGGTAAAGAGACATTCTTTTCAAATTCACTTCATATAAGCCCGCCCGAATTCACGATTTTATACATTCATCAACCTTTGCACCAACAATCGCGAGAATCAACTCAAGGCACCAAACTTATTCTTTGCTAAAAATGGCATTCATGATCATGTCCAAATTGAACATTCCTGCGCTACCGCGTAGTTTCCTAGTTCGATACAACCACAACGGCCCGAAGGAATCCGGCAAACCTCTGACCTCCCCGAAAGTCGCTATAGAATCTAGGATCCAAGCTTGGAAGGGCGACACCATCCTCAAGTACCTTGCGACGAACTATGTCCTTGAGAAATATCCTCCTAAGTCTTCGCTTAAAGAGGCTCACGTGGGTTGTCCTTGATTTTGATTTTCGCTACAGCAATGTAGCCCCTCTGTAGTCGTTCGTAGTTCTCACTCAGAGCATATATCCATTGCTAACATTATTAACTTCCCCTGCTCTTAGAACTTCAGGGAAAAAATATTTCAGAACAAAGCTATCTCCGCGGTATCGAGGATCTCAAGCTCTGTGAGCCGAACGAGGGTGTAAAAGATAGCGCACGTGCGTTGAAGGCCCACATCACGGACCTTCTCCCGAAGATAGGCCTCAACCAGTTGCAAAAGTGGTACAACGAAGTAATGGAAACGAGATACGAAAAGCATGGACATTCTTCGAAAAAGTAATTACTACAGGTAGCCTTGCATTATACTTGTGTAAATGTGCACAGAGGCAAATAGTGGCAATTAGGTTTGTGGAGGAAATATCCGCCGTAGGAAACTTGGGAACTGGCGTGGACATCGAAACAAGGATTCTCTGGGGTAGCTTTTTAGTATCCTATTGTAATGAATTCGATATATCTGTTGTTTATTTCTTTTTTTTGTCTTCGGAGAGTTCTGGACTACTGTTTTTTTTTATAAAGGAAGGGGCTTAGAACTGTTGCGCTAGCATCCCTTCGAAACTTCGTTCCAAAGACGCTTTGCTTTTAGAAATAATATTAGCCTTACCCTATAGTATATTAAAAGACATGAAAAAAAAGGGGATAACTAATCTATTCGGTTTACATGCGAGAGGATGCTACGTTTGGCGTTAGTTTTCAAGGTTTATCGTCCTTTATTCTCCTGTTTCTCTTTAGTTTTCAAAGGAATTGTTGTTCCCCTTGAGACGTATGCCTCTAATAGTATTGTTTCTGTTTAGCTAAATCAGCAATCGAGTTGAGCATTGAGTAGTGTAGCCAATAACGGTTTTAAAGATACAAAATGCTAGAGTTCTGCAATCTGAATATTCCATTTCCATCCCGTCCGATTTATTCCATACTTTGGTCGCTTACCGCAGTAAGGTCTAAAAGAATAATCGTAGTAATAACGGTCTTGGCAAGGCTCTCACACTCCGCATTGTTCATGACGAATATATTCACAGCTACATGGTCTTCTTACTTCTCTTCATCGTTTCCGCAAAACCAATACCTCCTACCAGCATAAGAAGCATTGCGAAAGTTTAGGTCGTGAGTATAGATATATTCTCATAAGCGGCCATCACTCACGACTTTCTCTCTGCCTAATATGTCTTGATACGTTGGAATACATCTCGAACAATATTACAATATTTCGTATTCTTTCATAAGCTTTCGGAGGTAATATATGATAGAGCCACTAACTGATTGGCTTCTGAATCATACCAGCTGTTGGCGGTCTCTGTCATGTCAATTCCGATTGCTGCGACGGGTATGGCTGTTTCTTCGGCCAGGGCTACGGCGTATGCACCTCTGCAACTGCGGTTACAACGACAAGTAACAATACCCTTTCGCCGCCGAGGCCGAGTGCTAATTGCCAACCAAGTGGTAAATATGTTCTTCTCTTGGCGAATATTCAGGATTCGTTTTCATGGTGATTATTGTAGGTTCAGATATGGAAATACTAATAAATTATTTTCTTTCATATGCTCCATCAGGCGCCCCTTGTAGCACGCAACCTTGGATCTCATGGGCAACGGGTGTTGCCCTGGTTACATGTGCTTTCCTTACCCTAACCCAAACAACTATCCATGGGATTACTATCGGCATGGCTTAATGTTGGAGCTTTGACATGCACGGCTTTGACATGCACGGATATTACGACTGGACCGATGTGTTGAAAAAAAGTGGTCAGTTTGGCTATTTAATACCTTTATTTGATTTATGATACTGCCGGCGGACCGCTGACATAGATAGGTTAAATATAGATTCATGTGTAGGAGATATACCTCTCTGCTGCAAGTGACTGGAGTGTCTGGATGGAAAATGCGCTGATCCGCCTCCGCCGCCCACAACGACTACGATGACATCTAGTATAGACACGTCAGCTCTCATGCTAGAAGCAAGTTTATGGCTAATAGGGCCTCCGAAGAGTAATTGTAATCATGACAACAACGACATCGGGCGCAGCGGCCTCAAGTTTCTCAGAAAGATCAAGTAAATGGGGAATAAGTCCAATGCTTGCACCCTCCCCGCACGGTCAAGGAGGCACTAATACCGTACCTTCAACGCAAGTTTAGAAGCAGTCACAGCCATTACGACAGATATGAAGCTAAGTAAGGATGGAGAAGTGGCAAGTAGCGCAATACCTAGCTCGCCTACAGCACAGACGTCCGGCTCCATTCCCCAGGCGGCTGATGAAGAACACATTACATCTCTCTCACCGGCTATAGGGTCGGGGACACACATTCGTTTAGAATACCCACCGAAGGTCAATAAACTATCCCCTTCAAAAACCTGCACATCCAACACCTAGCTTGACTAAACCACCCATTTACGATGCTGAGCTACGATCACCGCGAGCTCGGAAATGACTGAGAAAACTAAGCATACGAAGACCAATGAAAGCAGAGGACATAACTTTATCCATGCTTCAGGGGATGCGGATAAGCCGGCACCAAAGCAATGATCACAAGTCCGAAGACTAGAGCGAAAGTAATAGTGGCTATAAGGGTCGGGTCTCACCTGTCAACTAAAACAGTATGGAGAGCAGCTACTGAGCACCACAAGCCGACTCATACATTGCACGGAAATAGGCAAAATGGAGCTCCGATTCCCTCAAGAACGTCTGACTTAGCCCAATCCCACCTTGATGGCCATTCAGCCACTCCAAGACCGCACAAGCCTTTCCTTACTCATATCCCGTCAAAAAGATCTTCGGAGCTAGATTCTGCGTTACAACTGGTACACGTTGGCAGTTCTACTATTCTGGTGATATACTAGCTACTACCGGCGTATCGTCAGTTTCGAAGTAGCATCTGTCTTAGACTCGTTGTACAGCTTTCGAATCAGCATCTTATATTTCGTCAGGTTCCAATATCTTGTCTAGTTTTGACGTTCCATCTACGCAGGACTGGACTTCAACCCACTATAAGTCTTTTTCTACGGGAACCATCCATTCTGGATTTAACCCTCTTTGAGTTCCGACATCTCCACCAGGATCGATCAGCCACTCATGATAGGATCTTTACTTCGAATTCTCACCAATCAAGCAAGCAATACTTGGACCTTCCTAGCGACTCTTTTATTATCAGCAGTCCGTTCTCAACATATCATCATTTTGCTACTGAGAGCCCATCGGGTTCCAGATTCGCACCGTAAACATCCGCGACCATCCCATAGACAGGATTTTTCGATTACGCACTTGTCTTATTTGCACTATTCTTCGCATTACTATGACTCAAGGATTCGGAGAGTTTAACGCCTACTCACCACTCGCTCCACTCGCTCCAGCAATCCAGGCGTAGAACTTCAACGATAGCGTCCACGCATTCAATCATTAGTCTAGAAGGCTTCGTCAACTTTGGGAGGCTGGGATGAGTTTCCACGACTGCCGCGCCGTCTGAACCGACATTGATACTCCGAACCTCATTTCTACCGACAATGAGTACGGGAGTCCACAAACATCGCTATGGAAATGGATTCTTATAGGAATTCAGAAAGCATAGGCCAACGTCAAAAAACGTGGAGCCCAACCCACTATTACCCTCAAATCTGAGTATAGGTCTAAAATCGAAGCCCAACACAACATTGCTTCTGCCACCGATGATGACCCATCCAACATCACACAACGTACCTTCTGGACATCGTTCACGAGAACCAACTACACCACCACAACAAATTCCAACAAACAAACGAACAAAGTGCAAAGGCACCTCAGCATACGCAAATTCCAAGTGCAGCTCACAGTGGCACTGAAGGCAGAGATATTGATGATAGCACTAATCAAAGTGGGAATACTGAGGATAGGGAACAGAAGCGAATGGTACCGACGGAGGTAATACCGGGATCCACGATGACGAGCCGAATACTCACGGAAATCACCATACCCAGAACGATCATAACTCTCATGGCAAGCACAAACACCATGGCACGAATAGGAACAATCCAAGCCTTTGTCTTCCGACCGTTCCGGAGTCCCTTCCATCCCTGGGGTCCCTCAGATTCCCGGCGGCCCCAGAATTCCTGACGTTTCAAATACGTTAAACTCATTGGGCTGCGGTGGACTCCTACACGACTTCTGCGCTATAGGAAGCTATGGAAACCCGGTGGGGGAAAGGACGGCGGGCAACCGGTGGAGGAACCGGCGGAGGGGGGATGGGTGTAGGTGGAACAGGAGGGCCCAAATGGTCAACAGTCCGACAACGCAAGCGATTCAAGGAATAGAAATCCTCCTGATACAGACCATTCTGGGAGCACCGGAGGCGGAAATAAAGAAGGAGGAGAAAGTATAAACAATGAAGCGGAAGGCGGTAATGATAACGATAGATTGAATACAAGTAGTGGTGGAAATGGAATGGCGAAGGAGACGACAACAATACGGAAGCTCAGGATGGCGGGAAACAGATGCCAATACAGGAAACGCGAATAGCAAGGATCAAACGAAACAATGCAGGAAACAAGGTAGTGAGGGAGATAGCCATGATCGAGGAAGCACGAATTCGAACAACCGGATCAAAATAGCGGAGGAAATGGGGCAGCGAAGGAGTTGGTAACGGCGGGGATTCAAGCCACGCGTCAGGAACTAATCGCGCCGGCGGCAACACGAAAACTTTCCCAAGGCCCGGGAGACCGAGACGGAGGCCAGGACAGCAAGTAACTCTAGTCAGGGTAGTAATAAACACGATCCAAACAAAATCAAAGTGATCATCGTGGCCAACAAAATGGCGAAAGTGGACAGCGCAGTGATCCTGTGAGCTCAGAGAATAACGGTAACGAGGAAGGAAATGCTCAAAAAATACTTCAGATAACGGCAAGGGTCAGGCAATGACCGAAGCCAGTCTGAAAAGGGCAACCAGGATGCGACGGTGGCGACGAATGGGCGATGAGGCGCGAATCCACAAAATCGAGGAGCAAGAACGGAGCAACAATACGAGCAAGAAAGCGCGATAGGGAAGAGGAAGAGCGAGAAAATGAGAGGATAAAGAAGGACGAGCGTCACAAGCGGGCTGGTGGTAAGACTCTTTTTGATCAGACCACAGACGTTGCCCTCAGGATATCCATATCGATATCCTGTCAGCTGCTCTTAAATGGCTTTAATAAATTGGTTCATTTGATTAACTTAGCGCTCTGCTTCACAACAGAATCGTGTATACCTCTCCTAGACTGTTGCAAAGAACCCGGCTATACGAGAGGGAGGGAATGAATAGACATGGAAATCACAAGGAAAGCTCTCAGACTAGCCATAGAATGCATAAAACACGGACACATCATACAACAAACTATTTAGGTACCAGAATACGATCAATAAACCCAGCAACATCCTATACAAAAACTACAAAAGCTACACGGTATCCAACTCAAAGCCAAAACATCGTAATACTCATGGCTCCGAAGGATATATAACAGGACAAAGAGGCATCAAACCGCAGGGCGTACAAAACGGCCACATAGAACAGCTAGCTCGTCCAAAGGAAGTAATTCCCGGTCAGATGATTCAACAGAATTGAGACGCCTCTTGATGCTTGGACAAGCTACCCGATACAGACTATTTGAGGCGAGCTATTCAGGGACCGGCTACTCAGAGACCGGTTCTTTCCCCACTCGCTATCCAGAGACAGATTACTCGGAAACTTTGGCACTGGTTATCCCGAGACAGCCTCTTACGATACCGGCGCTTATAGCACATTTAATTATGGGACTGATTACTCCGGTACCTACACTACACCCGCGATGGCTTTGCTAGTGAAGACACAAGCAAATTCACAAATGATCGACCCGATATACAAAGGAACTTTTGGGGTCATGATATTCAACGGATTACAGATCTAGTGACTACGATCCACAGATCTAGCAGACAGCGAGGAACCCTTTTTTACTAGCAAAGTTCCGGATGCGACGTATTCTGATCCAGACAATGGGCTCTTTGCTCCACGCCGGAGCCTTTACGCCGGCGACGCGACTAGGAGGTATGATACCTCTGCAGGCGTGAGATTTTCCACTATTGGCGGCAATAGCTACAGTATCGGAGATCGCGCACGACCCTTTCCCACGGACTATATGAAAAATATAGCCGAGAGCCCTTCAGGCATCAACAGCACCGAGGAGTTCTCAGATGATGAAAATCCGAAGGTATTATCGAACGCAGTGAATTGGAGACTCCCAGCGGCGGCTCAAACCACCCAAGGTATCAGTGACGATCAATTCTCGCTCACGTCTGGCTATAGCGGTATGTCGGAATTTAGGGGTGAGACCTATATACCCGCTAAGTCCAAAAGATTAACAAAGGCTCATCATCAACCGACGAACACACTGCGATCTGGAAATAGATGGCGCGCATCGAGTACTAGGAAGTGGAAAGCGACTCGGACTAAAAGCCACCAGAGCACTCGAGGATAACGTTCGAGAGAATATGAAACACACGCAGACAAGACTCTACGCAGAATACATCATTTGAAACGGCATTGAGAACACCTGAGCCTTCATTTTTAATGGATAATAGATATAATGATCGAGGAGTATGACTTGAAATGAAATGACTTTTGCCTTCGTTAGTATTTAAATAGATTTTTGATTCTACTCTATACGCATCCAGATAATAATGGATTCTATTCCTGTGGTTCTAAGTCTGTAAATAAGATGCCCTTAGTAACATTAACAATTAATTTAATATTGCATTTAAGTATAACTAGTGGCTCTTGGGAATCTCTAGAGTACAAGGGATTTAAACTTACTTCTGAGACCTCTTGCAATTATTACCTTGAATTATGCCCTTTTCATTCATCGTCAGTAACTCGTACCTTACATTAGATTAAAATAATACGCATGGCGACCATCAAATAGCCATACAATGGTAGCGCTGAATCGAAGCGTATCTCACAATATACTAGAGGCATCTATCATTTTATGGTACCGTGGTTTTATACTGGAACTGGATACAATGAATGCAAATCCGGGGAAGCGTCAAATGGAGATACTTCTAGTGAGATCCATATAGATCGAAGATACAACCCTATACCTCCGGAAGTATAAAAGGAGATCTCTAGATCTCTCAGTGCTATCCTTTCCTCTAGCTCTCCTTCCAATAAAGCATCTCGAATATAGAACCAACAATACTGCTCATAAGAAACTTCACTCTTGCAACGCTTAAAGCTAATTCCTCAATAGAGTCTCATTGCTCAATATAGACGATTCATAAACGTCTCGATAATCTAGACGTACTACGGAAACTTCATAATGATCTCGAACATCGAACAACCCATTCATGGGAAGGATAAAGTGGTTTGCGCCGGTTGCGGTTCGGAAAACATCACTAAGTACAGCAATTCGATGCAATGCAATGACTGCAAGTTAATTTTCAATAGATCGGCTAAACATAAAATTTGCCTATACAAAGGCACTTAATTTGATAGACCTCAGGCCATCTTCGTTTCCTAGAACGCGAGAGCTATAGGCTACAGTTGCAACTAATACGTTCCTCAAATAATTATAAGCTCAATTATCTAGTTTAATGATTCTAATAAGGGATTACGACGGTTGGGTTATGAACATTTGATTTTCAGAGAAATTGCATTGTTAGGCAAAGGAGTACTGTTAAGCAGTCTTGAAGGTGTCTTTGGGATGGGTTAAGGTTATGCTACGGGCTAGAAAGAATTTGGTCAAAAACTATCACTCAACGATATGTATTTCTAGTAACGTAGAGTAAGCGTCGCGCATCCACCGGATAGCTAGTAGTCAATTGTGATAGGGTTATAAAATAGTCAATCCTCAAAATCTGTTGTAGCCTTACGAGACTCAAATGGGATATGATGCGGGAGTTTCTCGAGACTTCGAAAGATTTTATCCTTTACTCGATCTCCTCAGGAACTGCTAGTTTAAAAAACATCCATAAGCACTCTAGTTCTATTCAAAACACGTGATGCCTCGACATTGCGGCCTCCGGTTTCTATCGTATTGGCCCGATTTCTCACTTGTCCGAGGACAAACCCGACCAGGGACGAATAAGTTCAGAGGAAACCTTAAACCTGCGCCTAATCGCAATCATATTACCCGAAATGGATTATTATAACAAACAAGTAGGCAATATCAAAAATTGGATGTTCTCGGGGTCGCTCATTGGATACGCGTATACGATATATATCAATGCCATGAAATATATACGACCTTGGGTAGCATCTTCGATTTAATACGAACTATTGACATTCACGATCCTCCGTCGATCTTTGTGATATTGCAATTACATGACTGTCTTGAAGGTTCAAATCTTCTTCGCTAAGCATCTTCGTGCCGAGGTAGGCGATCAATTGTTGCCTGCGGTACCGGACGCCGATGAGCGAAATGAGCAGAAGAACGCTTCAGGAGGAGGCTTTAATCTTCATCGGCGCGGCATTAAAGGATGAGCACGCTTTATATGAGATAAAGGAAACGAAAAAATGACGTTCTACCAAACGGGGCTCAGTTATATCAAAGAGGAGTCGAAACACGGACGGGCCTGAACATGGAGGGTCCATGTTGGTGGGAGAGACATGCAGAAACACTTATAAATATATGAGATACTTTAGGAACATTTTTCTTGACAGCAAAAACCTATGTCTTAAACATGCTGCTGTTCTTCGTGACGTTTGTTGGATGATGTCCTGAAATAATTTACACTCGCCCATAAAGAGATATACAACCACCGTTACTACCCTATTTATAAACTCTCGTTGGGAACAATTTTAAGCGAACTATTCATCCGTCAGTTGATCGTCGTTTACGAGCAACATTAAATAAGACGGTCTTTCAATAGCGGGGAAACTCAACGGACACCGAAGTGGGTTTTTGTTGTATTCCATTCGAGTAAAACGGATGTCGGCTCATCCTTGATCTTGTAAATAAGGTGAGACATTTTGCTTGCTTTTTTCTCTGTAACCACTTTGCTCTCCGTTACTAGTAGTCGCTCTCCGTTAATTGTGGGTACTGTGCGCCTTCGAGAGGCCTCGCTGCCTCACCGAAAAATATTGCCGCAGTGGGTTCATAGAGCGCGCGACACTTTGAGCGCTAAGGAAACTGAATTTATCGAAGTTTGAGAGAAAACAAGACTTTAACTAAGAGCCAACTCGAGGAGAGAAACCAATTCGAGAGGTGATCTTTCTATACATGCTTTAGCGTGCATGCTGTCTTTTTTTTTTTTTTTTTGAGTGCGATTTGTCTGAATCATTCGGCGAACCCCGGTCCTTTCTGGAATGCAGTCAATGCATCTTCGAAAGCTTCTGGTAGTTTGAACCGAGGTATCGTTGGCGCTTCACCCGCACGCAATACTACATCGTAATGACGGCTCGAGATGAGCTCTATATCTATTCATCTCTAAATGAACTCTAAAATCCAAGCGTTTTCGTGGCTTAGGATACGGAGACTACTTAATGCTTCTTGAAGCTAAGAAAGTGACCGTTTGATTTTGTTTCGTTTCGTTTCTTCCCATTATATCACCGAACCCGACGTTCCATTCGAAATTTCTGCAAGCCTTTTGTGCCGCGGCTCTGGCACCACCGAATCCGAGTATCGTCGTCATTCACCTGCCCGCGGAACTCCCTAGGGCGTCGGTTTCCATCGTTTCACGGAGCCTTAGAAATTCTTATTTCCATTTTCAAGAAACATAGTAATTCTAAATGAGAAATATTCTCTCAAGGGACTCCACCCGAGACCTTGTCCTGTTTAATTTCTTGGATCTCTCGGTAGACATGGTTAGTTGTATAGGATCTTGGAAACCTATCTCCATCAGGAAGGTATCTCCTCGTTCCTTCATCTGGCCTTCCCTCCGCATGCTCTGTCGGTACGGGGTTTTGTAAGACAAGTCAAACGAATTAGAGGCAATTAATAATGAATAGGATAGAACTGGAAAATAATATAAAAAGAGTAAAAAAGGTTTTTCGACTGGTGGGGACTAGGTGACACGACTCAGGACTGCCGAAGAATAGGAAAAAGTTCAAGGAACGCCGAGCGCGGGCTTAGTTCGTCTGGATCACTTTGCTTATGGGTGATCCCAGCCGAAGCATGATTTCTTAGACACAAACAGGCTTACAAGCCTCTTGACGACCCACATCAGAGCTCAAGCACCTTTGACTGTGAAGTCCCGTATGAAAGCTGCTCAATAGCTCAAGAAACACGCTCAACTTGAAAAATATTTGGAGACCCACCGCTCTTGTCAAAAATTGGTAGGCTGCATATTATGTCTCACCTTATCTCGTAGAAGAGAAGTGATGAGCATACACACCTACACCGCGCAATACACACTAACGCCCACATGCCTGTCCTGCCGCTGGGAGAAGATCTGTATCTGGAGACAAAAATAAAAAAAGAAAGACAAGACAAAAAAGCAACTCCTTTTGCCAAGTCCTGATTTGGCTGGTCCCGTGGGGCAAAGAAGGCAGAAAGGAATGCTGTCATTTTTAACATGTTTCTCCACAAATGATTTTCTTTCCTTTTTTTTTTTTTTTTTTTTTTTGTTTTTCTATGTCGCGGAAGCCGACGGTGGGCATCGAATTAGGAAGATGGCTATGCACAACAGACAGAACATGTTCATATTGTTGACTGTAGGTAGTAGCCTAAGACGTACTACCGGCCAGGAACTCATGTATAGATGGCCTACCTAGATGACCTTCCTGCTTGTGATTCTGCACTTCCGGTCGCATGAAGCTATAAAGACTGCACGATCTCCCCACCCCACTAGAGCCATGTTTACACGCATTGTGGAGAGGTTATTTCGTCTCTCGGTCGCTCGTTATCCTTTACGTATACGGTAGTACAGGTTTTGTCCTTCCGACTGGGCATAAAAAAGGACAAGGAGCGGAGGATTTATAATCTAGCCATTGGTCTTTGTGCTTGACTATAATACTTAATAGGGTAGGAATAAAAGCAAGCGTAGCCGGAAAGCTATGGTTTTAGCGCAGGGCCTCTTAGGCCTCCTAGGGCTCGCGTCCTACGTCGCCGCTTCGACAGATAACAATCTCAACTTCCTGTCCCATCGAAGAGGCACGCCTTTCTAGGCATCGACCTACCAAAGGTCCACAAGAGGCACGCGGAGGCTGACTTCGCTGGCGGTGATGCTCTCAACTTCACTCACGGCGTCGCCTCGGGAGATCCTTACTCCGACTCTGTCATTCTATGGACCAGGATCGCCCCTCAGATGGCCAACGATGCCTCCAACGATACCGTCTCTGGAACTGTCCCGCTGTACTCTCCCGACAACGACGCCTTCGTGCGCGTTTCGACGAAGAAGATCTGTGTAAACTACGCGGTGGCTACGGACAAGGACATGAAGAACATCGTGGACAAGGGCACTGCACACACGACGTCCGACATTGATTACACCGTCAAGGTTGAGGCTAAGCATCTCAAGGCGTGGACAACATATTACTACCAATTCTCGGTTTGCGATTCGGACAACAAGTCCCGGTAGGTCGTACGAAAACGCTGCCTTGCGATACCACTCACCAGGATGTCAAGTTCGCAGTCTACTCGTGTAACAATCTGCGTAAGTTTAATTCCAAACTCTTGCCCCTTTTTGAAGGATACGTCGCACGAACTTGGAAACTAATTCATTATCGCAGCGTACGGTTTCTTCAACGCCATCGGATACCCTGTCAAGCGCGATGCGTTGACTTCGTCATCCATCTCGGCGATTACATCTATGAATTCCCTAACGGACTGTACGGTGATGGCACGAAGATGGGTCGCGTTCCCCAGCCCCCTCGCTTCCTGAGCACGCTCTATGACTATCGCACCCGTATCGCGCAGTACCGCGCCGACGCCGATCTCCAGGCTTCGCACAAGATTTTCCCTTGGATCACGACCTGGGACGACCATGAGGTTGGCGACAACACCTGGAAATCCGGCTCCAGCTTCCAAGGAAACGACGAGCAGTCCTTCAACCAGTACGGTCACGTCGGCTTCGACCAGAAGAAAGCCAACGCGGTCCGCGCCTACTACGAGTGGATGCCGCTCAGGCAAGTCGACATGGACGACAACCTCCGCATCTGGCGCAACTTCAAGGTCGGCAAGACGCTCGACCTGACGATGCTTGACACGCGCATCTACGACCGCGATATTACCGATCTCTACGTCAACACCGGTTACATTCAGTCCATCTCGAACGATCAGGGTCGCAGCATGATGGGTTCCCGCCAGGAGAAGTGGTTCTACCGCACGCTTTCCGAGTCGGAGAAGCGCGGCGCTACCTGGAGGCTAATCGGCAGCCAAACCGTCTTCTCCCGCCTGAACCAGAGCAACCTCCTCGCAATGAGCACCGCTCGACTACGACGCCTGGGACGGGTACCAGGCCAATCGCAACAGGACGCTGAAGCACCTCTACGACGAGAAGATCAGTAACAACATCTTCATCGCCGGGACTCGCACGCAAACTGGGTATCCGACCTCGCTTGGCTCGACGAGAAGCCGTACGACCAAGAGACCGGTAACGGAGCCATCGGCGTGGAATTCGCTGGTACTGCGGTCTCATCTCCTTCGCCGCTGGGTGATACCAGCAATCTTACTGTGAACAACGCTGCGAGTGAGTTCATCGTTAAGAACAACGTGGAGCTGCAATGGGCGGAGACGTACTACAGGGGTTACTTCGAGCTCGCGGTGTCGAAAGATAGGGCGAAGGCGGAGTTTTACGGTTTCGGCGAGCAGAAGACGAGGAACTCGGACGCTACGCTGCTGGCTAGCTTCGAGGTTAAGAGCGGTGAAAACAAGCTGGCCAGGAACCCTACCGTTGCCGGCGGCGTCGTTAAGGCGGGATACCTGAAGAACGGAAAGGTTCAGGCATGACCGAGGAACATGTTTCCCTTTACGGAGGTAGCGATGTTTTTGTACGAGTAGTAAGAGAGAAGCGATCATCAATTTTGTACAAAGGCCCTTTGCATTAGACACAATTAGACTATTTCGTTTCTTTTCATCACGATTGTTCATATCATTTTCCTATAATGTATACTATTCCCCGATACTATCACTATAATGGCATTCATTTGTATATTTATTTTATCGCCAGAGTCATGGTCATGATTCTCCTGATTTGCGGCATTTTTCCGAAGAATATGTCCGATGAATTTCATCCCCACATCCAATGTCAAACACCAAGCACAATATTCGTAAATTTTTGAGATCAAAAACAGTACACACTACCAATCTCTCCATCCTGACAGCATTACAATTTAGCAGTTTTACCCTTTTGGCTTGTGAAGGACGGAATAACAGCTTTATCATTGTCAATCTTATTGCTAATTTCGCCAGAAGAAATTAACAGGTCCCTCAAATATTCTATCCTTGTATGAAAACGTGCTTCCTTCCACAACAAGGCAGAGCGAACGATCGCAGGGATCACGATAACTAGGTTCTTCATATTCTGGATTATTCTAGCAAGCTAATACGAGTAATACGCAAGAACACGTACGTACTGCACAATACCTTTATCTTTCCTACTACCCAGGTAGTATAATACCCTTGCCTGTCCAAGTAACCAAGTAACAAGGTATCTTTAGTGCCCACGGGGAAGTAGGAAAACTTCACTCATAAGCCCACGGGATCCCGAGACCCCACGAGTGAAATGTCTCAAAACAACTACTATTAGTATTGGGCCTTGATCCTTACTTCGACCAACTGGCAAGCCGGGTTATCGGAAACTTATTTCTCGTTTTTAATGGTTCTTTATTTTTCTGATTTCTGAAGATACCTTCCCGAATACGCCAAGAACGCAACGGGTTGGTCCCATTTGCAATTTCCTCGATAGAAAGGGAATGTGGAAGAGAATATCTTGTTCCAGTCTATCGTGGGCTGGTATGTTGTATAGAGGCAAATAATTGTCGGTGGAGTTTTCGGCGATGCGCCGGCAATGGTATTAGTATACCTATGTGCCCTCAATCAAAGAGCAGTGGGAATGAAGTATACGAATACACGGGATGAGTTCTTAGTGAATCGTGGGGGCTGAATAGATAGAACCAGGGCAGCTGAGGTATCATACATTATTAAAGTGGTATAGTTCAATTAGCCCACGAGCTGTGGACTACGTAGGGAAAAAACATCATGATGGTATAGCTATCGTGTCATTAATGTTAAGATACATGAATACACTAGATTAGATATTAGGATGTGCCTTATGCGACTAATGTCGACTTATACTACTATAATCTCGAAGCAGCTTGAATGCGCGATAGAGCATGGTGTATATCAGGCTTACGTACGTTTCCCTTCAACCAGTCTTATTAAGCGTGATCCGCAGCGCGGGTATCTCTACAGCGCTGACAGCCCCGCTCTTGTCGAACGAGAACCTCATCTGCACCAAAGGCTTACCGCCGTAATTCAAGACTGTATTCTCCACGAACGGCCACTGAATCTTAAGAGCCGCCTGGTCATCGTGACCAACGGAACCGACGATGCCTCTGAACTGCACCGTATTACTAGAACTCTGCGGCGTATCGTAGAGGCTCGTAGGGTATAAGCGTATTTCCGCATCCGGAGCTCCGGCGAGCGTGCTCAGGACCGTAGCGACCATATCAGTCCTGTTGGAAATCCAGCGGTCGATCCGAATACCGGGTTGATCCGCCTGCACGCTCAGTGACAAAGTGCTGTTAAGCTTACCGTTGTAACTGTAGCTTCCGGCGTACTTCTTCGCGTAATTCCTCGCGTTCTCCTCGAGTTCCGCGACAACGGTCTTGAGAACTGCCAACCCGACAATTTCAGAGATATCCCACGCGGGGACTCCCGCGGCGAGTATAACACCGCCGAAGCCGTAATCGGGCAACAAAAACATGAGCGAGCCGTACTGGTAGTTTCTGCCGACCTTGGTGTACACGTCTACCGTCCTTCCGGATTTGGTGGCGTTGCCGGGGAAGCGGTAGATCTCCCACGGCATACCGTAGGCGGAGTACACGCTCGAAGTGAAGCTGACGGGCTTGAGCCAGCGATTTACCTCCGCCCGGGCAGGATCTTCGCGCCGAGGATGCCGCGGATCATAGCGGTCAAGTCGTTAGTGAAGAGAAAACGCCGCCGCCGGCGAGGAGGGGACCGGACCAGTCGTCCCTGCCGGCGTCATCGGTGGGCTTGACGAAGTTATCCGACGGCGGGACGACGGACGTGCGTTTCATTCCCAGCTTGGCGCAAATTAGGGACTGTATGATGTCGCCGAAGGGTTTGCGATTGGCTTTTTCCAAGGCCATGCCTAAGAGCTCGAAGCCCGCGTTAGAGTAACTGGAGCGGTCCCAGGTTCTGAGTAGACAGGGTAGGCCGAGTTCTTCAGGTACGAGATGACGGCTAAAATAAACGAAGTTAGTCAAATCTTAACAACTATTTTACCTATATATTCCTGTTCCACGAATGAGGACTTACTATCGTCAGTGCAATCGGACTCCCGTGGCCGATGCGGCATTGAAAGTCCTTATCTCTGTCCTGAAGCGGCGGGAGTCCGAAGACGGTAAAGTCCTTAACCGTCCTAAAGATAGACAGCATGTCCAACATGCCCGCCTCGACATCCAGGCCGCTAATCTGCGACGCCAAACTGCGCAGCGTAACATCGTCCCACTGCAGTCCGTCCGCCCGGATGCCCGACCGAGCTCGGGAAGTACTTCACAAGCTTATCCTCGGACTCACCCCGTCGCTCAGCAGCATGGACAGCGTTGTGAAGATCTTCGATATACTGCCGGTCTTGTACACGCTGTTACCGTTGAGCTTTTTCGTACCGTTGGCCGCGACGGTACCCAAAATGTGGTCTTCGGAGAAGGTAGAATCAGTGGATGTCAGCGCAACGCTAAAAGTTCCGCCTCCGTATGGGAGCGAGGCGTTTCCGTCGGCGGCGAATACAGCATTCTTGGAGAGAGAGTCAATGGTAGCTTTGACTTTAGCGCCGATGCTAGCTAGATCCGACTTAGACGGCGTCTTCGGGTTCGGAAAGACATTGCCGGCAGGGGGCAGCCATAGCTGCTACAATCGAAAGCGCTCGCGGTGCTAGAATAAAGGACCGCAAGGGCGGTGAACGAAGCCGCGTATTTCATGGCGAGGCGAGCGCTTTAACGAATGTTTCGGGAATGAATTACTTTGTATTTTAGACCCCCTAGGATATCGATCCTTTCACCTTTACAGATCGGAGGAAAGCAAAGAAGTCGCCTATGAACTACGAGAAATAGAAAAAGACTGACAAAGACACAGGATATCGGCATGATTGCGGGTTAGAAGTCAATGTTTATATACTTGACCTGGCTTAAGAGACAAGTACGCTGCGGTGCGTCTCGATCCGATTCGATTCCCGCCAGAGAAAATCCCTGGTTGAACAAACTACTCGAAATGCCAACAAAATCACAGTCATTTTTAATGGCCATCATATGTTTCCTCGATAATGGAAGAAGGGACAAGGGTGAAGAAAACTTTAAAGGCGCCAAACAAAATCTCCAACCACCTTCCTACACTTATCCTACTGGGGAACAAATTCGAGAAAAACATGGTTGTAACAAGGCCCGCGCCTGCTATCTCGGTCTAGATAGGGAAAGCCTCTTGCCGCTAATAAATTCGACCAGAAACTAAAGAAAAGTCTATTTATACAGCCAGCGTAAATTAGGTAGTGACATTCACGAATTGGAAGGGTGTAGCTATTTGGTAATATGAACGAAATATTTCTCTAGATCGCGTTGCGATGATCCATAGCCATTAGTTAATGGCATAGAACCGAAATGTAAGCATAGATAGGACGTATATTCCTTGATTGTCTGCGGTAGCTGCATGCAGCTGCGGGGAAATCGAGGCCGGGTACCGGAGATAAATTTGTGGAATCAAAACCAGCAGGCCCATGCGAAAAAAGAAAGACGGGTAAACCTTCAAGCTACCATCTACAAACTACAGACATCGGGATTTGACAAAGGTAATTTATTAATACTGAATGCTTTACAGTCCAAAGGTCAAAAGTACTGTCGAGCTTGATAGCTTGCTCGATTGACTTCTAGATATTGACGCCGCCAATTTAAGCCATTCAGCCACTCAATTGATTCCGAAAAGCAACTTGAAGAGCCCCTTCAACCCTTAAAAAGATAGATCCCGTGGTTGTTGTGATATATGCGCATATCAAAAATTGAGTTTTGTTTGAGCTTTGGTAATTTTAACATTCTGTTGTGTTTTTCCTGGTAAGAGTTATCAAAAACGCAGCGCCTCGGGTTACTCCGTCGAGCGCGTTACCTCCATACTTAAACAACATTTACTGAAAAGCTATCTCCAGCTTTCCTGACATCTTTCCTTTGGTAAATTCATATTAAATTATATGTTGACGATGCAGTCTCGATCCAATAATGTCTAAGGCAGCTTAGAAAACGAAATTCATAGCGTTTCAATCTGAATGTTCCCGTCCTTAAGCAAACGTCACGTAAAGCGCCGCATTTGCTCTTCCTTTCATTCAATAGTATACTCCCTATTAACGTTCGCCAACAGGCCCGTAACGCTAATCCTACCGTCTTGCGCGCGTTGCCAATGGAAGGTGCGAACCATATGCTCTATAATTTCGTTCATTTTCTGCACTACTTTATCTGGCGACACCCTTGCAAGGTGGTTCTTCCAGTGCTCGGAGATTTGTAGGGACACGTACATGGCTGTCTCATCCTTGAGGTAGCCCTTAGCGTATTGCAGGAGCGCCAGCCTGAAGCGCGCCATTCGCTGTTCGAAGATGGGAAGTGAGTTGGATGACATTTTTTGTTTTTCTAGAGAAGAAAAGTTCTTGGTGAATGTGCGATGTAGATGTTTTAGGAACCTAGATTTATAGATATTTCGATATTCTTCTAGGATGATCTGTTCCTTCGATATCACTGAGTTGTATGTGTCTGAACGATAGCAGTGTACTTTCAATTGACTGACTGACTGAAATCATTGTAATTTATAACCTATAGTTTTTCTTACATGGATCACGAATTCATGGCAGTGAGTACTAATGGGAATAGGTATTCCAATTAGAATCCTTTGTATCCTTTGCGTATATCTTTAGGGAAATATATTAATAGTCCGTAAATGTGGTAAAAGATCCCGAGCTTCTAAATAGAGCTTCATGTTAAATGGACAATTGCTATGCGACTTTTCGTTTTTTTTATCAGCTTTAAGTTTCTTCTTGTCCGTCTAATACTGTTTCGTTGTTTTATTTGAATCTGAAAGGTATTCGGTGCATTGTTCCCCAATAACTAGAAATACCGAGACATTCTGATATCACAAAAATGACAAAATATATGGACTATCAGCGTATTCGAGTCCATATTGATGTTTCATTATAGTGGTTCTTGAAAGCAGAGAGGTGAATAAACAGTTAAACATCCATGCAGACGGTTCCTACAATGGGCGATGCTAAATTGCCACGCATAAATTTAGAATCTACATCACATTGATACCTTAAGTGATTAGGAACTGCTGCACCTAAGGCAGTCAATACATAGATGCTATGCATTGAATACATGGATCTCGAGCCGCACGCGTCTCCAGAGGCCAATCCAACAATTGCTTTTCGTCTAGGAACAAGCTCATCTACCCCAGCTTACGTTCCCCGGTCATATATCTCGGGCACCTTGGACAGCCGCGGGTTAAATAGCGGGCCATATACAAATAGTTAATACGGCAAAACCCCCACGATGTACTTCTACACCTGAATCCTTCGCTTCCTATAGGATTCGAAGTAGAAGTACCTAGAAGGACGCGACAGAAAGGAGCTTCGTGAGAGACAATCGCGCTAAGTACAACGAATACTGATAGTTCAGCACTCTTTAATTCTCGAGGTCAAAAGACGCTGAGTTTTTGTCCCTTTCAGGACAATAGGATTGTTCCCGAAAAAAGGTTTAATTTGAGTCACGTGATGTCGTGACTGCGTGTCTCCTCCTTTTGAGTCGCGTCTCTCTTTTTGAGTTCAGGCAAAGGGTGGGAAAAAATATGGCCCCACCACCCCTCGCCCATCGCCTAACTAACTGCAAACCGAGGGCAGAAATTTCCTCTCTGACACCGCCAAATTCTTCCAATTACTTCTCTCTTTCCACTCTCGAGGCCAATGTCAACGAGAGAGCCAGATAGATTACTCTACAAGCGGTTCTGAGAGTCTCGAAAAGATAGACTCCGTAGCTCAAATTACTCGGCAGTGAGCCTTTTTTTTTTTTTTTTTTGGTGCCTTTTTTTCGGGGGAGGACGATCGATTGTAGGGCTTACCACCAACAAACCTCAGCGCGCCAATCATATCCAATACGTTGTCTAGATCAAGTAGTCGACCGCTAGCTCGATCTACTGCTCATCTCTTCTAGTTTTTTTTTTTTTTTTTTTTTTTTTTTATCATTATTTTGGGTGGAGATATACGGTTAAACCGCTCTTTCCCCAATGTCTTGGAGTGGTGATGCGAAATTCATTATTTCAAAAAACCACTGCCAACATATTTACTACTTCACCCACCAGCTGTCGTCACCAACTCTTTTACTCCAACAATCCACTATACAAACGCGATCAGCCACCAGCAACAACAACAACAACAATTGAAATACGCCAATATCGAGTTCAATTCTGTACCCCTTGTTCTTCCACCGTCTAGAAAACCTGGATCTAGTCAATTCGAGTTTATTCCGGACGCAAGGATGAGTTCCGCTCTCCAGATCCCTCAACCGACCCACCCTCCTCCTCCTCCTACCAACCGCAGTGTAACTCTCCCCTCGACCCCTCCAGCTATCAGCTCTAACGGGCCCTCGACAATGCAGGTCCTCCTCGAGCAGCTTCGCGACGCCAACGTGGTCAACCTTCCTGCCGTCGACTCTCCCGATACGCCTTCATTCCTCAAAAGGGAAGACTCGGTACTCGACGAAATCCCCGACGCTAGCCCTCGACGGATTCGAATGGCACGCCGAAGGAGGGGACCCCGTAGCTCTCCAAAGAGGACGCACGGCGAAATGAACGGCACAAATGGCACTAAACACGACGACAACGGGTATGAAGCGACGAAGAGACGCAGAAGCCGAAGAGGGTGAAGATGCAGGCTGGAATGTCGAGCAAGTACAACCAGAGGAGCCGCAAGAAGGCGTTCATTAGGATGTGCATTGTCCAGATGGCGAAGAGCAGGAGATACCACCTCGAGTTCGTACATCTTTCTTTCCTCTCTCTAAAAAAAAAAGAAACTTTAATTTGTTCCAAGCTAATATGTAATATATTTTAGTCATACTAATCTACCGACCTACAATCCTTCCACGCGGGTGACAGCCGCCTCAAATTCAAGCGCCTCACGGCATCCGACTTTGATACCGTCAAGGACATCCTCGACCAGTTGTTTGACGATGAAGAATCCGGCAACCTGGCAGCCTTCGCGGCTAGCGTCCGCGTCGAGTTCGAGATACCTATTCAAAGCTACATGCACAACAAACCCGACGGCACGCTCAAGGTTTCCATCCCCAACGAGACGCATAGGTCGATCAGCAATAGGCTCATTGAGGAAATACAGCTCAAGATGACCGGTGGGGGTGTTGTTGGGTTTTCGGACACGCTACCGGAGGTCGGATTTACATACTCGATAAGGCGAGGCGGGGCAGGAGGAGATGTTTTTGGTGCGTTTTCCCTCAGGAATTCTGCGATACACCTATCATTGTCACTTAACCCAGATTTTTATCCTTTTTGTATATATATAGAAGATTTAAAGCTGACGTTGATAATCTTGACAGACCGCGGGATCTGGGTTAAAGACTCCGTCTACAAATTCTTCACCATCCCCGACGGCGCCCTCCAGCAGCCGTACTCCTCGAAACCTTTCCTCGTGGTCGACGTCCTCACCTCACCGACCTGGTCCGCCATGCTCGAGCGCGCCGCCACTTGGATCCTAGGTTCCGAGTCCGAAATCGGCATCTGCATCGTCGTGGGCTTGCACAACGCCGGCCGCCCGGACCGCGGATTCGAAAAGGGCGTGTACACCCACGCGACCATGTCCGTCTTCGAGCTGGATAGGACGAAAAGCTACAACGTGGTCTGCACGCATAATAACGTCGACGTTTTTCCGAATTACGTGAGCGGTATGGGGCCGCTTATTCTACGTCCAGGACAGATATTACGAAAGGTGGAGGGGTGTGAGTACCCGGAGATGGTCGAGATACGCTGGGAGGAAATCAAGGAGTGGGTCGCGGCGTCGTTCGAGCAGACTGGCCAGCCGAAGGAAGGGGAGTACTTCTTTCTGGAGGAGGATGATCCTACCGACGTTATGGAATCATAAAACCCACATTCTACTTTAGCACATGGTGTTCTTTCCCCCTAATTTTCCACTGGTTCATATAAATTCTTTACCAAATTACCTTTAATATGGCTTTCTTACCCGATTATAGATGAGATTCTCAGATGCTCACGTAAATTTTTTTTTCTCAATAACTCCTCGAGCGTTCTACGCTTAACCTTACCTCTTTTCCTGCTTAATATTGATGGCATACAACTATATTTCAACTGGTTTACCTCATGTAAAGGCCCGTGGTAAACGCGCCTGAACCTTTCTCTTCTGTTTCCTATACTCATTTTAAAATCGAAAAAGGGCCGTCTGGCGTTCATTTCCTCTTGATTTACTTGCGTATTTTGTTGTTCTTTCCAACATAATTACTTGTTTATATCTAACTGTTCCGTTTTTTTTCTCTCTTCAATCCTCGGCTCTTGTGTTGCCACTTAAATCCCTTCTTTACTTCCGCGTACCCAGTGCCTCCAATAGTTACATAAGTATGGTTTGGGAAAAAAGGGTCTTTGGTATTACAATGAAGCAGAAAGGAAAAATACGTTATCGTAGTATTCACCCATATTTGGATCCGAAGGAGCGTTGGAAAGGTCTCATACTTCATTTTAGTCTTCTTGTACAGTTGTGTTCGGGATATTTCGATATTACTATATCTCTCTTGCGGTTGTATATATACAGAATAATATTCCAATAGGAGCATGCTAAAATAGCTAATACTGGGAATTCAGTTGTTCAGTCTCGAGCCGACTATGTATCTAGGTTTGCACAACAATGATAATAATTAACGTAGAAGGAGGTCAGTGAAATTGATTCTTAAAAGTAAAAATGATTAAAGCTTTAATAAGTCTTGAAGTAATCGTGACACAGTGTAAAAATGGATATGCTTGGCCGTTGATTCTCTTCCTCGATGCTTCTTTGAATGCCTTCTCCGCATCCCGGATCCTTGATTTTGTACCGAGGACCACAAGGCCGTACGTACGATCGTTACTCGAATCCTCCTCCAATACCACTCTACCCCTTCGGCCATGATGCCTAGTCTCAGGTGTCTCATCGTATAAAAAGTCCGCTGCGATATCGTAGAAGGTCTCTTTCTTCGCGATGAAGGCCTGTCGTAGGCTCCTATCGCAGAGGAAGTCTTCATTGACTTTTGTATCCTGTTGTCGAACACGCTGGACGCGCTTACGGTAGCCTCCTGCCACGAGCTGCTTCATACGCTCGGGAGTAGATGAGCGCTCCTCAGAGCTTTTCTTCGAGTGCCATGGATGGCGTCTTGCATCTCAGCGGAGAATAGCGACAAATGAAGCTCAGGCCTCCATTGCTGCTGCGAGGAGATGAATTACGACTCCTTGGTAGGACCAATTGTGTCTTGTCTAATAATTCCTTGAAGCGCGGCTTGAAGGTCTCTAGGTTCTCGAGGTCCAGCATTTCCATATGAAATTTAATCGACTTGCAACGTCCCTTGTAAGTATGCTCTTCCCCGTCCGCCACACTTCGCGGCCCAGTGGCTATTTCGAGAGCAATCGCGAGCGCGGGTATGATCATAGGATCCCATACGAGAATGAGTACCTGGTCAAAGTCATACCACTGACACGGTGGATGCAGGGTCCTCTGAGGACCATCTACATGACACCTTAAGATTGTTGCTTCTCCAACTGACGGAGTTAGCATCAACTTATCTTCGTCCATTCCTTCATTATCGGACCCAGAGCACGGCTATATAAGGCGATAATAAACTCGAGGTAGTATGTTCCATGAATGTCTTGTTGTTCACTCCCTGCTAGAATCTCTTTGGCATTTGCACTCGCTAATTGTGAAGTAGCTGGTAAAGGACCGGTTAACCTTCGTTGGCTGCTATATGAAGGGCCTGCAATAGCGTAAGAGGATGACCAGCCCACTTCCACCAGAAACTTCCAGGAGCAGAGAAAATGTATCCCCAGGACGGGTACGCCGTGCCAAACTAGCCGAGCATGGAACGCGAAGTAAGTATGTCTTTGTTTTCCTCGTGCGCATTAAAATGGCGTCGCATGAACGGCGTTCATCAGTGCTATCTTTTGAAAGTCTTATTCTTAATATCCTCACCATGCGCATCAACTTATGTAGTAGATATGCCGCGCCGGCAACTGCAAATGGGATGTATGCGTAGGATGTGTGAGCGCAAAGAAAGGCACCAATTACTGGGAATGCTATGAGATGTATAATCCTCGTTGTTTTCCGGAATCCGCTAAAGAGCTTGAGAAATCCCGGAGTTATGGTATAAAGCACTACAGCCGTTATACCGTAGGGTAGTGCTGCTTTGTAACCCGGTCGGTCCCAGAGGGTGAGGCCGTATGTGAAACCGTGCACGATGCTGAGCACAAACACGGAAGCTACAAACCTAGAAAATATCTATTATAAGCGAGTCCTATAATAAACGTGAGATAAGATTTGAAGGAAAGTTAAAATCATATGCGTAATATATGCAAATAGATATGTCTGTGCCTTGTAGTATATATACCTTCCGTGTAGTACGCGCCGCAGAGGAAGATGCAGTCCCTCAAGAAATTCGATCGGGTTCATCTTCAGCGTCAAGAGTACCAAGGCAACGAAATCGACAAGAGCTATCCAACCGGTCCGGGATCCAATTTCCAGGACAATGGAATCGTAATTCTTCGCATCTCGTTGGTGCAAGGCCGGTCCACAGGCGACAAAATGTGCAGCGATCAAGATTCCAACATCGATGGAGGAGCCGACTCGGATTGAAAAGTGAGGAATTTCGTATCTTAGGCGCATGATATACCTTATGAAACGGAAAAATACCAAGAGGCCAGTTTTATTTACGAACCTGCGCGTCTTCAGGCTTCGAAGGTAAAGTTTTCTCCAGGCATGATAGATGATAGGAAGTATCGCTACGGACACGAGATAGGCGTAATATAGCAAATACCTTACGTCCCTCGATCGCGAGGGAATATATTGTTTCACGTCTTCCCCTTCCCTCATTACTTATCTAGAGTTTCTAGATTGGAGACTTCAAGTAATGATATCTTACTACTGGCTTGAACAGATTGAATTGAAGGGATATAGAAAGGATTAATTATGACGCCGTACTGAGGGGCCCCTCCGCGTATGTTTTATGACCTACTGTAGTATTTGTATTACCCTAATTTTGTCCATCAATTCACCACCCTTCATAAACATATTGTTGAACAGGTCCAAAGCCTTGTTTCCCAAACCTGCAGGTTCCTTCAGCCGCAGAATTGCGGCGATCTCGTTCGCCAGTTCCAGCCCCGCTTTTATTGCCCTCGGAAACTATTGTATGTATTGGGCCTCCTGCAGAAACGTACAGGAGGCACGAGGCTTTACTGGAGACGAAGCTGGGGCAGTGGTTTTTCGTATAATAACGGGCCGCATCGCTCAGATCCCCATTTGCAACAAAACAAAAAGCATTTGTTTCGTCGCCAACAAACCCCGCTGGGGATCTAAGTTATCCTTCCGCCCCTTACTTAGAGGATTTAAAAATGCCATTTATCATGGGGCGCTATTTGGCGTCCTCCGCGATTGTCCGATGCTCTTGTCTTCTATATTGCTCTTTGCTCCATTGACAAAGGCTTCGGGGGATGATTTTTCAAACAACCTCTTCAACGATCTTGCTCCACTATTGGCTTTGTTTGGCGAGCGGGTCACCGTTCAATACCTGAGCCAGTCGTTAGATGTCTCGACGATATAATCTTTGCTATGGCGCCTTTGGGCGTAAGTTTACTTTCTTTTCTTTTTTTTTTTTTCTTTTTTTACGCATGAAAACTGCTCTTCCCTTTTCTTTTGCTCATGTCGCTGACCGAAGAAGATCATCACCGCGGTGGCTAGCGTAATCCGGGTGGGTGCACCGATGTGGCTCAAAGCTGTCATAGGTCGTTCGTCGGAACCTTTAGGAGAAGTAGAGCGTGAACTTCTTTCTTCGACTTCAACGGATAATTGCGAGCTTTGGAACGGCGAGACAATCGTGCGGGTACCCGGAAGCCCCTCAGTCCTTGAGCTAATAGTCTTCAGGGATAAGGATGGCAAGGTACTCGGTGTGGAGAAATCTCAAGTTCTATTCACTGAGAGGAAAAAAGAAGCGCAGAAAAAGAGAGAAGAGGAGAGGAAGCGTATTGCATTCGGCCTTCCCGGCATCGCATCGCGACGTGACAGGGTCCGATTTATGCGATCGCGCACTTCAGTAGAGCTCGTTAACCTCATTCCTACTGAACTCGAAGAAGGGATTCGCGAGACTCGAGGCGAAAAGGCGCGAGACGCTGCTCCGAACATTTCCCTCAATACGAGTGGACGGACTGCGGGGAAATTGGAAAGGCTGGGGGTGGCAGCCGTGGTATCGTCTTACAGTCGGCGGTGCTTATATATGATGGTCTGATCAGCTATAGACTAGCCTGGAGCAAACATTTCCTCAGAGATCTTCACACCCCGAGAGCGTATGCCTTTCCGTTTTGTTTTTCGGGCACTGTGATGATCGTTTATGGGATGTACCTTTGCGGCAGAATAATCGAACAAGCGACCGTCGAAGAATCTGTGAAATAGAAGGCGATCTTCTCCGTCGCTTAAAAGGCGAAGAAGCATGCGAAACAAAGGCGAAGACGCGCTACGGCCTAAAGGAGAATCCATACCCACATTGAAAAAAGAAGAGCCACCACTCCCTGAGGAGAAAGACATTAGATGCGAGATATTGTGGCTGCAGAGGGGGGGTTTGTTGGTGATCAATTCTTTGAGTCTTATAGGCTCGTCCCTCAGAAATCTAAAAAGAGGGACAAATCCAAGCTGCTAGAGCTTGATTCTTCGAACTTCGAGAGGAGAAGCAGGAAAGACAGTGAGGATGAGAATGATGATGAAAGCGGCACCTGGGCAACGCGCGAGTGAAACATGGACAATTATCGGGGCGACTATCAGCATTTTAGGATTTATTGTCCAGTTCATCGGTCTCAGGCTATGCATTGGTCAGCATCTATAGCACAGCTTCTCGCCACCGGAGTTATGGTTATCCTGAGGGTTGTCATCCGTAGAGGACAAACTGCAATACCAGATCAGGCAAAATTCCTAAAGGACGCGAGTTGGACTGGCTCGTATTCGATCTAGTGAAGTGCGACTTATTCCGATTGCGTCCTGTGAATGAAAGGCCACAAAAGCCAGTAGCTAAAGAAAAAGAAGGCCCACCGGTATCCAAATGATTGTGGAGGTTAAACCTAACTCAGCACAAGTCTTTACAGAGCGATTAGCTCTTCATAGGATTGCACCATCATGGGCAGCGACTTCGGAGCATAAGGAAGAGTTTGTCAACTTTGTTTCTTTACTTACGGATACGTTATCTAAAGTATTCTCTAGCGAACTTTGGACAATTTCCGAGTTTCCTTCGAACCGGTCTAGTTTCGAATGAAGGTTCCATGTTTATAGCATTCCCGGCCCGACTTCCGACTCGATGATTTCATGTAAAGAAGAGACAATAGTGGTGTTCAGGAGAAACAAACGGCCCGAGACACCTGGAGTGCTTTTGAGCTCAGTGAAGATGAGCAAAACAAGATTAAAGTCATATTTTCCCTCTCAATGTTCGAGAAAGACAAGGAAAAGAATTCATACGATCGCGAAATGCGAAAGTTTATGACAGCCTAGACGAGAATAAACACAGGCAACTGTTAGATCTTTGGATAAGAAGGATTGAAAATGTTGGAGAAATGGACATTCTCGGCCCCAAGGACGATCGCGACGATGCTTCTATCGGCTATGACTTTCCAGCTGATGGGCTCTCCAATATTTGCTTCTCACTGGTCTCGTCAAAGTTCAACCATTGTATTCTTCATCTATACTCATCCTTCTTATTTAGATTAGCTCAAGTAGCCCGACCTCTAATGAGGACGCTGTTACGCTGAAGCTTAAAGAGAAGGATGATCCGGGACGCAAAAACCCATTGGTACTTTCTTGTGAAGGATTCAACGAGATTGCTAAGCTAATGGAAAGGCACAAGGTTCCTCAAACGGAACTTTTACACGTGAGTATGATTGGGGCATTCCACGCCGCAGGGGAGATGCCTGGCCAGTCCGGCAGGCCCGAAGACGTGCGTCATTTTGTGGTATCGTTTGTTCGCTTAGCGGCAGATCTCGCCGTAAAGAACCCTCCGATGGCAACGCTGGCGATGAGATATTTTTTTTCTCTAGTGCCAGGGTTTCCTATGTCCGGGGCGAAGAGGAAACCAGAATCGGAAATCAGCTCTCGATCTTATATGCCATTGAAGCAGTCGTGAAGCAGGAGCTAGATTCTGAGTCCTCCCTAGCGAGCTCGTGGTTCAAGGAGATCAATTTGCGAAAACAAGCGGCCGCCGCGCGCAGATTATATGAGGAACAAACTAAGATGAAAAATCGTAAGCATTCAGTCTAACGATCGTTATTCATGCTATACCGCCATGAAAATCGGTACTACATGATCTTTGGGGTACTGACTAGGACAATAGGAACACCTAGCAACCCGACGACTTTGTCATTGAAGATTTGAGGACCGCCAGGGAAGTTTTGTCTTGCTATGATCACCCATGGTCTGTTCATGATCCGTCTGAACATAGCTCTGAATCCCCTGAGAGCGACTTCTTACCTTCTCGTGACTCTGTTGGTCTAGTTATGATGATGGAAAACGATATAAGGGCGCCGGCAAATTAGGCGATGTTCTAAAGCCAACCAGTTCGGGCAAGCGAACGTCGCAACAGATTGAAAAACGCGAGTTACATATTCTTTACCTGGACTACTAGAGCCAGAAAAACCATCTTCACCATCTCTGCTTGTCCCTCCCCATCCGAATTATTAAGGCAGGAGGATATTGCGTTGACAAACCGGAGATATACGCGAGAGTGTTACCGTAATAGGGAAGCTAAACTTTACCAGATATTCAAGACCAGGACGAAAAGGATTCTTTCGGAGTTCGACTGTTGCATATTCTTCAAGAGTTACGGAAGGATTCTAGCGCGACGCTCCCTCCTGTAATCCCGGTTCTTCTGCTTAGTTGCATCCTAATCAAGTATAACTTAGATGAGAAAGCGCCTCGGCTAGATGTGAACGAAGTCTACGAAATCCTCCAGCTGGCTATCGAAATGGATTCTCCACCGCTTTGGGCATGCTCCTCGAGAACTTGAGATACGACAAACGATGTTCGACGAGGAGAAATGGCAAGACTTTTCGTATTTGCTTGGAAGAATGACAAGATTTTTCCTCTCGAAGTGCTTTTCACTATGCCCATTCAGTGTCAACAAGATGTTCAAAACAATCAAACACAACTAGCAGATGCTATAGCCGAATGCGAGCAGGCTAAACCTCGCACGGATGGTGGCCTATTAAGCATACATCTGAAATTTATGGAGATGATTTACCTCTTTATCAGTGCTGGAGTCGTGCCTGCCAATCTTCCGCTGCTAGAAGCACACGAACCTACCGTAAAAGTCGAAGATCCGATAGCGTCTCCGAAGCTGCCAAGTTTCGACTTTTGATATGGATCGGTGCTGACCTCAATGAAACCCTCTTATCTGGCGAGACGCTGCTTTTTAAAGCTATCAAGTTTAAAAATGAACCTATGGTGCAACTCCTAATAGAAAACGGAGCGAAAGCAGACCATATCTACACTTCTGCAAAATCCGAAACTCCGAGACGGCAATGGAGTTCGCGTGCAAGCTCGGCAGTACCGCATGTGAAAGTCCTCATCCATTCAGGTGCGAAAAAGTTCTCCGCAAGTTCACAGCAAGCGAGCAGAGAAGCGCGTGTTAGCTCCTGAAATCGATGTGGTGCCGGAAATCCGCGTAGTTCCAGAGATCAGGATCAACACTGGAGTGCAGGGGGCCGGTGAAGCTGTAGTCAAGGTGCGGAAAGGTTCTCTCGTCGAAACAGTGCGAGCTTTAGAGAATGGATGAAGGAAAGAAATTGGGCAATGTCTCCGCTGTCGGCGGCTGCATCTGGCGGCCACCGCAACTCGTTGACTATCTTCTAGATGGAAAGTATTCTCATCCCAACGAAGATGTAACGGGAAGGTATCCAGATCCTGCACTAGGAGATGATGAGGTTGATTGGAGCCTGTACGGGGACCTGACGGCGTACAAAGCGGCCGAAGCCGGCAAATTCGACATGGCCTTTATGTTAATCGAACGAGGGCCAGCCATCGAAGGTTCTTCTACCTAGCTGCAAAGTACGGACGGTATGATCTTTGCGAATCGTTTCGCAAGCGCTGGGGCGCACCACTAACGTCGAGTGAGGTGAACTTCACCGGTGCTTCGGGCCAGAATATCCTCGCTCTTCTTATACTCGAGGAATACGTCGAACGGAAGAGGATGATGCCCCATGTTCCAAGACGAAATTCAACGCAGTCTGAGCCAACACCCTCTACGGTGCCGACACAAACTTCGCCGGATGACAACCGTATAGCCCTCATAAGATTTCTCATAGAAAATGGGGCTGACCCTAACTCTAAGGCTGATGGGGTCCCGGTATTAATTCTTGCCACATCCTGTAATGATATAGAGACTGAAAATGCTTCTCGACGCTCGCGCCGACATGACGCTCCTACAACGTTTGGCGTAACTTACTTACACCAAGTAATATCCGTGATCTGAAAAGCTCGCTCGAGGTAGCATTTGACGATAATACTGGAGAGAAATAGATGAGCAGGACATATACGCGGCCGGATCTGAGTATGGGAGCCTGATTCTACGAGTGCTTCATACGGCCTCGCCATCGGCGATTGCGAGACCAAAGAGCACTGCCAGAGGCCATACGGAACCATTTATCGACCTTGCACTGGAGCTTATCGACCGCGACGCAATGGTCAACGTACGAGATACACGCGGCCGATCGCCTCTCCATCAATGCGTTCTAACTGTCGCCCGGACCGACGGTGAGACACAAATCGTCAGTGGGATACTTCGTGTCATGAGAAAATTGCTCGATAAAGATGCTGATATGGCAGCACAAGCTGATAACGGCGGAAGGACGGCCGCGACTATCTGAAGTTGATCCCTGCGTTCGGTGTAAATGGAAGCCGAGAGTGGGACAGCGAAATGTCCGACATGTTGAAGACAACGAAGCCCACCCCGACGGGGAGCGCTAACGGTACGACTGACTGAGAAACTTATGTTCTGGAGGAGGCGAAGGCCAGGGTCTTCGATCCCGCGTAGGGATATCAACGCTAACGCTAACCACGATTACCTTCTATTCAACAATTACGAAAATCTCCTTCGTCTAATACGGATTAACATTGTATAGTTAAAGTTAATATTCAGTGAAAGGCGCATATTTAGATACTAATAATACTAATATAATAAATCATCATTCAAAGCTTTCATTTCAGGTGCCGTGTTTATTAAATCTAAGGTTTATACTTCACCGATACTGAGTATTCTTTGTTTCATTTGATTTGAATATTGGCTTAATGTCGACGACCAATAGAGCGCGGTAATCAGAGAATGAAATAGTATAGCAGATAAGATGATGATCCTTCATATAAACGATCTATAGTACCGGGCTCGCCCTCGCGCACCCGGAGCGCGCCGAGCTGGCGGACGGGGCCGTGCATATAGGCTGATAGCACGAACTCTTTCTGTGAGGCTCTTTTTTTTGGGGGGGGGGGTGTCTTGGGGGGGGGAAGAGTTGCCTCATTCTGCAGTTTGGGCGAAATTTCAAACACGCGATTTCTCTCTCATTCTCGCACTCTTTAATTCCACACACAAAAAAAAAACTCGAGAGAATTTCCTGCTCCGCCAACAACAACAACAATAACAATAACCAATTTTTTCCCTTTCATCCTTTCATCGTCACCATCACTCTCACCATCACCACCGACCAATAACATTTCAACATCATTACGACACGGATCCAGCTCTGCATTAGCTAACCGCTGATCTCTTCTTTACGGAGTCTTCGAAAGGGCGCACGGTGTTTTGTTGACAAACCGACCTTGACTCCATTTCCGAATCCCTCGCGAAACCGACATACGAATTTCAACGAACGGCGTGTTTGGCCTACCACGATGGCTCCAAGGCGCGGAGCCGCCTCTCAAATGAACCGCAACTACAGACCCTCGACTTCAATGAAAAGCCTGGCGATGAAACCTGGCGGCCGATCCCCAACAGCAACTGCTTAAGAGGCTAAAGAAGCTGCACGAGGGAACTGGCCAAGATGGAACAAGGAGCTGTGGATAAGAGCTCGCTCTTTGACGACGGCGAAGGAGTTGTGCACTACGGCACTACTGCAGCACAAGGAGAGGGATCAAGGCGCTCGTCGCGTGCTGTCTGGCGGACATGCTGAAACTGCATGCGCCCGATGCGCCGTATACGGTCAACCAACTTGGGTGCGTTTTTTTTATCGACGTTCAGGGATGGAATGGTGGTTGCTGATGCTGTGTTGGAATGCTAATGCTCTGCCCCTTCGTGTGCTATCTGTAGGAGATCTTCGAACTGTTTATACGCGAACTCAAAAACCTGGACAAGCAGGGACCACACTTACTACAGTCAATACTACTACTTCTCGAATCCCTCGCGACCATCAAATCCATCGTCCTCATGGCCGACCTACCGAACTCCGAATCCCTCATCATCAAGATTTTTACCAACTTCTCGAATAGTCGGTAGCGACATTCACCCCAGAGCCGAGTACCATATCGCGGACATTCTCGTTCAGCTTGTGGAGGAGGTCAACATTCTACCCCAGGAGGTCATCGATATCATGCTCGCCCAGGTGAAAAGAGCATCTCCCGCTGCCATAATCTCTAGTCCAGTAGGTAAGAAGAAAGGAGGCTCAACAATACACGGGAAAAGAAAAAATCCGACAGCAGACATCGTCGCGCCATCACAATTCCCGCTGCATACAAACCACGAAGCGCATTTGCACAAAAGTTCCCGAAAAATGTCGCGACACATTTGTCAATACTTTTCCGACGTGATATTGGAGGCTTCGCGTCTAAGGATGCGGTCGATGGAGAAATACCCGAACCCTCGCGGAGGACATCGAGGAAATGGAGAAGGCGCACATATTGATCCAGGAATTATATTTTGCGGTACCCGACGTCCTCCTAAATGTTGTCCCGCTGCTGGAGCAGGAAATGCTTTCGGAGAACCTACACATGCGTCAACTGTCAGCAGCACCGTCGGAGCGATGGCGACGTCGGGTTCGTTCCCAACCTGGAGTCTTCGACTGGAAGGCGTGGCTGGGCCGCGCGATGGACAAGCACCCCGGAATCCGCGCCAATTGGGTCGAATCCGCTGCAGAACTCTCGCCGCCCGCGTAGATGTCACCGACACCCTACGACCGATTGATTAAAACCAAGCTGGTGGATAACGACGAGAAGGTTCGACTGCTGCAGTCAAGGCATCGGGATCTGGATTGGTCAATATCACGACCAAACTTGCCAACGACGAGGATGACGTGCTCAGCACCCTTGCCGACCGCGCAAAAAGATAAGAAATTCCCTGTCAGATCGGAGGCTATCAGAGTCCTTGCGAAACTCTGGAGCTCCGCTTACGATGTCTTCGTTGATGGGAATTCGTTGGTGCTCGACCAATTACATTGGATCCCCACAAAGATACTAGATGTTATGTACGTCAACGACCCCGAAACGAACATTGTCCTCGACCAAGTCGTGCACAATCACCTACTCCCGATTCCCGACCCGAAGGACCTGCAAGCCAACAAGAAGAGCAAAAAGGAGAAGGCGGCCGCAGCGGATGAAGCGGCTGCTGCGGAATCCGATACACAAGCTACCCAGAGGACTAGAAGCCGCAAGGGAAAGGAGAAGGAGAAGGAGAAGGAAACGCAACCCGAAGACAATGGTGTTGATACCGGGAGGGACGAGGACCGCATGAAAACGGATAGGATGTTAACTTTGATCAACGCGTTGGATTCGAAATCGAAGCTGGCTTTTCTACTCGATGCCCCAGAACCAGAGCTACTACTCGAAAGTGTCGAGGCTTTCCTGCGCGCCTGCGAGGACTACAACGGCGGCGTATGGAAGAGGAAGCGGAGGAGAAGACCAAGAAGTGGAGACCGTCATTCACACTTTGTCGTCTAAGTTCGGTGACCTCGACCGCATATCGTCGGACCTGATGAAGTTCGCAAAAAAACACGACCGCCGTTGCTACGAACTCTTCCGGAAATGCATTTCCCCGAGAGCGACTACATAACCGTCGTCACTCGATACACGATATTACGAAGCGCATGGGCTCGTCGGCAATCTCGCAGGCCACCTGGGTTACAATATCATGGATACTCTCCTGCCGGTCTTATACAGATGTTCTCTCTTGATTTTCAACAAGTCCTTCGTCGCCCTCGTCATGGGAATATCACGCTCAGAAAAGGGTCTTAGGAGGGACTTGGGGGCTACCGCGCAAGAATTCCTGAAGGAGATGTCGCAGAGCCACCCAGGCGTCTTCAAGGCGCACGTGAAGAAGTTGTGCGAGCTTTTAGAAGAGCTAGCGCCGACGAAGGATTCCTACGAAGCCATGGCCGATAAGAACCGTCAACGTCGTGGGATACCATCAAGCCTGCTCCGGTTCGCCAAGAAATTCCCGCGGATATGCGTCGCACAGGAAGATGATGGGGCCCTCGTCAATTTCGCGCTGTACGGCAACTCGGCGGTCGCTGCTAAACATGCTGTCGCCATCATCATGTCTATTTCCTCGAAGAAGGTGATGTACGCTAGCGATCTTATCAAGCTTATCCTGAAAGAGTGGGAGTACGGTTCGCAACACTCCATCGCTCGCCTCGGCGCGTTGAGCCAGCTGATCTGCGTTTTGCGAAGGAGACCGAAGTCGAATCTGAAAAGATCGATCGCGTCCTCGATATCGCGCTGAAGGATATACTGCTCAAAGTACGCTCTCAGACCGACGAGGACGAGGATTGGGACGCGAGAGCGAGCCGATGATGAGTGCAAGGCAAAAGTTTTGGCCTGAAAGTCATCGTCAACCGCCTCCGCAACACGCCGACGAAGACGGCGACACGCTCCGCCGAACCATCGCCGAACCGGTGTTCAAGATAATAACCGCGCTCATCACGAACGAAGGCGATATATCCAAGAAGGGCTTGACCGCGCACGCACAGATCCATCTTGAACTCGCAGCCGCGAAGATGGTGCTGAAGCTCGGCCGCCTGCCGAACTTCGAAAAGATCATCTCTCACAACATTTCACCCGCCTCGCACTATGGCGCAGGACCCGTCGTTCGTCGTCCGCCAGAAGTTCATCGAGTCGGTGAAGAGTACCTCGCCAGCAGCCACTCCCGCCCCGCTACTACACATCATCTTCATGGTCGCGCACGAGCCGGAGACTGAATACCGCGACGAGGCGATGACGTGGTTGAAGCCAAGGCGAAGCAGATGCGCGAGCACAAGTCTACGCACCTGGAGACCGTCTTCGCGAGGTTCTTGAGCCTGCTCGCGCATCACCCCGACTTTGGCATGGAAAAGGACGACCTGTGGATTTTGTCGGTTTCATACTATTCTACATCCGTGCAGTTGCGACCGAAGACAACCTCCCATGCTGTATAATATCGCGCAGAGGATGAAGACCGTCAGGGACGGGTTGACTCCCGATTGCAGCGACGTATGTCCTTCTACTGATACTAATCTTTCTATTGTCTATTTTGCCGTGATGATTGTGTGCTGACCACTCGAAAAAACACAGAATCTCTGGTGCCTCTCCGAGATTGCGCAGAATGTCATACAAAAGTACGAGGACGTTCACGGGTGGTCTATGCAAACCTGGCCGGGTACCGTTCGCCTCCCCGCAGGTCTGTTCTTGGGCCATGAAGGATCCGGCGATGCAGCACGAGGTCACGCTGAAGACGTACATGCCCCGGAAATGAAGGAGGTCATCTCACCATGGTCACGAGGGAGGCTCACAGTCGAAAGGTAATAAGTTGCTTCTACTTCCCCCAATCATTCATAACTTAAGCTGATCTCAAAATTCCTTTTCTTGCAGAGGAAATCACTGGGTCCCTCCCGCTCGGAATTCCAAACTCCCGCCAAGAAGCGCTCGAAGGTAACCAAGATGCCCGCGGCTAGTACTGCAGCCAAGAGGTCTACTTCTTCGAAGAAAGGTAGCGCCAGCAAGAAGAAGCGCGACTCCATCGATACGCCGCTCGGAGAACGCAGGAAGAGCGGTCGTATTACTAAAACTATCAACTACGATGATAGCGAGGGCGTTGAAGATGAGGACGAGATGGAGTGGGAGACGGAGAAGAAGACTACTACTCCCGCAAAGAAGAGGGCGGCGCCTGCGGAGGAATCGGAGGAGGAAGAGGAGGAGGCGGAGGAGGAGGAAGTTGCGGAAGATGATGGTGAAGAAGAGCAGGAGGAGGAAGAAGAGGAAGATGAGGAAGCGGAGGAGCCATCGCCTATCAAGGGAAAGGGAAAGAAAGCCGCGAAGACCACTACTGCAAAGGGGAAAGGAAGGCACCCGCCGCCGCCGCTGCAAAGGGAAGAAACCTGCCGCCGCTAAAGAAGCCCCTCCGGCATCGACAAGATCGACTAGGGCTACTAGGGGTGCCCGCACCAACGTGCCAAAGCTGTCATCGCGCAAAAGGATGACGCGATAGCGATGATGAACTTTGAAGAATATTTTTCTCCTAACTTGTTTTCTCCTAACTTGACTTCTTTTCTTCTTTCCCTTGTCGATGGTTTATAATAATCTGGGTTTCTTTTCCGTTTAATATACATACGACCGAAAACAAACGAACGGCTAGAAACAGGCTCTCTTATTTTTTCAATCTTGGTTCTGAAAGCTCTTTAATTTTTTTCCCCTTTTATTACCATTATTGTCCTTAAAAAACACCAAGTAGTTTAAAAACCTTACATTCTATACTGTATCACGATGGGCTTTGCAAAGATATTTCGGGAAAGGCTTCGTATTTTTTATTTTTATTTTCTCTTCAGTGTTATTGTTTCATTTTCCCTTTTCGCTAATACAATTTTCAATGAAACAATTAAATATATATATACTCAAGTATGTACGATCGTTGCCGTCAGGTTTTTTTTCCTCTCCGTTTCATGCTTTTTCAATAGTGTACTATCTTGGTTCTCTTGTTGTATACTGGGATGTCGATGCCAAATTATGATATATCGATGTTCTTTTGCAGACCATTCGTTCAATTCTGACCCGTGATACAAGCTACTACTATATAGCGATCGTAACACTAACCGTTGTGGTCTACGACGTCGTGACGCGACTATAGTGTAAAAATATGACCATTATATATGCGTATTCTATATAGAGTATAATATATATGAGATCCCTACAATCAGGGTTAACTCGGGTCAAGTATATACCGGTAACCATCGCGGGAAAAAAATAGATATCGATAGGGCAAATTCAATCCGTCAAATGGAAGCGCTGGTTTCCCCTAATGGTTTGAGAAAATTAAAAAAAAAAAAAAAAAAAAAAAAAAAGAGAGAAAAAGGCTCAAGGATCTCAGATGCACTGACCACGTTGCTCATTTCGACAGATTGGCCAATACAGCACAATAACAACAAACAACAAACAACAAACGATAGGATAAAAGAAAAAACTCCCGATTATTTCACATGCCAGCGAGAACCTCCGATGTCGCGCCCCCCTGTGCCTGCTAGCTCGCTAATAACGAATGAATCGTGAGATTATTTTGCTCGTATAGCTCATGTTGCAGGTTGTTCGAAGGTTCAAAAGAGCACATGCCAAAGAGCCTAAGTTTAGCCCAATGTTAGCTGCCGTTGACGTTTAGCTTAGTAGTTGTTGTTTTCGAAACGGAACTACTTAGGTAAAACCTATTTGAGTACGTCTCTCTGGCTAAGTCTATCATAAAATGGAATCCCAACAGCTTGTCGTAATAGCTAGCTAAAACAGCCGAACTGTGCAATCGATGTCTTTCTACTTTAAGGTTGAGTATCTCATTGTATTTCGTTTAGTGAAAGATAGCGGAGTTACATCTCCATTACTTGCATCGCTTGAAACTGCCGGGGATGTTTAAAGGAAAAATTTTGTCTAAGATGTCTTATCTCTAAAATTTTCCTAAATGTCCTAGGCTAAAACAAAACACACACACCCGCTTGCATTCTCGGCGATTCATCGATGCAAAATATACGTTCTAAACTAGCGAACCACCATTATAGATGGCTGTTGTATTTTTTCTCAACACTGGGATGAATTCTCAACTTCAACAATTATCAAATTTTGTATGCCGTTTTCCAGCGTGACCTAGAATCTCACGATCTTATAGGTTTTTCCTGCAGATCATACTGCATTAGAAAAGTATGATTGACGGTAGTTTCGGCAACTCTTCCGAATATGTACACAATAACGCAGGAAGTGGTAAACTACCCACAGACACAAAAATACGCCACTGCATGATGACGCAGAGCTCCAGAGCGCCGCCTACTTTGCCTTCTTTTTGATTTCCACTTGCTATTTCTTATTTTTGTTCACACTAAAAACCTTAAAAGCATTAAAGGCATGCAAATCAATTGTACATCATACTATTAGAAACTAAACTAAACCAGCCATCATATATATCATGAGGGCAGTTACCAATCTGGTCTTAGCTAGGAAGTCCTTCCCTCCTCCTCTCTTGAAGTTTTGTTGTTTGTTATTTTTTTTTTCTTCCCCCTCGTCCAACACACGTAGCCGACTCTAACTCGATCCTTCGAAAGGGGAGGAGGACTGAGAATTGAACGATCTAAATTCATCTGTACGACGTCGATTTTGTCATGTTTGACTTCCTTTTTCTCTTTTCTTTTTTCCCTTTTCCCTGCTTTAGTTGTAATGTAAATGTGCGTATATGTACCAGCAGCTGGCTAAGTGGGTCCCTGCTGCGAGGGTTTTCTTCAAAGATATTTATCCCATCCCTCCCTCAACAAAAGCTACGTAGAAACCAACAGTGCAGTGGATATCAAAAACAATAGTTGGACCCGCTATGGCCATTGTGTAGTTCCTTATAAGGACCCATCCGCTGTGAAAATCTGGGGAAATTCTCAAACTCTCTTAATTTTTTAACCCCTCTTCTCAATGAACAGTCTATAAAAAAGGAAGAAAAAAAAAAAACAATATAGTGGTATAGTTTTATACATATCTGCAATTCTTCGTTCTACTGGTCTCAAATTTGTCTTTCTTAAAAACCATGGATCTCAAACGCACCCAAACAAGCTTAGACCCTGCAGCCATAAATCGCAAAGATTCTGTATCTCACCAACCGTTCGCTCCCGCGAGAGCCGCAACGAACCTTGGTTTAGTTGGAGACCAAAACCACGAACTAGCTATAACAACTGCAGACGATCTCGAATACTTCGCTGAAGGAAAATCGAATGTACTATAACCGATATATAGGAGAAGCTGAGGCACTGGTAAGCCTTTGATGGCAACTTTTGTTCTCGATTATCTCCCAGTAAAAGCGTGACATTGCGTGTCGTCCCGATTTTTCTTTCTATACTCATTGCTCTTTAGAAACCACGCCTGTTCCGTTCCGAAAGCAGCAGACCGGCTCGCGGACGATAAAAGAGGTTCGCGAGAGCCTCCAGAGGACATTTGTGCCGTTGCTGTCGTCATACGTGGTCCAGACGGACTTGTGTTCCGTTGGCCACGGCGTTATCAAATCCCTAAATTCAAAACTCCGCCGCGACGGTGGCGACCATACCAGCCATGGGAAAGCAGGAGGAGGGTACTTCGTCTCGAATCCTATGGAACAGGACCACAGAAAAGACGGCGACATGCTGGACGAATCCGAAGAGTATGCTTTAGCGGTAGAAGACATGTCGCCAGGAATCTACCAGAAGCACAACGAGATCGCGCACAACCGTAGCATCCGGAGGCGGCGGCAGTTCCCCTTCCTAAATCGCCGAGGCAGTCGAGCGCAAATCTCGTACACTCCGGCGAGAATTCGGAGGCGAATTCTGGTTATAATACAGAAAACGAGAACGACGACAACGACGATTTCCTGCTCGAGGAGGACGAAGAAGGGCGCGTGCACCAGCACAAGGTGAAGAGCGCTGCCGATACCGAATAAGAGGGATCTAGACCCGGCTAGGCTGTCCGCGCGGAACTGGAGGGATCTACTAACAGTACGCTTCCGGCCTGGCTGCCTCGTTACTCCCGATACGGGCGCCGAAAGGGTGGAGCGTGTGCCGCGATTGTGCTACGCGGAACATGGACGCCGCGTCGTCGCCTCCGCCGTCACGTGCACCACCACACTGACTCAGGACTGTCCGACTGCTCGGAAGAGAGCACGATGCCCGAATACTGCCCTTCGACCTAATATCCCGCACGCCCTCCGCGTGCATACCGCGATAGAAAGCATAATAGCGCAAAGCAACACGGTCAAGATCCTAGATGAGGAAGAGGTAGTCGTTAACGATCCGGCGCTGGGGATACACGGCATAACGCCTTGGCTGGACGTGCTGGAATACTCCATCGTGAATATCCTCGCAGACTACTTCTGGGACGAAGGGACATAGGACACGTGCTACGGGAGCTACAAGGGAGGGAAGATGTAGCGGCCGCGCTGAGGAGCGCTACGCTGTTCGTTAGGCTGTGGATGAGATGTAAAGAGCAGGAAAACTACGAAGTTCACATTGAATGTAAGGTCGGCGGATTGGAAAGGAATCCCGAGGTGGAGGCGGCTCAGGCGCTTGTTGAGAAGGAGTTAATCCGCGGCGGATGGTATCTGGGTAGAGGTGCCACGGCCCTATATGTCGTCGGGAGTAGCAGTTATGAACCGTTTGCCTCAATTAAGACCTACATGACTCAGCCATGGGAAGAGTGCTCTATACTTCACATACCCAACGAGCATTCTTAGCATTTTTTTCCGCCTTCGGATTTGGATTTAGCCTTTCGTTCATATACCTTCTCTGTAAGATAGTTTTCTGATAATCGTGAATGTTGCACAAATGAAGCAAGATTGAGTCTATTTATCAGTACCTTATACATCAAGGAAGGTACTCTAAGACGCCGATATTTAACTAAATCAGTAGTTATAGAAACTATATACATGAGGCTCTATAGGTGTAGAGGAGATTGTCATGAAAAGAGCACTTGGTATTCCCTATTCGATGGGACGTGGATAAATCATCTTACATAAGCTCCGGTTTTCTCAAAAGACACTTCCGATTTTTACTTATGAATAATATGTATACACGCTAAAGGTACGGTCTAAGAATGCGATAATGGGTTTATCTACGTACCCGAAGAATACTGACCACGGGTGTAATATTATTCAGTAGTGTTTTATCCATTCACCCTCAAGCTCGAGGTAGTTTTATGATATCCAGATTGATCCCAATATTTTCGATATATATGGGCAGTATCCACTTCACTCCATACATCATTTTCAACCGAAATCTGGAAAGATGTGTGCGCGTGACACTGCCTACGATTCACGTGGCTAGAATACATGACGTATCCTAGCACCGCTAAAAATCGAGCTTGGTCGGAATACACAGAACCAAGAGAGAAGATGATACTGCTATCCCCTCGCCAGATCGTCTAAGCCTAGTGAGTGTCGCAAGTCCGTTGCACTAGTACGATGATGTAGAAATCCACCATTAGATCGTGAATCGTCATTTAGGCCAGGAGCTGTCTGGCTTGAGCTTGAGGTTTTGCGTATACCAATTCTTTAAAGATTCTTACCTACACGCAATAGGTAAACCGTCCTTGAAGTAGATATTCTCACACAAACCACCGATTTCCACGGTGTGTTCGGCGATTCGTGCAATAGAGCACCGCTAAAGGAATGTTTACTGGCTGGCGTCATAAAAGCCATATGAAACTTCTCTATTTTTATCCGTATCGAATTCGATTAGGCAAACCCTAAAAACCGAAATTCGCATTTTTATTATCCCGGAGTGGTTTTGGTTTAAACAGAAAAATATTCCTCGAATGCTTATGTGGCGGTATTCATATAAACAACCGTTACATTGAAGCGCTATATAGCCCTACGACGTGTTGTACTGCTCTCATGACCTTTAGCTGGCCTATTTTCCGAGGGTGCTCGGAAGATTGTTTCGAAATATTTATAGATTGGCAAGCTCGCCGAGACATTTTCTATCGTGCGCGACTACAACCTACGACATGCCTGGTTTTTCAACGTAGTTTTTAGGCATCTATTGATCATTCAAATACTTCGGCCGTTTTCTCCAAATTTCTTCTAGAAGCAGACAACAGTTTGACATGATGTTTATGCCAATTGTCAATGCTACTGGGCTTTTTCATGAACCGCTCCTACTTTAACGTCCGTTCGTGTTCGCATTAATGTAAACCCCGGACGCATTGCAATCCTTCGGGAATATCATTATCACCCCACCAAGTCTCATATTTCTCAGCCCTTTAGGTTCTAGATTATTCAGGAGCAAACTTTTTAGGCGGGTCCCTTTCTAGCCTTTGGCCTAATTAGTCTCTACCCGTTGATGTTTTTGGCGACAGTCACGGATAAATTTTCCTGGAAGTGCTTGGAGCTTCCAAATCCATGGAAGGGGCTAAAATATCCATAGAACGTTGTGATACTCTAAACATCATCAAAATACCAAGAGCATCTGGATTTGCCTTCGATATATCAGCCCTGAGCTTGTTTAGAATAATGAGATTCAGGATCATGACCATGCATATATAATCAAGCGGCCCTTCGGTACGTCTAACTTTCCGCGACACGAGAAATCAGTGGCTCCACCCCAGAGATCGTGGACAGGGTAATGTTGCACGACCAACCGCCTCCAACGGCAGGACGTTAAAAATTTTCTCATGAACTGCATGAAATCAAGGTTGCCCGCGTTAAATAAAAAATGTCCGTGAAGAGTTCTTATCGTGTTCCAGATCAGATTTCGCAACTTCTTCATTCGCTTCCAAACGTCCGGCTTTTACCAGCTGAAGCGAAATTAAGATGAGTCTCGATCGCGAGCAAACTTATGATCAAGAGTTCCGCATTCTTTTTCATTATCAATCAAGTGATTGATCTACAACACAGGAGGTCGCCGATGAATAACATCATAGATTTCATCGGGGCATTAGAATGGATCGTGGGAACTCAAGAGTATTGCCAACCTGGTCAAGCAGTTATAATACACCGAGAAATATCCCTGGTCATCGTCCCAGTGCAATGGTATGATGACGGAATGTTCCGATTTCAAATCTATCTATAGAAACACTTTTATAGATTCAGCTGTCGCAAATATAGGAATCGCTATAGCTATCCCGCAAAAAAAAAAAAAAAAAAAAAAAAAAAAAAAAAAAAAAAAGATAAGCACTCGGTGTCTTCCTCGCTGACGTTACCTTCGCCCTCGTTTACTTCACCAAAATGCAAGGGAAGTCTTTTCTGGAAGGTGACCGTCCACGTTGCACAATCTATAACAATCATAAAAAGAAAAAATTCAATTGGCTCAGCTTGTAGCCTAGACGTGATGGCTTACCGCAATGCCAAAACGGCAAGCGAGTGCTTCCAGACATATTGCGGGCGGTTTTCTGCGGAACTGTGGAACCATTGAGTACCTTTGTGGGGCTTGGTGGGCATGCATATTCAGCCTAGCATTCGATTTCCAGGATTTGGGAACAAGGGGACCCCGATGGCGATACGTTCGAATTCGGCGAACTCTAAAATGCGAAAAGTGCTACTGCTGTTCCGTTTACCAGTATTCTTCAATTCCGGGTAGAGTCGAAAGTGTGGCGAGAGATTAGTTGTTAGCTAGTTATCAAGGGTGTATCGTTGATACATGGGCGCCCGGATCCAGACGGACCACGAGAGGGGTAAGGAGAAGTTATATAAACACCAGGGTATCCTCCCTCTTCTATCCTTCTATCATCAGCATCATCAAAGCCTTCGTTAACATAGCAACCAATACAGCAATCCTCTCTCTTTCTTAAAAGAAAACCCCAGTCTTTAGTCTACCAAAAAACTACACTCTCTCACATTCACCAAAAATGAAGTTCACCCTCGCCGCCGCTTCCCTCCTGGCCGTCGCCCTGCCGTCCTCGCCGCTCCCTCTGGCGGCAGCATGGTCGGCGGCCCTGGTAGCATCCTCAACTTCGTCGGCCGCGTCAACATCGCCGTCAACCAAGTCCACAAATCCTACTCCAAAGCCATCCTCTACGAGTGCAACGGGCGCCCCGACAAGGACGGCCAAAAAGTAACCGACCCTGAAACCCAGATCAGCCGCATCGACTGCGTCTTCGCGCTCAACGACGGCACTCAGGGTTCCGCCACGATCTCCAGCACCGGATGGGGCGAGTTCGGACCCGTCCAGACCAACCCGTCCCCATGGCTCGAGGACCTTAAAATCGACCTGCAGAAAGATGTTAAGGTTAACCTCGGTGATGCTTACAAGACGTGCGTCAAGGCTGGAAAGTGCCCGCACGGTATCACTGTTGTTACGCTGAGGAAGCCGCTGTACCCGTTCACGGACGAGCCCTACTACATCTTCAACACCGGCGGTAACCAGTACGTCTTCGTCGGTACTAAGACCGGGAAGATCCACGAGGACAAGAACTAAAGTACGAAAACTGAAATAATCGAAATTTAAAAAGTTAAATAGTATGAAGTGTTGGACTTAGCGCGTTGGGGTTTGTCTGTTTCCTTTCCTTTATGCAGAAAAAAAGAAAAAGAAAAAAAAAAAAACGGTAAATATTGTGTATCGGTATTTAAAAAGAACTATCTATATAGATTTGCTTTCTGTTTTCAATAAAATAATTACATGAGCGTCTGGCTGCTATTCAGCTTACTGGGTAGCGCAGAGTCTCATTTCATAGAACCCCAACAATCAAAACTATTATGAGACTAGACGATGAGTGATCTAAACCGCGGAATGAATATCACGCACTACCATTATAAGAACGATTGCGGGTTTACTCAAGCGATATAAAGAGCCAAGTCTGATCAAATTAATTCAAGGTGGCACCGAGGGTGGGTCGTACGGGACTAAGATCGATTACGGATAACTCGATAGAGTAGATGATTCATAACTTTTATAAAGGTCGCGATAGCACTGCATCTCTAGGTCAGTCTATAGGTCATATCTAAGGAAAAATGGTATTTCTCGATTAATCGTAAATCGCAAATCTGGTAATTCAAGGTATCAGCGACCTAAAGATGTATTTGTATTTAGGTGATCGGCCTATATATTTTGACCATGAGACTATGTCAAAGACTATTATAATATCAGAATTTTTTTTTAAAAAAAAGGAAGAACATTGAAGGCGAAAAATATTTTTATATAAAAAGTCCCTCGAGTACAAGCCCCCTAATCGTTAATATATGCTAGTCTTCGTGAACGGGGTCTAATTTTGAACGCAGGCACAGGTATCATACACGTCTAAAGACGTATTCCAGATTATTTTTGTGTCAAATTTCGAACAACTAATACGGATAATAAATATATTTGAGCGAAAACGGATTCCACCCAGCATGAAGATTAAAATATACAAATAACAGGCGTCGCCCGTTACCAATATAGGAATCATATGGGCAGCTGTGAGTGCGTATTGTAGTATTATCAAATATATGGAACGCAAAAACGTTTGTAAAACCCCAAAATGTAAAAGGACCCTTTGTTCACAATGGACTGAAAAGGATTCTTTTTTCTAAAGTGGGTCACACGTGGTTGAACCATAGCTGTACTCTAAGGCTGTGATTCAACCGACTTCAACTATACCTCAACTAAAGTCTAAACTCACTTCCCCCCCCTCCTCCTCCCCCACAAGCGGCTTACTGACCGCTGACTACATTGCTGCCCACCGCTAGCGCGGTACATAAGAGCTTGGCTATAACAGTTTACTTGTCAGGCCGGTGTCATTGGACGGCTACGTCCGATCCTTTTGCTGGCCGTTTCCTCCTTCAATCCTGCCACCGGATCCCTGCCAGCTCCCGATCACGTGATACCTCGCTTATCGCACCAATCATGTCTTTCAATATGCTTGTACCACCAAATCGGCCAATTAAACAGAAGCGGGGGAACTCGATGTCCGAGCCAAAGGAAAGAGTCAACATCACGTCAAACCCCCACATTTATTCTCCCCACATTTCCAAAACCACCATACATCTACCTCGCGACATCATGTCTCCTCCTTCACCGCCCAGCAACACCGTCAAGATATATATATATGTACCTTCCATGGCCTTCCTCACTCCTCCCCTTCCTTCTCCTCTCCTGCTACCGACATGATACCCACCTAATACCCACTACATCACCAAACTAAGAGAAAAATGGGCCGTATATCCCTCTCCCACCTCCCGCCCACGCTCCTCCTCCCCAAGGGCCTCGACAGTACGCAGTTCGCATCCCTCCGTAAACGCTTAAAATCCTACGAAATACCACTCGTCAGTCGCTCACCGGAGGCGGAAATATTCCTCTGCGATACGGAGCAAGCTAGGCGCGCTGTGCTGGAGTTGAGAGGGGTGGGGCTGTGGACTGAAGCATCCACTACCTCTACGAAACCGAAGAAAGGGGATGGTGAAGAAGAGGGGATCTCGTAGGGAAGGAAGTAAGAGTCGTCAAGCTGGACTGGTTCACCCGACATATCGAAAACGGCGAGGGCGTACCGTACGACGAATACACCGTCTACACCGGAACAATAATACCCACGCCGACCGAATACGCCGACCGCGCGGCGAAACTCTGCCGAGCTACCATCTCCGCGACGCCGAAACGAGCCGTAACGCAACCATCACTTGCGAAGAGGAACAGGAGCAGCAGTCCCCTCTCCGAAGCGGAAAAGCGCCTCCGGCGAAAAGAAATCCTCGAGCGCGCCGCAGAAGACCAACTCACCGCCCCACCGCCAAAAGAAAATACTACGGCCGGCGCAGCAAAGACCGCGAAGTCAAGAAACCCCCTCCCTCCTCCGCAAAACGACATCCGACTTCGAAGAAGAGCACGAAGCGGACGTACTCGCCCCACAACCACCAGAATGGTAGTAAAAAAACTACCCTACTCCTGCCAACGCTCCACACCGAAGCACCCGCCTCCGATAAACGAAGCGTTCGCGGAGCAATTACGTAAGATACGGTTAAACCGTATGATAACCTCCGACGAAGTCGGCGTGAGGGCGTACTCCACCGCCATCGCGTCCATCCTCGCATATCCATACCCCCTAACATCCACATCGCAAATCCAATCCCTCCCGGTTGCGAAGCTAAAATATCAACGTTATGGTACGAATTCCGCCATTCGTCCGACGGTATACTCTCCGCCGTAAAAGAGATAGAAGAGAGCGAGTACTTCCGCACATTGGAATTTTTCTGGAATATATGGGCGTCGGCGCTACCACCGCGCGAGCATTCTGGATGAAGGGGTGGAGGGACATAGACGATATAGTAGAGCACGGCTGGGATTCCCTTACCAGGGTGCAGCAGATCGGAGTGAAATACTACGACGAGTTCCTCATCAAATACCGCGGAGCGAAGTAGAAGCGACGCGCGACCTCATCGTATCCCACGCCCGGAAGCTCCTACCGGGAGCAGAAGGCTGCGTGGTGGGCGGTTACCGCCGCGGAAAAACCGAAAGCGGCGATATGGACGTACTGATCTCGCACCCATCCGTGTCTAAATCCCGCGACGTGGAAGATTTACTAGCCCCCTCGTCGACGAGTTGGAACGGCTAGGGTTGGTAACGCACGTGCTAGCGGTCCACTCCCCCTCGCACCGCGTCTCTTCCGAGAACGGCGAGATATTTCCTAAACGCAGCCACCACAACTTCGACGGTATACCTAAAGCGCTACTGGTGTGGCAATCTCCCTGCCCCGGGGAAAAGAACACGAACCCACACCGACGGCTTGACGTGCTTTTCCCGCCGCCGAGGGCGATAGGTAGTACTGTGTTAAGCTGGAGCGGCGCGACGACGTTCGAGAGGGACGTTAGGCGGTATGTTAAGCATGAGTTCGGGTGGAAGTTTAGCTCTGAGGGCTTAACGGACCGTCGGACGGGGAAGAGGATTCCTGTTGAGGGAGAGATGGAGAGTAGAGTTGTCGGTGTTGAGGATGGGAAGGAGTTGAGTATGGAGAGGGGTGATAATGGGGAGTGGGTAGGGTGGAAGATCGAGGAGAAGAAGGTGTTTAAGCTTATGCGGCTGGAGTATAGGGAGCCGTGGGAGAGGTGGACGAATTGAGGGGTTTTGGGAGACGATAGGCATATGGTTCTTTTTTTTTTTCGGTTCTCAGCGGAGTTCTTTTTCTTGTTGTATTAACGGCGGTCATGATTTTTGAGCATCAGCACTTATTTTGTTTTCGTTTTTGTAATCGATTTACTTAGGTTAGTAGTGTAATGTGTAAATATCCAGTTTTATGCTTCTTCGTATAAGTAAATAACTTTCAAACGAAACAGCTTCATCAACAACGACAATGCCGTTTCGAGTTTAATGCAAAACAGCAAACCAAAAATAAAATCTTCATCCACGTCTCCATCTGCATCCCCACGATCCTTATTACTATCCTTAATAATCCAATCGTCATCAACACCCTTCGACGCCTTCCCTTTTCCACCCACACTCTCCTGATTCCTGTACATCTCCGCAACCTGCCGACTACTCGTCGCACTATCAGGTCCTTTATCATCCCTCCCTAACAAACCTCGGGAACCTCAAACTAACACCCTTCCCATTTTCATCCACATTCTCTGCGGCAGCTTTATACCTCGGACTCAGTGTAAGATCAGCACAAAGCACTTCCCAAACCACCTTCGGCTCGAACCACACGTCCGGTTGGTCCTTCGGTACGTTACTGTGGGAGTAGTACGGCTTCGGCTTCGGAATAATGTGCGGAGATAATTGCTTGTGAGCGGACGCGAGGAGCTCGTCGGAGAAGCCCGTGCCGATGTTGCAGATTGTCTCGTAGGTTTCGGAGGAGGGGTTGTAGCAGGCGAGGAGGAAAGCGCCGAAGACGGAAGTACGCTTGCCTTTGCCGTGGTAAGCGCCGAGGACGACGAGGTCGAGGGAGTCGCCGACGCCGGAGAGGTAATCCTTTTTGATCTGGAAGTGAAAAGAATCAAGTCAGTGACATGTTGTAAGATGTAAATTTGGAGAAGGAGATATGAGCGAGAGATACGTTACCTTGAGCCAATTGCGACTGCGCATGCTGGGTTCGTACCCACTCTCGGGCCCATCGAGCATCTTGACCATGAGACCTTCGCAGGAAGCTTTAACGCTCTCTTCCAAGAAAGTCTGGATCTCTTCAACATTTTCGGCATTACTGTACTTCGCGAAGGCAAACTCTTCGTCGACGGGCTTGAAGGATTTGACGAGTAGCCTACGGCGCTCCTCGAAGGTTTCTTGCACGACGGGCTATAAATGCAATAGACTTAGTAAAAACAAGGAAACATATTTGACGTGGTGCTAGGGAAGTTTGTTCTTACCTTGCCGTTCAAGAATAAAAGGTCAAACGCAAAGACGCAGACCTTAACCTTCACGTCCTCTATCGCGACATCTTTCCTCTTCCTCGTCATGAGCTGCTGGAACGGCAGCACTTTTTTCAAGTCTTTATCCCACGCGACGGCCTCGCAGTCCAGCACGAAGCTCGTGACACCTTCGTTGATCCAATTGGGCAGCGCGGCGAGGATGTCCGGGTACTTCTGGCTGAGCTCCTCGGAATTTCGGGAGAAGATGGTCCGGAGACCCTTTTTGGGGTTCGCTTCCGTGGCTTTAAACGTCTCCGGGCAGTCCTTCGCGACGTAGTGGAGCTGCACCCGTTCGCCGTCGTACTTGTACTCGCAGGTAAACTTGCAGTTGTCGAAGCGGTCGAGGACCTCGCCGATGGACTTTGTAGGTCTCGCCAACATGGCTTCAGCGGGACACCCGGTTGCATCTTACAGTGGTCTTTCAGGTCGAAGATCCCGTGCTCGATCATGGTGGGCACGATGACATCCCAGCACGGCATGTTCATGAATACCTCCTTCAATATCCTCTCTCCCGCAACCAGGTCGTCCGGTTTCGCCGTATTGTCTTGCTTCTTCTTCTCCCAGACCACCATAGCCTGCGCGAGGGCCGCGAGCACGGACTTCTCCGCCAGTCCCAGCCGCAGCTTCCCTTCGAGGCCGCGGACGATGAACTTGGCTTCCTCGCCCACGCAGGCGGATATGAGCTTCTTGATACCCGAAATTTTGTTGGTCATGGAGCCGTCGCCCTTCGTCGTGGCGATGGAGTAGAGGCCCTTGTACACTGCTTCGACCGTCAGCGGTTTGGGCTTCAGTAAAGTCGGTTGCGCCATCCTGCTCTGCAGTGCGATCTCGCCGAGGTCGCCGATTCCATGTGCGACTTCTTCAGCTTGTCGAGGCTGCGGCCGGTGGCCTCAGATATCGCCTTCATCAGGATGGACTCGCCGATACCCAGCTCAATACCCGAGTAGTCCGGCGCGAGCTTGTTGATCATCAGGTATACGACCATGAGGAGGTCGTTGGGAGTAAGGCGGAGACCTGCTGCATGAACAGCGAAGCGTGCTCTGTCATCTCTAGCCGCTTCGACGTTCCCTCAATTAAAGTCAGCGTCTTCGCGAGGGCTGCGTATGGAGTCGGCTTGCCCTCGGCCAATCTTCGTACGGGGGTTTCTTCGAGATCAGCGTCTGCTGCACTTTCTTGGCGATAGCCTTCTTCTTCGCTTTGACAGCGGGTTTCTCGTCGTCTGATACCGCGGATTCGGAGCCGGAACCGGATTCCTCGGCGCTCTCTTCGGCGTCCGAAGCTGCAGCTTTCTTGCTCTTCTCGCGGCGAGGGGGATTTGGACTTTGCCTTCTCTTTCGAGTCGAGGGACATCTCTTTTACACCTTCGTCGATCTTCTTCGGACGTCCCTCTTCTTAACCGGCTCGTCGTCGTCTTCTTCCTCGGAGGGTTCTTCTTTCTTCTTAGCAGCTGCGGGCGATTTATCCGCATCCGACTTCTTCGGCCGTCCGCGTCCCGCTTTCTTCGGCGCGTCGTCCTCCTCGTCGTCTGACTTCTTCGTCGTCGCTTTAGGTCTCCCGCGCTTCTTAGGTGCTTCATCTTCTTCTTCCTCTGCTTCTACCATCTCCTCATCCTCCTGCTTCTTACTAGCGCGTCCTCGCTTCGTAACCGGTTCGTCGTCTTCGCCCGATGACTGCGCTTCGTCCCTCGTCGGCGACTTGCGCTTTTTCGTCTCTTTTACTGGCGAGGAAGCTTCCGCCATATCCTGGTCCCCTTCGCCGTCGACGTCGGCATCTTCCGCAGGTGGTGGTGGTGGCTTCTTCTTCTCCGACGGTTTACCGCCGAAATTGAGCGTCGTCTGCTTCGGTTCCGGCTTCTTGAGGAATTTACTGCAGAAAAAAAAAAAAAAAAAAAGCAGCAAACAAAAGAATGTCAGCAAACAAAACCTGCGTTTTCAAAGGAATAGCTTGAGGCAATTGAACGTACTTGAGAGTCCCCTGCTTCGGCGCCATCTTGCTGTACGAATAAGCTCGTGACTGTCCCGTGTTTCTCAATGAAGCTGCGAGTAATGATGACGGCGAAGGCGAAGAAGTCGTTTGCACTGGGAGTGGTGGTTTTCGGAGGTGAGGAAAGGAAGAGAAGCAGAGGCGCCTCTCAAGAGAGGCCTCGGCGTATGAAATGAGTCGATGCACGCTGGGTGATTTTTTTTTTTTTTTCTCCCTCAAACTCTGCTATAACTTCCTTCTGGAAGAATAAGGTGGTGATTGGCTGTGATATATGTATATACTTAAGTAGTTTGTAAATAAAGTATGCAAGTGTGTTGTGACGGAAAGATGCAAGGATCGGGCCCGAAAAAAAAAAAAAAAAAAAAAAAAAACTTCTTTACGCGTCGATCACATGATACCGTGTCTTAGCACGCAATTTTTCCATATGCGGCAATATCGACCGTCTCGAGAAACTCGATGCGGCAGAAAGCTGCTCAACACTGAGCAGGTACGTCTACTGCTTCTCAGACAACTATCGAGATAATTCTGCAGATATCCAATCCGGTGAGAACTACCCTTACGAGGAACTTGCAAATACTCGATATTTCTCCTAGGATTGACATCGTGACCATAGATAGAATAAGCTAAATGGATTCGGGGAAAGCTTTTTGCCCGAAAATTACAAACGTCCGGAAAGTTTGAAAACAGCGCACGGGGAACGCAGCTTCTGCTTCCAAAAAAAAAAAAAAATTTTTTTTTGGCACCACTTTGGTAATTTTAATTTTTCGAAAAATATATTCAAAAAAAAAAAAAAAAAAAAAATTTTTTTTCCATCCTGCAACATTCTTGGCCTCCCTAACAAGTATCTCAAGAAAAACTTCACAAATTTTCTCAAGCGCTTTTTTACAGGTCAATACTGTCATCAGAGGCGACCAAGTTCATCGGAGAGTGATACATGGAGGTGAATATCATGGTCGCTCACGCTTTCCTATTCTCTTAGGTTTACGAACCCGTTCTGGTCCTCATCCCAACAAGTTCACCAACGTCGACATCCGCGTCCGCGTCACCGGTGGTGATCACACTTCCCGGATCTACGCCATCCGCCAGGCCATCGTCAAGTTAATCGTCGCCTACTACTAAAAATACGTCGACGAGCACTCGAAGAACCACCTGAAGGCTACGCTCCTCCAGTACGACAGGTCGCTGCTGGTCGCCGAGAATCGTAGGTGTGAACCGAAGAAGTTTGGCGGTCCGGGAGCAAGAGCCCGTTTCCAGTACGTCCTATTACACCCTCACCCCGTTCGGATTATTGGTTTGAAGGTTGCAAAGGCTAATAGAGGGAAAACGTATAAAATCTTAGAGAGAGCAAGGACCAATTCAAGAAGAACTACAAGGAGATCCAGACCCGGAAGGTACGAGAATCTCTTTAGCGGTCTACTCGTATTTCCCTCAATTGGATGTTTCGCTTCTCGCCAATCACTTTGCTAACATTTACTTTTGGTGGATTACAGTCCACACCATGTCAACCATAAATCGCAAAGCTTGTCGAAATGTTTTCGTTTACAATGGGTCGTCTCGGGAGCTGATTGGTGGCTTATGCCAAAGCGGCTCGATTACCAATAAGTCCTTCCTTGACATGATATCCATCCTCATCATTTGCGAGGGGCAGTATACCGTCACGCACAACGGCTCGGTTGTCACGGCAACGAATGAGCCCCTCGAGCTGGGTAATTACCATGTCGTCACTGAAGGTTTGTACCCATTTCAGCTGATCAGCTTTTAGATTGAGGACATGGCTGAAGCAGAAGTAGGCGAAATCAACGTGAACGATGAGTTCTTCCTTTCTCGCGTTCTCAGCTTCAGTGTTTCCGGTAGTGAGGGAAGCGGTTTCAAAGATGATGTTCGGAGCCGTGATCAGCGTTGTGTCATTACTGGTCAAATCAATGAAAATGCTCAAGACGGGGTCTGGAGTGGTTACCATGCGGCCCATGTTTTCCCGGTGGCGCTGGAGCAGGTGTTTGTGGTTCTGGATATGATCGGTGGATCACTGAAGATTTGGAAGGAAGGAATAAGATCAATTCGGCACAAAACGGACTCCTAATGCTCGCACATATCCACGCAGACTTTGACAATTATTTGTTTTCGATAAATCCGGATGTAAGTGGCTAAATGCTAGCTCTATCGAGCTCCTTGACAAGACATAGCCATTTCTGCTAACAACTTGCATACCTCTAGGACGGTTACAAGGTTACGTCCTTCTTGAGGAATTCTCATTCAATCGACGGCAAGGTACTGGATCCAGTGTGCAGGACGGATGAGATGCGCGCCGGGTCAGCGACGAACTTCTTCGTTGGCATTTAGGCAAGCGGTCTTAGCAATATGCGTGGGGCTGGGGCTCCTGTGTTCGACTTCAACTTCCCCCCTGGCACGGACGTGATGGGCGAGATTTTGGCTGGGCCACATGCTGGTTTACGAATGGAAACGGAGCTGGAGGCACGCCTTCGCTTCGTTAACCCAGGCGCTCATGACATCTCTACTTAAGGAGTACCCTGAGGTCACACAAGCCGACCTGCTGCCCAGCATGACGCTCCTGGATGTTAAACTTGAAAAAAAAAATGATAATCGGCGGAGACAACGGGCTGGGTATTACTTATCATCGAGATGTTCCGTATTTCGTGCCGCAATTCGCATAGCTCCGGAGTTACTTTTATAGAAGATCAATTAGTGTATTATTATTATATTTTTTCTCTAGGAAAAATCAAATGAGAATATCATGGACTATCTCAATCCGAGACATCGGAGAGAAATCAAAAACGTCAAAATGTTCGAGATTTTCTGATTAAAGGTGGGCATAACGGTATTGTTGAGACCGCGATTACGTGGCCCAAGTTCAGAATCCATGATACTTAGGGATCTATCCAATGGTACATGTTGTGAGTAATTCACTATTTCCTGGTAATCGGATAACTCCCTATACTGCTTCCCCCAGCATATTGATCAGTGTAACTTTTTAAGATTACTTGACTTCCACCTGCTGTATATCACCAGAAATCTTTCAGAGTTGTGACATTTAGTTTCCCGGGTGGATCCGTACCATGTCGAAAAGTTTTCAATGAGAGAAAGGAAGGATATACATGCTTTAGATAAAGTGATTTTGTTTCCATAGCACGACGATTATAATTTTGCAACATACACAAATGTATATTGCAAGACAATAATGACATGACGAAAATAGTTTTGAATAAGGGAAGTTCAACGTGATATTTAACTGGTGGATAACTGTGTACTCCTAAGAAAAGCCCTCTCCTCACCTTTCCAATTTTTTTATTCGCTTGAAGCAAGACCTGACTAATTTCTAGGAATTGCGAAAGAATTCTCAATCCCTTTTTTTTAAAAAAAAATAAAAAAAAAAATAACAACGCTAGAACTTCCTGTACTAGTGGATCAATGCCCAACACCTTATACTCGCCGAGCTCGACTACGTATACTTTCGCGCTACCCCAAATGTCGTCGGTCTGCAAGTTCCCTTGAGTCTCTACAGGAGCTAGGGTCGCCTTCAAACGCTACATCCTTTAACCGCGCCTTGTTCAGAGACTGCCCTCGCGATACAGAGAATGAGTGAGAAGTACGGCTGCATCCTTTGTTAGCAAGTCTTACTAGAGAGGCCGCAGATCCTGAGACCTCTATACCCGTATGAATTCTCCTTTGAAGGGGAGAGTTACGGCGGAACCGTCGATAAGCTCAACCATATACCCCTCGTTTAAAGAGAACGGGTCGTGCTTGGGTCTCAACGTTTAAATTATTTTATACCCGGTCGAGGCTAATTTCTTTCCCTCTTGCAACGATATCAAGTTTTAATTAATATATACCGCAGCAAGACATGATTGGTTTGTGGCAGCACGACATGATGGAACAACATGAGATGCTGATTTCCTAGCAGCATAAGATGACGGTTTTCGTGACAACACGCGATGTTGGTACCAAGATAAGATGTTGATCGCAACAGCACGAGATGTCGGTGTGCAAATAGGATGTTTAGCACGAGATGTTAAACATAAAACAAGACATACACTGCAAGATAAGCAGCAACCTATCAGGCGTTAGCTTATTATATACCTTTTAAGCGAGATTTCCCTTGTAAATAAGTTTTTTCTCTTATAATTTTACTCTTTACCTTATAAGCGAGATTTTCCCTTCTAAACGAGTTTTTACCTTATAATTTACTCTTACCTTCTATTTTTTTAATAAAAAAATCTTTATTTAATAAACTCTATAAATTATTAAATAACCTCTTCTTTTAATATTCCTTCTCTCTTTTTTCTAAAATAATCTAGTTATAATATTTATCGATAATAACGATCGCGATAATAATAATAATTAAAAACGAACTTCTTAGTAGTATTATAGCCGTTAAGCCTAATTATTAGAATAGCTAGGTTATTATATAGGGTATTATAGACGTCTAGGATAGCTAGGGCTAAGTTATTTAAGGCGGTTTATAGCAGGTATAATATTATTTTTAATAATAGCGGCTATAGTAACTAAGGCGGTAATAAGTATAGCTATTTTTTCTATTATAAATAGACTAAAAAATTAGTAGGAAAGAGAAAGAAGAAGAAGAAGGATATAGACGTATACGATTTAATTTCCTTTTTTTTTATTTTTATAGTTTAGTGTTTACTCATGGGCCGGGTTTTAGCCCGACCCGACTGGCCCGACCCGGGGATGGGCGGTCATTAATCTTGTAACCCGACCCGAGTCGGTTTTATAGGCGGGTTAATAACCCTATAACCCGGTAATTCTCTTGGTATGACCCGAGATTATATATATATTATATTTTTATTTTTATTTTTATTTTTTTTTGAGAGAGAAAAAAATAGACTAATAAAAATTTAATTAATTATAAAATTAACCTTTTAATATAAATTTAATTAATATATATTCCTAAAATTAAATCTAACTATACTAATTATAATTCTTAATTCTTATTAGCTATCCTATTACTTTATCTTCGCTTTTACTATTATTATATACGTAGTATCGGAGGTCTTTTTCTCTTTACCTTACTAGCTTAACCTTTAGTTTTTAATTAAATAATCGTATTTATTACTAAGATTTCGATGACGGATATACTCTAGGTATAATATATCTATCTTATCTATAGAATTATAGCTCTAGTATTATTAATATAGCCTTCCTCCTCTTTATTTTTACTAATATAATTAGTATTATGTGACTTAAGCTCTAGTATTATCTTATCGTTCTATATCTTATATCCTCTATATTATCTTTCTTCTCCGCTTTCGTTTTTTTTTAAAAATCGATATTATCTCGCTAATTACTAATCTTCTTATTTAGAAGCTTAGTAACTAAGCCCTATAAATAAGAAGATTTCTAACGGTAGTTCCCTTTAATAATTATGTCTAGGATTAAGTATAATTCTTTTGGTACTAAATACTCTTTCTAGACTAATAGAGACTACTAATACTATAAGGATATCGCGCGCTATTTTATAACTATAGGATAGAGGTCTACGTTTTTCTTCTACTATATTAATAAATCCTCTTTCTTATCTACTATTAGGCTATCGAGGTATAATATTACTTTACTAATAATAGTAGACTCTATATACTATATATATTTCTATCGATAGTATCTTCTTAGCGTTAAGCCTTAATATAGTTATCAGCGACGTAGAGTATTAAGATTAAGGTTTTTAGCCGTAAAAATATATAAAAAAGATATTTTTAGATTTTTTTAGTCTAGTTATAAATATAAATAAATTTAAATTAATATATAAATTAATATAATAATCTAAAAAATTACTTATATTATTTTTTCTTTATTAACTAGTTAATCTTTACATAATATACTCCTTCTCCTTATAGCCGAATAAAATTCTTTCTAAAACTATAGAAAAAGTTTTTTATACTATTTCTAGTAGTCTCTTCTTACCTAGCCTCTAATATCTATTTTTTTTAAAGAAATAAACTTAATTTATAGCCGGATATAAGATAATAGTAAAAATATATAATAGGCTCTTAGAGTTAGCCTTAGTAGATAATGTATTTAGCTAATTTTTTTTTAGTAAAAACTATAGTTTCCGCGAGCTAGATTTTTATAAATTATTTTTTTTTTTAATATATCTACTATATCTTTAAGATAGTTAAAGATATTATTATAAATAATAAAATAAATAGGAGGGTAATAGAATAAGATAGGATATAAAGTCTATAAAATAATTAAACGGAGTAAGGATAATAATAATATACTTAATCTAAATCTATTTATTATTAGTTAGATAGAGAGATTTAATTTATAATATTCCTTAATTTAGTCTCTTATAATAAACCGGAGGTATAAAGCTCTTTAAAGTATTTTAATAATAGAGTTCTATCGCGTTTATATGTTCTAGATTATTTTAACCGGTATTATCCTATTATTTAACCTATAAAGAATTCTTACGTATTTAAATTATTTCTAAAGTATTAAGAACTACTTAACTCTCTATAGGCTTAAGTTAATAACGCGCGTAAATATTATATCTATTATAATAAAGTTATAGATAATATTATTTAATTTTTTATTAGTCTAGATATTATATAAATAAATAAAGCTTAAATAAGTATAAGAATTTAATTAATAAGAAATAAACGTAGGATTATAATAATTTTTTTTATTTTATTAGTCTATTTTTAACGTACCTTATTAATAGTCTTTTAAAAAGATACTAGCCGCTTATTAAATCTATTTACTTTTAAGGGCTATAGTACGTTTTATAAGATAATATCGTTAGTAATAACTAACTTAATATTAATAAGAAACTTTTTAATTACTAGTTAAATAACGTAAGCTATATATAAGGATATAAAGTTTTTAACTTTTTAGGTAGTAGATATTATATTAATGGCGGTTCTTAACGATAACTAAACTTAATAGTTATTTTCTTTAGTATCGTTATATTTAAGGAGGTTAGCTAAGGTTATAATTATCGTCCTATTATTAGCTATATTATTAGTAGTAATATTAATAACTTATCCTTAATATAATATTAATCTAGAATCTCGCTTAATACCCGCGTAAGCTCTTCTCTAGTATATTATCTTTCTAATTTATCTACTATAATTAGTAACTCTTTATAGTTCTAATTATTAGTTATTATATAACTAAGTACTCCTAAAAATATAAGCTTATTTAGTATAGTCTATGATATCTAATACTAAGAGATTTTAGCCTAGCTAGCCTAAAAAGCTCGGTAAGTCGTTTATAACCTATTAGCTCTTTCGGTAGATCTACTATTAGTATTCTTAATATTAGAAGCTTAGCTATTAGCTAAAGAGTAAGGCTATATTATTTAAATTATTTATAATTAATAAATCTAAAAGGTAGTATATATATAACGATAAGCTTTAGCGCTTTATAATAACTACTCGAGTAAGTAAGGTTTTACGCGGCTTATATTATTTAGACTCTATTTTTATTAAAATAAATATTAATTAAATTTTATTAGTCTAGTTTTTTTTTTTAAAAAAAAAAATAATTAAATAAAATATTAAAGTAATAAATTATATACCTTCTCTATTATCGTTAGAATATTTTTTAACCTTTAGAGGCTTCTCTTTTTTATATTCTTAACGTTAAGTATATTATTTAATACTTAATATTCTATATTTTTAGGTACTAGGTATATAAATTTAGTACTATAATTTATATATAAGATATAATTTATTAGGAAGATATTATAAAATAGCTTTATAAGCGCTACTTATAATAGTTAGGCTACGTATTAGATATTTTAGATATCCTAGATTTATAAAAACTCTATTTAGGTAGAGCTAAGTTATTTTTATTCTATTTTATAATCTAATATTACGGCGTTTGGCGCTATTATTTTTAAAAACTTTTTTTTAGTTATAGTAGAAAGATAAATATATTTACCGTTAGAGATAAATTTAAGACTTAGAGATAATATAGACTTAGGTCTGTTAAGTCTATAGTTTTTTATACGTTAAGAAACGATGATTTACGTAAAAGAGTAGGAGGGGAGCTTAATCGAGGGATATACTTAATTTAGGAGTACTAATTAAAGAAGTTAATAATATCTAGATATTTAGACCTTAAGGCGTTATTAAATATTATAGATATAATATATATTAAGTCGTTATATTAAAAAACGGTTAATTCTAAATAATTTAATTTTTTATTAGTCTAATTATATATAATAGATAAAATAGAATATTCTTTAAAAGTTTATCTAGAAGTTAAAAAATAAGTATATTAATATATTAATATATGACTTAGAGTATTAAAAAATATTTAGAAAAGAAACGTAGAAGAGAATAGAATATTAAATAAAAGTTAAAGGTGTCTAGGAAATAGAAAGTAGAAACTAAGAATAAATCTATTATTATTAAAATTAAATAATATATAATATTATTATATACTTTATATTTATATAAATAGATTAATAAAAAAATATTATAATTAAATAAAAAAAATAAATAAATATTAGGATTTTATTATTTTAATTATTAAATAAAAATAAATACTCTTATAATTCTCTAAAAGATTTTTTATAATAATTAAATATTTCTTCTTATATCTTAGCTTAATTAATTAAAAAAAAAAAAAAATCTTACTATAGCTACTATTATACGATATCGATATATTAAAAAATAAAATATATTTTAGCCCTAGCGAAAAATACTCTTTATAAATATTAAATACTTCTAAAGGCTTTTATATCGTAATTATTGATTATAATGAAAATAAATCGAGGATAGCTTAGCTCTACTTAGACTAACTCTATTATAGAGTTTTTTAAAGAAGATAGAGATATTATTTATATTAAAATAAAAAAATAAAAAGAAGTTTAAATCTTAAAGCGTTATAAGTATTATTTTATTGTTAAAAGAGAGCTCTATTTTTAGACTATCTAAAAGCCTAATATAAATTCTAGTACGTATATAAGTATTATATTATTAATATATATTATAATAGCTTTAGCTTTATAAATATTCTATAAATAGCGACGAGACGAACTCTAGTAACTTTAAAGATAAAGGCCTATTAGATAAAAGAAAAAAAATAAATATATTACTTATTTTTTTTTATTTATCTTAGAGTTATATTAAAAGTAGACAATAAAATATATTTTTTTTATTTTTATATTTATTTTTCTTTTATAATTTATTTTATATTTTTTTTAACTCGTTTCTTTATTAAATTTATTTTCCCCCCCCTTTTTTTATATATAATTTAATCTAACTAATAAATAATTAATAATTACTTTTTTAATATAAGTAAAGTAAGTAAACTTAGATTCTACCTAAAGTAGTTTAAATCTACTTAAGATTTTCTTTACTACTCTTATTATATTACTTTATTTTTTTTCTTTACTTTATCCTTATCCTCTTTATTTTATCTTCTTTATCCTCTTCTTTACCTCCCTCCTCTCTTTCTTCCTATTAGATTAAGCTTAAAAATATCTAAACTCGTTAGAACTTATTCCTCTTACTAGAGGTACCTAATCTTCTTTATCGTCTATTTATTTTTATTATTATTTCTATTTATTAAAAATAATCTTATTTTATTAGTTTTAATCTTTACTAGCTACTATAGTATCTTTATAGTAGACCGCTATAGTTTTATCCTTATATTAAGCCTATATTCTAGAAATATTCTATCTTTTATTTAGATTAAATTTAGACTTAAACTACTTTTTTACCGTTAAAAATTCTTATATCTCTTTATTTAGCTTAGGTACTTTACTATAGTCTTCTTTTAAGACTCTAGGCGAAAAAAATCTTATTTTTTAAATCCATACTATCTATACTTGATAATATTTAGATACTAATCTCTTAAATTTTTTTTTCTTTAGGCGTTAGCTTACGCTAAAGCTACTTTATCTATTTAGGTTATTATAGTAGTATTCTTTTTTCTCTAAAATTTTTTCTTAATATCTTAATTATTTATATCCTAACTATCTATAAGATAAATTATTAAGCCTTTTCTTACCTTTCTTTATTTCTCTATTTTAATAGCCTCCGCAGTCTTAGTTACTTTCGAGAACGTCTCTTTTACGTTTTATCGATTCTTCGCCAAAATTAATACCGCCAGAATCAATACCGCTAATAAATTTCTCGGTATTCTTTTTAGATAAGTAACCTCTTTTTCTCTTTACTAAAGGTTCTTTTAATAAGGTATTATCCTCTTCTTTAACGGAGTCCAATTTTTAAGTTTAGCTTTAGGAGGAGACTCTTTTTTTTAGTAGGTAGAGCGGTAGCGGTATCCGATTAGGCGGTATAGTTCCTATTAAATAATTTAAAAATAAACTAATAAAAATATAAATTAAATAAATTTAAAATATTTAAGCTATAAGTAATATAATCTCTAATAAATTCTTTTAGAAAATTCTCGAGATATTAATCTAGGAAAAAAACGTATAGCTAATATATAGATATATATAAAGGAGGTATAAGAGATAAAAATAGTAGTAATAGTTTACTATATATATAATTTAGCTTTAGCTTAAGGCTATAACTATAAATCTAGAAAGAGTATATACGCGTAATAATCTAGAGAATTTATAATATTTAAAGTTTTATTATTATTATTTATTTATTTATTTTTTTTTTTAACTATATAAAAAAGGGGTAAAGTAGAGTAAAGAATCTTAGAAAATAGTAACTATATAAGACTATTTCTATATTATAATAGTCCTATAACGTTCTATATAAAAAGAAATAAAAAAGCTAATATTAGAGATATTTCTTTATTTACCGTTTTAAGAAATTTTTTTCTATTTATTATTTTACTTCTTATACTTATAATAAATAAAACAATTAAAATAATATAACGAGGCTAATAATAATATTATTATTAGTCTATTATTATATCTATATAAAATAAAATTTATTTAAATCGAGTAGTATTATCTAATATTTTTATTTATTAATATTTATTTAAATATTAATAACTCAATCCTTCTTTTTTTTCTTTTTCTTTTTTTTTTTTTTAATTATTCTCTTTATTAAGTTAAGGCTATTATTAAGTAGCTTTTAAATACTAAAAGTTAATATATAATATTAAAATAATCTTCTATTTACTTATTTCTTTTATTCTTCTTTTTTTTTTTTAAAAAAAATATTTAATCTCTATATTCTACTAAGCTATTTCTAAAAATTAATCACATCTACCGCGCTATTTCTAAATAATTAATCATATTTTAATTATAGCTTTTTTAGCCTATTAAATTAGTATCCTAGATTTATTATTTATTTTATCAGCTTACTATCTAAATTTTCTATCTACCTAAGTTTAAACGTATCTTTTAATATAGCACGGTTAAAGTAGACGGTACAAAAAAAATCTTTAAAGAACGATTTAAAGACAATAGAGGTAATAGTAATTAACTAAGTAGAAAGTCTATAGTAATTAAACCCGCTAAAAAAAACTATTAGAATTAGATAAAAAGACTATAATTACTAATACCGGTAATAACCGCGAAAACCTCATTACTACTTAAAAGAATAGAGCGTAGAGCTAGACGTAAGTAACTATTCTAAGTTTTAAAAATAGACTAATAAAAAATTAATTATTAAAAATATAAGCTAACTACCGTATCTTATCTTAAAAATTAATATCGTTCTTCGAGAAATTAGACTATATTAGAAATTCTTTAACTTCCTAATTAAAAAAGCTCTTTTAACCGTTTATATCGAGAATTACCGAGAACGTAAGATTAAAGAAATAAAAGATATTCGCTTTAAGTAGGTAGCTATTAATTATTTATAGAAAGCTATAGAGTATATATAAGTAATTTATTTAGAGGTATTTTATCTTAATATTTTATTTTATATATTCTCCTAATCTATAGAAACTAAAATAAAAAAATATAAATATATATAAAAAAGAATATATAATAGTCTACTAGTATATTATACTTATCTAAGGTTTTTTTTAGATACTAACCTATATACGATCTATACTAAGCGCGTTACCGCTAAAGCTAAGGATATATAGTTAGTAAGAAAGCTGCGAGAATATAGTTTCTATATACGCCTATAGGATTAGTAACCTAAGTAGTACGCGGAGTAAGATACAATAACTAATTATATAAAAATATATATTTTATTAGAGATTAGAGTATAGAAAGGGGCGTTTATTAGTTATAATTATAGCTTTATTTTTTTTTTATATATAAAAGGAATTTTTATTAGTCCTATTTATTTATTATATTCTTAGTAATAATAGTTCTTATTTTTTTCCTTTTTCCTTTTTAAAATCTCTTTTCTATCTTTTTTTTCTTTTTTTTATACTCTTTATATATAAAAAGAATAATCCTTAATAATAAGATTTTAAATATCTATTAGTAAGAGATATTAGATTAGTAGATAAATATATATATAAAATATTTAAGATATTAGATTAGTAGATAGTAATATTATAAAATATAATTATTAAGACTATATAATATATTTTATAATTTTATTATAAGGAAAGATACTTAGAATAAATTAAAAATATATTAAATATATTATGTTAGTCTATTTTTAAATAAAAAAAAAGAATAAGAGAAAGTAAATACTAAAAAGTATCTATTTT